>QNGE01000047.1:70518-123668 GCA_008508345.1 Paragonimus westermani | reverse complement strand
TTGTTCAAGTGGGTACTTGATTGCAGTGTGACATTGAACCGATTGACCTCATTAACAACACGTCCCCCGTTTACTCCCCTAACGATTCTCCCGTGAAATGTGTGATATAAATGTGATGTATTTCGCCTGATGATGAATCACTGAAAACGAGCTTGTTCGCTACACACTGTTTTTCATGACTACGCTGGGAATTTTTACGAGAAAAAAATTTATACTACTTAACGTTGACAGTAGCCAAACGTTTAAGACAAAACGTCAGTCAGCCGTGATAGCTCAGTCAACGCGCAAACGCCATCGCGACACGAAACGGAGCGAAAACTTACGTGCTTTGTGCACTTGGTACCACGTAAAAATTGACTGCAATATTTTGTTGTTCCGAGTGAAACTCTTAGTGGTCTGCCATGCAACATGCCTTGATCAAGTTCTCGAATGGACCGCATAGCATCTTCGGAACGGCAAAAAGTGATGTAAGCGCTGAAACTCGGTTGACCCTGACATAAAGAAAAGGGAGCGAACTCATTTTTGAAAGTATATAGTAAACGATCTGCGAACTTAAATAGGACTGGTTGAGCCAAACAAAAAAAGCATTTCGAAGTGCTCGACGCTACCGAGTAACCTTGTATCAAAAATGTCATCTTCAGGCATAAGAACTGCATCACATTCAGGCGAAATGGAAGTGGTAACATGACAAAATAACAAACGCGTCAACAGAAGTAACGTGAAAACGCAGTTGTGAATATTTACACACGCCTCAGCCCGATAAGCAACGAAGAATAGAATAAACCCAGAAGATATGCGTCTAGCTGGTAGTCATATTTCAAAATGTACACAGCGAGTTTTAGGATCCTTCTCCCTTAACCCAGCGACCTTCCAGCAAAACCGAAGTTAAGGTATGAATGAAAGACTAGTTTTTGTTTAAAACCGCGTGCCACTCTTGAGAATTAATTTTTCAGCTGGAAAGTACATTTGCAAGTTTACTTGATCATCTTGAGCAGTTCCATAGGGAATTTCTCAAGTCGACCAAACTCTGCACACTCACGTACCGTGCCTGGTTCTTTCTAGTGGTTAAATAAATAGGTCGACCAACAGTTGGGAAATTTAGTACACATCATGTACGCACATTGTATCTTGTGCCCATTAACAAAATATCACATAACGAGAAGTAAAGGACAAAAACGACAACAACACTTGAGGTCGAAAACTCTACACCCTCGCTTAATTTTTCCAGACGATACCCCTATCCTCGGTGAGGGACAAGTTGGTTTTGAAGAACCAGTTTGCTTCGGATGCCTAAAATTATACAGGCGTGATGAACGCACTTGACAAATATGAAGATTTTTACAATGCTCTTGGGCTGATATGTGAGTGTCATACAACATAAAACTGCTGACTGACAAGAGAAACACTAGAAGTGAGCTTTCGTGTTTTAAATCTGAACTATTCGTTCATCACGAACCCGAAACAACTTGCCGTGTTCCCTCACGTTCCACCTGTGATGCTTTCGAGTGTCTCGTCCAACTGAGCGTCACTAGTTGGCAGAGCTGGTAGCGCGGATTTCTTGAGCAGGGAAGCATTTAATAACAACAAACCGCTTCATGTTCTCATGAATTGTGACTTCACCCATCAGTTATTGTTTTCCAAGCAGCCACTTTACTAATAGTACTCGAGTTGTTTACCTAGCCCTCGCTCGTAATCGGCCCCGACGTCTTACAGGGCACAACCCCATCTCCAACTCCGCCTAAAGTTCGCGGTTTCATAGTAAATCACAAAAAATGTATCAAGACACATGCCTAATACGGTATTGTGCGCTAAACAACTCACTCACTTTGTTCGTTTTCCCCAGCGGTAACTTTTGGTCAGGCTCATGGCTGTTATAACGATGATGATTGAAAGAACTCTTAAGGTGGTTGCAGTCCCACCGTATGCAATCAAACACTTTGAAACAATTGTTTCTTAGAGGTAGTCCCAACACTATTCAATCTCTTTGTAGACATGCACAAGCACATTCATAGTCGTAAGCGTGGGTGTTATAACTCTGGCTGCTACTGGTCCTGACAGTGATATACAAAGTGAAAAACTATCGAGTAGAAAAAAGGGAAGAAAAATGGACCGAACGGAGAACGATGACAAGTTGTAACAGTCAACAATCTTGTGAATGCGGGTTCATCACTGGCCGTAACGCATCTTCGTCCAAGAACGTTTCAAACCAGTCCCCGATGTGACAGGCGTCACCTTTTAAATCTACTCAGTGGTACGGTCACAACTTGTAAGGCCAGTAACCTAGTTATCATCCAACTGACACTCAATCCTTTAGCTATCGGCAAAGGCACAGTGCGATGTGAGGAGTAGTAGATGCTCCGTCGACACACGGAATGTAGATTGGACGGTGTTGTTACCTGGGTTAATAGTACAGAACATAGATATTCTTGAAATATATGCTGACAGAAAGATGCGTTCGTTACACGGCCGAATCAATTGACACAAGTCAATTGGCAAAGACAACAGTGGTCGAACATTGAGGGTTTGTATACATCTTCTTGACAGATGGGTCAAGTGTCCATGTCACAGAATAATAGAGAACACGTATACATTGTAAACCTTCATGCAAATCGACATGCACCAACCTTTAAGACACCACAAGTAAAGAAGATTTGCGAACGTACACTATTACTACTAGCTGATGAAACGGACCAAACCATGTGGGTAAAGTGAACACGCCACCAGCAGCCCACCACCTCTAGCAACGACAGAAGTAAAACGAAACCAAGCTTGTAATATGTTACACCCCGAAGGTGCAAGGTGCGTCCCATGCACATCAGCCATATCATTTAGATAACTCAACGCGACATGCATGTTGTCTACAAAGTCGTCCGCACGTATTCCAAGATCAGTCAGCCTACTGCCTAACAAAAGCCACACTAGGGGTACCCTACCCAGAAAATCACTAGTGACGAAGTTAAGGGGTATCAAACGCCAATGGTTAGCGGACACACTATGGCAGTTCCACAAACAGACAGTTGGAAGACACCCAATTATTAAAAACCAGTCTTCTCTGGATTTGGGTTAGCGACAGAAACACCGTGCATACACGCGGCAGGCGCTCTACCAGACGAGCTAGGGAGCTTTGCCAGAAACTCGGAAACTTCATATTTGTCCCACCGTCCACGGGGAAGCCACCAAATGGTTTAGGGGATCGACTGTTCTCAGTAGAATTTCTCAATCAGATTATGCTGGAACCCACGTGCACCACCGGAGCAATGATACTTTTCACAGATTTGAAAACCTAAAAGACTTAGTTGTGGAAATTTCAGACTTTCGCTGGACTTCAACCAGCGACAGAAACAGAATGCCCGAAATCAGAAACTGCCCTACCAACTGAACTCAACAATGACGTTTAACGTGAGTTACTTCTGAAAATCCTGCAGGGACAACCAGCCCCGTGAATCACCTAATGGATTCCATACGGGACAATGCGACGGATGGGTGTCTGAGTTTCAGTGTTAAAGTTCTGAGCTCCCGGAGCGGTCTCGTACCTCAGCGGGTGGGGCATTTTCTGTGTTTAGGCACGCTGCTTCTGGCACTAGTTCGGTTTCAGCTGAAGCAGACTTTTGACAACTGGGTCTGCTCTAACGTACTGAAACTGCCAAGCCAGCTCCCCGTGGTGTTGATTGGGTAGTCTCGGTGCAAACCTTGACTGGCAAAGCGTTCAGTAAATCCAAACAGGGTCAAACACTCCGCATAGTTTTAATGTACTGGTTACGATCAAACATAAAAATGACAATTCTACCAGCACCAACGTACCGGCATCCACCAGTATACAGGAGAGGGAGTGGAGTATTCTGCTGTACAGTATGAGCGGTTGTGCAAATCTAACGCTGGTTTGTCGGCACGGGTTCGTATACACCGACGCACGGATTGAGTAGAATAAGCAGGTGTTCGGTCTCCCACAATCCTCGACTATGTCGACTACAAACACAACCTTCCGATTAGGATTGCTCCCAGCAAACAGGGAAGGCATGCGCACCCAGTCGAACACAAATGGGAGAAGCCCAGATGCACAAAAACCGCAGGGTCTAACCGGTCTTAGCAAGCATCAACCTCTCTTCCCAGGCGTGCTGGCGACCTAATTTCATTGAGCCTTATTCGATGTAAAATATATCACCGGCTTCCGTCGCGCTTCCAAGGTGGTTCGGCCGACTATACACACTGAATTGACAAAAAGGTGATGACCCTACTCTCGACACCACCATCGTTCCACAGTCAAACGTAATGTTTACCGCTGAGTCTCAACAGCAGAACATTCTGACTGGTAAGTCAGGTAGGTTTAAACAGAGGTAACCCAACTCGAGTTTAACGGTGAGGACGAACTGTTAGCAACAGTCTGTTGTTTCCGTGCCGAGATTTTCATCAACGTACAAGTGAAATCACTAATGAACATGCACGACTCCCAAGCCTTCCCGTGCATCTGGCGAGTAGTCACTCATGCCCTTGTCGCAGGGGGCACCTATAAAACTAGGAATCAGATACGGAAAGAACGGCGCACTTACTGGAACACTGTACCGACAGCAGTGGAAATATGTACCTTTTGCAGTCTTCGCTGGAAAACTCAAGAGCTGTTCACAAGAATCGCAGCCTCCCGAATAACTCCGGAGTTGTGGTTCGAGATATTAGCGGCTCAGTCGTACATGGATGAATGATCCTCTCGCAAGACTCCACCTCTCAACGGGTCCTCGGTCCACCGGATCACTGGTGAGGAAATAGCTCGCACCTTGAAGTCTATGGAAAACACTGCTCCGGGTTTGGAGCTCGAACACTTGAAGTGCAGCTGAACTGGCTGGATATTTCAATCTTTTCCTGCTGAGGAATGTCCAATAAAATTGTGCTTTTCTTACAGCTACCTGAGACCACCAACATTGGAGCGCTGTGTCCACAAGATACTGCCCAACCGTTGGAACGCGCCTAAAATTGTTCGCTTTTCAATCCACATTTCTATGCCGTGATGGCTGACTAAAGGTAACATCAATTCACGCGATGCTTCGAAACTCATGCGGAACATCTTGTAGCCCAAGTGCGACCCATAGTGACGTGTCCAAGTCGTTTGACTCTGTTTTGCATGATCCAGATCGACCCAGACTTTCGGCACCTCCACCTCTGATGCACCACACTACTGATTCACAACGCGTCCGCCATGATCGAAGGCTCTGCCCTTCGATCTTAATGTGGTGTTCGCCAGAATGACGCATTGTCACTTCTGCAGTTTGGCATGGTGATGAATAAAGTGTTATGTTTAGCGCGATCGGAGCTTGTCTGTCAGTTCCATGACACCGTGATCAGTGACGTCACCTACGCTGATGTTCCGCTTCTTTAGGTGGATAACACGACACGTCTCTCGGAGAAGTTTGCGGACACAACCAGTGCTCCGGAACCATACAAACTGGAGGTTAACATTCAAAAGACCCAATTTGTGGTCATTTGTGGTGGTCACAAGCACAACACGAGAGTGTCTGGTGGGGAATCTAGTTAATTAGGCCCGGATACTATCTATTCAGGGGACGACCTACCTAGATGTCATGTTCATCTGAAAAGATAAAGCCCTCAACAATCACCGATTGCGGCTTCGTACCACAGTGCATGAAATTACCAAACCGCCTCTGAAGCCAAATCAGCCCGTATGCCTGTCGAGATAATATCTGATTTCCAAGATGACTCATCCGTTAATTTATAGCCGGGTCTACCACAACACACCTGAAGCTATGTACCGTACAATTCGTCAGGTGGCAGCTTCGCCCTTCAAAGGGCATATCAACCAGGTGCAACCACATCCCAATTCGTTTGGGTCTATCTACCATTCTGACTCCGCTCAGTGTCCTGCATATGACAGTTAGCTTGCTTAGAATTATCCTTTTTTGCACTTTCGTTCTTTATTTGTAGTGCCACCGCGTGTTTTCGTCGAATGAAGCTGTGACCTGCTCTTCAAAATGTATGATAATTAGACAGACATTTCACTGTGGCTCCTTCGCAATGTAGCCTTTACACAGAAACGATTAACGTTGGCTGAGATATGAAATGCCGGTGCTCCGGTGTAGAAAATATGTCCATTCCTCGTGTATATGACTAGATGGATCGAAGGCCACAGGGGAGGGGGTCGAATGTTAGTGAGCATCCTGGACGGAAAAAATGGAAATACTGCCCGTGGATCTAAGGACGTTCTGGCGTCATTTTTAATAAGCAGTTTACTGTTAATAAGCACCCTTTTGATTGTCCACACTGAACGAAAAAGTTTGGTCGGATCAGAGAATATTCTCAAAGAGGGTTGGAAATAGGTCCAGATCTGAAGCCATATTAGTCCACAGTAATTCGAAATCTAAAGGTGCTTTGGATTTCGACGGGGCGGTTAGCTGACCGGTAGATGCTCGACTATCTCAACTCCAGGAGTCAACAGTATCGATCAAAAGGATACGACAATTCGCGGATACTCATGATATATAGATCAATTCCCTAAGACAGTGAATGAATCTGCGCGGACTTTGCAAATGAGTACCTGTTTTATAATCTCACCGAGGCTGAATTTGATGGCGCCATCAGATAAATGTGACTAAACGTGTACATCAAGTGTGGACTAATGGAAATTATCCACCCTCATTAGCGACTTTTCACTGAAATAGTGTAACGCTGAATTCACTGAAGTGGGAATGCGGACGATACACTTGATATAGTAATAAGCACCAAACAGTTCTAGCGTAACTCTGAGGCAATTCCTCTCATATGACGTGAACACCAGACCTTTACGGTTTGCACACCTTCATCACTTAGTGAGGCAGACTGGACGGTGTGGTGACTACACCGATATCCTCCGATGCCACCTAGGCCAGACGATGAAGATGTAACAAACAAGAGTTCACTGGTTCCCCAGATTAAGTGCTGAAAGAGAACTGGCCCCTTAATTCGGAGAAAACTGTACTCATTTTGGTTTAATGCCAAATATTCGCGCCGGCTTCATCATATTACATAAAGGTTAGTAAAATCTGCCGTCTTTAGTAAGTTAAATGATAAAAGATTTCAGTGATGACAATTCCCGGTACCCGGGAAAACGGATGGACTAGCTCGAGATCATCGGGCGCGTCCCCAGGTTGCGGATCAGGTAACTGTCTGCCAATTGAGGGTTAACCGCGAAATAAGCAGGGTTCTTCTGGCGAATAAACAATCGCGGACAGCGAGCGACAGCATAATCAGGGCGTGGTAGACTCGAAGCTGGCAGCCAGATCTATAAAATGTTACAAGCTCGTTGACGGTACTACAACACGGTGTCCGTTCTTAGTTGCAACAAATGTCCCCACAAACTGTCTAGACACAGTTAGAGATTACTTCTATCACCAGACCACTAACCTTCTGCACATCGCATGGATATTGCAATACTCTCTGGGGACTTGAACGCTCATGTGGGCAGACTAATATAAATGAGAATGACTTAGGTGGTTCACATTCTCACGGTACTCGTCAAACGGACAAACATGGATGTTTACTGTAACCGTACTGGTAACCACGCCGCGTAATATTCTAATTACTTAAAAAATTTTAAACAGCCTTGTCGTGAGCGTATCTCAAACCTGCCAGCTTTCTACCAAACAGGTTTACATCGGCATTTTGATTACCGCGAGCAGCTCTATCATTCTGCATATAGGAAAACTGACGATAGTGGACGGCCTAGACGTGTTGCCATCGGTGTTAAAATTGCAGGGCAGTTTACTGGATACTGCTTATATGTCCACTCACTCGATCGGCACGTTTCTGCGTTTAGGCGACTCTACAGACCAATTTACTAAATCAATCATATCTCCATTGTCGGTAGAACCGGCGGTTAGCCGACGATGCGTATTATGCTGCTCTGGCACTTGGCTAGTTGGAGAAATACATCCTCTAGATTTTCACCAAGGACACAACTCAACTTCTCATTTTCTGTGCTGCAGTGAATCAACGTAGTGCAAGGGATGCCAGAGCTCCCGTTACGGTTAGTCAAGCGTATTCCATTGATTCTTCAATCGAAATCTGATTATCTTTTTGTATGACAACTATCAAGTGAATCCACCAGAGAGAGACCCTCCAAACTGTCTACATTACCTTATATAACTGAGCCAAAGTCTCGGTTAACACTTTTCCACCTTCCTAGTAAAGTACCAACAAGAGGTCATCTGGACCAACGCTCTTCTTATGCCTGGGAATCGGAAGATATTCAGGGACCTCGTTTTTCGTGTGCGATTCTAAATTTACCCGCCAAGACACAGTATTCAAGACGTGGCGGTAACACTGTGGAGGTGTGGAACCAACGAGGTTGGTCCTCAAAACATTTTGCTCACCGACTTCAGTCATCTGCTTCGTTGATAATTCCACCTAGAGGTAGATTTCGCTTGCGCGCTGTCTGGTTCAATACATCGATTAAAGTCTGTCGACGTGTTATAATATTTTGTGTTATTTGTTTCATCCATGAGTTGGTAATCCATTTACGTTTTCCATTTTAGCTGTCATACGCCAATTGTTAGAAGAATAAAGCCTATCATGCGGGCCTCCTACTCTTCTCTCTCTGACTCAAGATTGATCGTTCGTGCCGTAGAATCTGGTTATTCATAACAATTTATTCGTCTAAACAATTACGTGACGGAACGGATCCTACGCCCTGAGAGGTTTGACGTGGACCCCAACGCAGTTAACGTTTCTACAGAATGGAATCACTGGTTCTGTACGTTCACTAATTTCTTGTCGTCTATTGACAGTTTTCATCCCAACAAACTGATTACGTGGATCAATTACATCTCGTCCTCCGTCTATGAGTATATCTCCGAATGCGATAGTTATGATGATGCGGTCTCCATACTACGGGACCTATATGTGAAACCCAAGAATGAAGTATTCGCTCGACATCTGTTAGCGACCTGTAGACAAGAAGGCGGACAAACGCTGGACCAATCTGCGCAAAGATTGAGGTCGCTTGTGAAAGACTGTAACTTTAAAGCCACTATAGCCGAGCAGAATCGCGATGATGCAATCCGAGACGCTTTCATAAGTGGTCTGCTGTCTAGCCAGATTCGACAGAGACTGTTGGAACAAAGAGTGTTGAATTTTCAGGCTGCTTTCGATCAGGCCAGATCGCTTGAATTGGTGGAAAACAGTCTCAAATATACCAGTCCACTCCGACTAACACCTACGCGGCTGCAACCGAGGTCTCACAGAACTCGCCCAACACTACCAGAATGCCTGATGTGGCAGCCTCCAGCTCATCGACTGGCAAATGTTTCTTCTGTGGGTATGACAAACACCCCCGTTCGAAGTGCCCTGCTAGAGATGTGTTATGTAATGGGTGTGGAAAAAAGGGGCACTTTCAAAAGGTCTGTCTGATGTCCCGGAACCGACAGCCCTGCTCTTCTATCACTCAACCGTCCATTTTGACTGCCACATAAGCGGCTGCTCCGGCGTGTCTTTCGAATGCTGTAGTTGATCTCGAAGTTAACGGAACTCGTTTACAAGCTTTGATAGATACTGGCAGTTCTGAAAGTTATGTAGCGTATAGTGTAGTGTTGCAGAATGACTGGAAGGTTCACAAATCTCGTAGCAAGATAACAATGGCCTCTACCACTCTGTCGAGTGACACGCGAGGCCACGTCCTGACGTCGATCGGATACAAAGATGCTGTGTATGAGGGAGTGAAGTTGTCAGTTGTACCGCATTTATGTGCAGACGTTCTTCTTGGTCACGACTTTCTTAAACTTCATAAAAGTGTTGAAATCCCATTCGGTGGGCCAAAACCACCAATTTCACTCTGTTCATTGACCCCAGCTCACGTCGAACCTCGTCGTCTTTTCCAAAACCTGATGCGACAAAATCCAGAAGGCACAGTCCAGCTGAAGAAAAGTTTATACGCGATGAAATTCGCCGTTTGCTTGCTGAAGGAGTCATCGAGTCTTCCTCCTCCCCTTGGAGAGTTCAAGTCTTGGTAGTCGCTAACGACGGGCACAAGAGAAGAATGGTAGTTGACTACAGCCGAACAATTAACAAATATACCCTCTTGGATGCTTATCCTCTCCCAAAAATTGACGAAATAGTTGAATGCATCGCCATGTACGACACCTATAGCATTCTGGATCTAGAGTGCTTATCATCAGATCCCTATTCGAGAAGAAGAAAAGCCTTTACGGCTTTTGAGGCATGTGGACGTTTATATCAGTTTTGTCGGATGCCGTTTGGCGTGACGAATGGCGTCGCTTGCTTTCAACGGACTACTGACAATATAATAGCACGCGAACGACTGAAGGACATCTTTGTTTACGTTGACAATACTACAATATGTGGAACCAGCTCCGTTGAACATGACCTCAATCTTCGAAAGTTCCCAGAGGTGGCCAGATAAAATGGGTTGACTTACAATGAAACGAAGAGCATCATCGCCGCCAAACAAATCAAACTTCTAGGTTATGAGGTATTAAACCGGATCCTGATCGCCTGAAACCTCTGCGAGAATTAGCTCCTCCACTCAACTTGAAATTCCAGCAACGAATAGTGAGATTATTCGCCTACTACTCACGATGGATATCTCACTTCTTTGATAAAATTCACAAACTTGCGCATAATAACACCTTCCACCTACCCAATGAAGTTAGAGAAGCCTTCGAGGCTCTGAAAGACGAGTAATGCAAAGCTGCTATTTCTACTATTTAGTACAACACCCCCTTTGATTGTCGAGACAGACGCCTCTGATGTGGCGATCGCAGCCACTCTGAATCAAAATGGTCGATCGGTATCCTTCTCGCGTAGTCTGTCGTCCAGTGAGCGGCACCATTCCGCCGTAGAAAAGAAAGCGTATGCTGTCGTGGAATCCATACATTAATGGACACACTTTCTACCTCGCAACCATTTTAAACTTGTTACTGACCAACGTTCTGTCGCCCTCATCTACGACAATCATCACAGAGGCAAGGTTAAGAACGATAAAATTGAACGTTGGAAACTGGAACTGTCGCCATTCAAGTTCGATGTTGTATATCGACCTGCAAAAGATAACCGAGCGGCAGATGCACTCTTGCGAAATTGTTGCGAGGCTCTAATGACAAACATCGATTTGAAAGGACTACATGAATCGCTTTGTCATCCCGGCATTTCTCGTTTGATGCACTTCGTCCGCGCCAGAAATGTCCCTTTTTCTATGGAAGAAGTTCGGGGCGTTGTTGCCAAATGTTCAATATGCTGTGAAGTCATACCTCATTTCTTTCTCGAAAGCTCGAGGTGAGCTCATAAAAACCACACAACCATTCGAAAGACTGTCGATTGATTTTAAGGGTCCCCTTCTATCAGTAACCCGCAATCGTTATTTATTAACAATTATTGATGAATATTCTCGATTTCCTTTTGCTTTTGCATGTCCTGATCAGACTAGTGCGACCGTTATTAAATGTTTTTGTCAGTTGTTCTCTTTGTTTGGTACTCCGGCCTACATTCATTCTGATCGTGCATCGTCGTTCATGTTGTCAAATGTCCAACAGTTTCTTCAAGAAAGGGGAGTCGCGACAAGTAGAACAACACCATACAACCCCCAGGGTAACAGGCAAGTAGGACGTTTTAATGAAACGCCTTGAAAAACTGTACTGTTCGCCCTGAAATCTCGTAACCTGGCCATCAATCAATTGGAATTTGTTCTTCTTGATGCTTTGCACTCCGTTAGATCACTATTGTGTACCGCAACTAATGCCACATCACATGAAAGATTATTCCTCTATAACCGACGGTCGACCTCCGGAACAACCCTCCCGATGTGGCTCACTAAACTTGGACCGGTGTTTAAGAAGAATGTCAATGTTTAAGAAGAATGTCTAATTATGACCCACTCGTCGAAGAAGTTGAATTACTTCAGTGCAATCCATAGTACGCGCACGTTCGCTTTCCAACTGGCCCCCAAAGGAGAAGTCATGTCTGAGACCCCTTTGCAAGGATTGTCGACACCTTCGATCGAAGAGACCTCATCTGTACCCATTGATTGCGTCCCTATCACAGAGCAGCATAACAGCATTCCCTCAGCTAACATACACAACACTGAAGAATGATTCCCCCAAGAACGATCACTCACGTAATTTTCAAACGTTAATCAAACAACAGCGTGTTCGTCCATATTGCCTGAGAAACAGAGACGCATAAACCAATTACATATTGACGCTCACTACCAAATATTGTCTCATCGATCAGTGTACACATGTTCAATTATTCCCCCTGTAACCTACTATTTTTGTCTGCTCACATTTCTTGGTGGGAGAGAACGTTATAATAGTTTGTGTTAATTGTTTCATCCTTGAGTTAGTAATCCATTTACGTTTTCCATTTTAGCTGTCATACACCAACTGTTAGACGAATAAAGCCTATCATACGGGCCTCCTGCTCTTCTCTCTCTTACTTAGGATTGATCGTTTGTGCCGTCGAATCTGATTATTCATAACACAACGCGAATCGGAAAAACGCTGTATACTCACAATATCGGCGTACGTTTCAACGGGCAGCTGTTCGGATGCTAATAAAGATGCGCTCTACGACGCCCTCTGCGACCTTCTGAGGCAGAGTAAGTACTCTGACATCACACTAACCGGCGAGATTAATGCTCAGTTTAGTCGTCTTCCTCCAGAGGATTGGTTGGGAGGTATGTTTGGCATCCGGGGAAAACACACTGACAAGGGTGAAAAACTGATGCAGCTATACGCATCTCACGGTCTCCATACGTTGAGCATTGCATGCCAACATGAAACATTGTTTTATGGAGACCTCCCTGTGCTTACCATAAATAAGTCAGTTACAGGTGGCGTCACTCTGCTAATGAGTGTCGCGCATTTCTGAGCACCTGCCTGGGTTCGGATCACGTTGTTGTGCGTGACCATTTTGTTTTTTTACTTACCAGTGGTACTACATTCGCGAATACTTGACTGGCACTCGAGCGAGGAGGATGTAAATAACGTTTACTTGGAACTACTAGTGAACAAACTGCCCAGTTCGAGTCAGGTGAGAGAACCTAACGAATACTGGACACAAACCGCAGCCGTTATGAAAGCCTGCTGTGATGAGATGTGATCCGAAGTAGCTGTGGAGTTTCGAAAGAACTCAATTTCTGTCACGTCGATCAGCCTCATGAACAGGCGTCTCTCGATTCCACCTGGCCCTGAATATGACGATCATAGAGAACTTAGATGCAAGCTAACCAAAAGCCTGCGCAAAGACTGTGAGCACTAACTGGTAGAACGGACAAGAGATGGTGCAAGCCGTTTCATTAAGAAATAGCAAACAGCTATTTTCCCTAATCTGTGGTCACCAAAGTGATGTGTGGGTAAAGCCACGTGTGAAAAAGATGGTTCACTTACCACCAGCCAACCTCGCCGACTTGACAGGCGGGCCGAACATTGAGGAACAGTTCAGCTGGCCTCAACCAGACCATGTAGACAGGACCCGATGGATCGTGTTCCAGACGGCCCTACGTTGAAAGCAGAAGTGGCCATGGAGTATAAGTCATCCCAGCATAACAAGGCTTCTGGATCAAATCAACTTGTTTTCAAGGATGGAGGAGATGTTGATATCAGAAATGACAAAAATCCTCCAGGTTGTCTTGGAGTCTGAAGAGGTACCTCCTGGTTGGCGCTCATCAACAGTAATTCCCGTCCTCAAAAACGGGGCCGGAAGTATTTATGACAACCACAGACGTATCGATCTAGTGTCTGTTGCGTCCAAATTATTCGCTGGCTTCAGTGTACGTCACCTCACTAAACCCGGAAAGTCAGATATGCGAGAAACAGGCAGGATTCCCACTAGGTTGAAGGTGCGTTGATTACATTCTCATCCTACGACGGGTATTGGAACATCGGCACCCTCACAGGCAGCTGACGGTCGTGATCATCTTAGACCTAAAAGTTGCACTCGAATCAGTGGCCCGTAACATTCTATGGAACTGTCTTCTTCACAAGGGAGTATCACGGGAATAAGTGAATCTCTTGAGATCACTGTATACTCACTCTGCAAGCAGGGTGAGAGTTTACGGACAACTGTCTCGGGCGTTCATCAACTCCAGTGGTGTTCGTCAAGGGTGTCCGCTTTCCCAGTTCCTATTCAATTTTGCCATGCACGACATTCTGAGAAGTGTGCCTGAAGAGACCGGTGAACTATGTACTCAGCTTTTTCCTGACGCTAGGCTGACCGACCTGGAGTATGCGAATGATATTGTCTCACTTTTCTCCCCTGCCGACAACGTGCAGACCATGCTGAACGAGGTGACTGACCGAGCTGGTTTGTGTGGAACGCGGTTCGCACTTTCAAAGTGTAAAGTGTTGCTTCAAGAATGAGGTATTCTCACTCCTACTTTCTTCAGTGTAGGTAATCCACTCGAGACTGTGGACAACTCCGCACACTTGGGTGACACCATCTCGTCAGCCAGTGACATTGCGGACGAGTTATGAGTGAGGATAGCAAACGCACAAGCTGTCACTACCAAACTGTCTTCTGTGGCATTGAAAACACGCTTGGCCATCGTAAAAATGAAAGGCATATAATGATTGCGTACGTTCTGTTTCGCTTTATGGTTCGGAAACATGGCCTAGTCGCAACAAAGGTAAGAGCAGATTTGTTGTGTTTAACCATCGATGTTCCCGTCAATTAGCCCGCACTAAGTGGACTGATCGCGTGAGCAACATGACGTTACGTTAGCGCGTCTTCCGGAACGTTCATGATGCGCGAACAATTGGTCAACTAATCGTGTTGCACAGCTTGCGATGGTTGGATCATGTACTCTACATGCTGGTCTTCATATAATGAGACTCCTGACAGCTGGGTAAAACCGCGTTTTGGTTACGCGACAACGTGATCATGAAATATGAATATCCTGACTGCTCCAGTGAACAGTGAGCAAAGGTCGCCTGTTTGGCTGGGGTCCTCGTGATCACCCAAAGCGCTGGTTAGAAACGCACACGGGATGGCGGTGTGCTGCATTCAGTGATGTACGTGCATTCACGCCACTTCCAGTTTTCTCGCTTGGTCTTCTTTTATTATTTTTAGTCTTTCTTTCTTTCTTTTGAGATATGTTACGCCACTGTTTGGGTGAGCGGCGGCCGAAGCCACAGTACCTCCTTATCAGATTCATGGCCGTTATGATGATGACGATCATAAACTTGTTTGATACACATGCCTTACTACCGTTCGGACTAACAGTTAGCCCTTGCGGTCGATGAAGTTATCGTCCAGCGAACCTTATAACGAAGCTACGGTTTACCACTGCACCTTTTGAGGTTATAAACCTGTTCCAGTTAGACCGGAGGTCTTTCATGAAGCTAGGCAACATATAATTCGCAGTTGTAACTTATCTAAAACCAGGCCATATTCGGAAAAAGGCGTCATGTGAAGCAGTAGACAGATGCGAGGCATAAAACTAGTGCTAGCCAAAAGTAACCTAAGTTCAGCACCGTGCTACGACAACCGCCCACCATTGTCTGACCGATGTGACATTAGCCCGGAACCACACTTGAGCGATACTCAGTATTGTCAATTCCAGCGACCTGGGCGAATGCATTCCCTGTTAAACCAACGATATCACAATTGTATTGACCTAGAGGGAGCAGCTACATCTGAATTGACATCGATGCCACTACGGTCAGCGGGGGAATAAAGTGAGAGAATTTCTAAAAATTTGGCGTCCATAGCTGATCCTAACAGAAGCTGCCTGGTTAACGGCGCAAGGACTACTATTAACAACAGCTGTCCGTTGTACTGAATGCCACACCTACTCTGACCTGACCGATGACTCCCTTGAAGTCAACTGAATGGTCAGTGTTAAGTAGACAGTGTGGGTGTCATCGATTCGTTATGCTGACTGTTATGTTGAATTCTAGCCTCTGAGGTGCTACTGGCGTCAACTTCAAAGTGGCTGTCATAGCCACGACGACCTGTTGTTCACTGTCTGTTTTGGACCGTGAATGTTGAAGTGTTTCATTCTGGAGTTAAGCAGGTTGCAATATGAACCACAAACTACACTAAAGACGAGAAGTGTCGAGTCAGTGTGTCTGCGTTTTGCTATGCGTCTTGGGATCTGTGGAGAAAACGTCGGAAATGGAAGTTGGGAAGTACCCAAGAGTAAAGTACGATAGGACGGCGATTAAGACAGCAATTATCCAGAGCTAACTTTGATGTTCTAAGCGAATCTTACAGCCTACTGACTTTAGCTGCACATCCCTTAGTGTACACTTTTACGTATGCATGCGTTTTCAAACAAGAGACTTCGGTAGAACCGACCATACTTTCAGGCGTTCATCAAATGCTCACATTAAATTCAGTTGATAATGCGCGCCACGCACTTCCAGGGGTGAACTTTCAGCCCAATAAGCATTCTCCTCTCCAGAAAACGGAAGAAGCGATCTGGTGGGCTTCATGTCTACGATGTTAATAACCACTCAGTCTCACTTAAGAGTTGGCGAATGGCTGCAATCGAAAAGAAGTACTGCATTCAAGGCCGTGGCTACTTCATGAATAATAAGGCTGGGTATGTACGGAAATCGAGCTGGATATAGATAAGACCGGGTGCGTGCGAGCAAACACTTGTATCCGTATCAGCAAAAACAGAAAAGCAAGAGATAAGAATAAAGAAGTTTATTAGTTCCAGATAAGACTATTGCCGCAATTTTTACACCTCGTAGAATGGCTAAAACCATAGGATCAGCGAATGGTTTATTGTGAATTTCACCACAGCACGAGAGAGATTTCAGGAATATAAGAATATCGAAAAACGAATCATGGAAAACAGTGCAGAGGCACACAAGCATTGCTAAAGAGTGGAGAAATTAATAAAGTAAAGTGACCACGTCTGTTTGCTACCCAAAGTAGCCTATACATAGTTACAAACAAACCGAGAAAGAGACTATGCGCTTGAAGGCGTGAAATTTTCTCATGTGGACTACTTTTCATAAACGAAAACAACGCACCAACGTTGACATGGGTAGTAAACTAACTGTGCCACAACCAGTTTAGAGGAGGCTGTGGAACGAGACTTTGTTTGCGGTGACTCGTGCGTGATACGACCCAGACGGTTAAAATGAGCGAACATGTAGTTTTCTGTGAAGACGGGTGTTTCAAAGGATTGTCCAGTAATATCAACAGCAATATATAAGCCATAGACAATCGTAAGAAGAAACCACATTTTGGACGTAAAAGAACTCCCTAAAACCTTGTCTACAGCTAAGCAAGCGGTAGCGAAATATTTGCATTTAGCATAGTCAAAAGTGAGAGTGAAATGGGACTGATGCTTACGCTAATCACCAAAAGTATAGTGTTTGTGTGGACTGCTTCAAGGACTGCACCCGAGCGAGTCATTCATCCAACCGACAAGCAGATCAAGAGAATGAATGGAATTAGATGTAGTGTGCAGTTTAAGCCGAAGATAGCCTGAATAATGTAATTTTCCATCCGTTACACCTCGAGTAATATGTTCCGTGAAGTTAAGTTTGTCTGACAATTCGACGTGAACATCGACGCATAGTAAACAAGCAAACAGTTGACTGAAACAGTCGGTAAAAAGATAAACTAGGACTATAATACAATGCTGCAGGAAAGAAGCCAACAGAAATCATACAGCGGCCCGACGTAAATTCATAACTTAGAACCGTACCTGCGGACCGCCAAAGGTCTGATTCTGATTTATTTCCACTTTAAAAACTTTGCCATAGCGACCAAAGTATTCTAAGCCTTTGAGAACTTCCTTGTCTTTACATATCCACGCTGGAAGTCCGACGACAAAGATTAAGTTCGGTTGAACGACTCTGGGAAAGCGGAAAATAGCATACGAACTAGCATACCTGAGCTCGGGTAACAACTTCAACATTTCAGCGTTCAGTTTGGTTTTTTTCATATGATCTTTGCGTTTCCGATTGGACTTAAGTTTCGTATCACTGAAAGGCATACAAAACGTGAATAAAAACACATACTCCGTTTCCGAAACGGGCTTGTATAAGGCCGGCTTCTCCGAATTATATTCCTACAGATCATTTAAATCCAAGGGTTCGACTTACTTTACGGCAAGCTGGGCAAAGTCCATTCTCTTCATTGATAATTTTCGCCCAGCAGAACCGACAAACCTGGGGGTCGAAAGCATTCAACATGTCTTACTTGATAACGACAATCGCAGGGATAAAAAGCTAAGTCGTCGGCTTCCATCGGTTCCATGCATAATGGACACTAAAAATATACTAACCGGAACAATGCACATACAACTTCTCCTTCCTCCGAAGCCATGAATAGCTCAAAAGTGGGTTATTAAAGAGATGAATATCGGTTAGGTTAGGATCAAGGAGGAGATAGAGAAATTTCAGAAATAAACCCCATCAACCAGCAACGCACAACTCCAACGTCGTCCTCTGGCGTAATCAAAATGACCGCCGAGGGCCGCCTTGTTTATACAAACGAACATCAGACTGCAACCGTCCACTCTTTTTCAACGATTCATTTTATGCACGCGAATTTTCAAACCCATTCTGAAATCATTTCATCGAACTGTGCGGAGGTTTCGTGATTATCCTCTATATATTCGTCAGTGGGTGTAATAGGAACGAAAGTAGGGGGCAGCAGCCCTTGAGGAATCCAGCTCACGGTGAATAGAGTCACATAAAGCCAGACGCGATAAACCTGGGAAAAGAATCCCGCGCACTATACGAGATAATGAAGAAAGTTGTACAGCGTTTTCTCGAGATTTTGTATCCCACAATTTTCCATTTTCGCACCTTTTGCCTCTCCTGATTTCACATGTACACTTAATGTGTAGACCATATGAATCCATGATACACTTCTGGTCCAGGGTCACCAGCTGTGCCTCCTCTCTGTGCTTCGTGCTGTCTGTGTGCCGGTTTTTAGAGGGTCAAAGGCTAACGGAGTCAACCATCCATTCCAGCGTACCTCCGGATTATTCTGTCAACACAATTACCTCCGCGGTGGACTCAAAATCCCTTCGGAGAAACACGACAGATTGGTGCTATTGAACACCTTTATTCAGTGTAATGAGCTCTAAACCAACGCAGCTCTACGAATTTTTGTGTCATTTTTTTCATAACACTTTGGTCTCGTGTTTGTACTTAAGCGTTATATAGTGTGAAGATTCATCACAGTGGTGACCGAGGCCTGCCTTAAAACTGTAGACGAAGTTGGCGGGGCTCAATGCTCTGGTGAACCACTCAGTTCCTTACGGACGAACAGTGGGAAAAGGCTATACACACACTCCGTTCGGCTATGAGGTGTCTTCAGTTGATGAGGGTGGCTCCTCGGTCAACTCGTTCTGATCATACTAAACGCCGATTTGTATGGGCGGACGGGCCCTTTGATAATAAGTTCAAGTCATCCCTAATCTGAAGGGAACTTGGTGAATGAATATTCAGTTGCGTAGGACGTAAATATCAAGGTCTAGTTCACTACACAGGAACGCCCTTGATAGCATGACTTCACAGCGAGTCAGCGATTGATACACGGGTTCGAGACACTGACCGAAAGTTCCCGGATCCAGTCAGTTTTCCTTGCTCAGTATCAGCGGGCGTCTTTCGAGGTGAAAGGCGATGATTGGAAACGGTGTGTAGCACTGCTCTTGGGGATTGCAGTGAGTACCAGGAACAAAGTAAGATTACTCGCATAATGCAGTTTTAGATAAATGAGAATCAAGCAAAGTTGTCAAACGATCCCTAAAAGCGCCGCTGACGACCTCAGAAGGAAGGCTGTTCTAATAGTCAATTACCCTATAAAAAAGATCTGCTGTCTAAAAAAGGTCCGATGGCAAAGCTTGAAAAGCTTCCTACTATGTCCTCGTCCGCCTTCACCATTCGTACATTGAAGAATTGTTCTGCAAGACCTACTCTAAATAAGAATTGTGTGAGTACTAACTCATTGCAGAGTCTTCGAAATTCAAGCGGGTACAGGTAAAAACCTCCAAGTCGGGGGTCGTAAGTAGCATTACTCAGGCCCGTGACCACCTTAGTAGCCGCGTGCTGGACACGCTCAATAGCTAATATGTCTTTCTCCGAGCCGGTATACGCGACCTGGTTGGCAAACTCGAGGAACGGTCTTATATAAATCCCGCAAAGCGTTTAAAAAGCTTTCTTGTCTATGCGAGGGAGAGTAAACCGATCACCATAGCAGCGGCAAACCTCTTTTTCGCCGCCATCTCCTGGTGATACGTGAAGGACAAGCTAGACGACAACCATATGCCCAGATCTTTCTTCAGATCGATTCTCATGATATCCACTGTGCTATACGCACAATGAATCATGAACGCATTGCCAAAATCTCCACCGAGTGACATGTGCGTACATTTGTCGTCATTTAGTGGGAGACACCAATCGTCCGACTAGCGCTTGATCGCGTCAAGATCAATCCGTAGTGCACTGGGATCAGTGGCATTCCAGATTTTTAGGTTGTCTGCGTATAAGAGGGCGCTGCTGGAAATATTGCTTGAAATTTCGTTGACATAAATAAGGAATAACAAAGGATCTACCTTGGGGAACTCCCGCAGAAATGAAGGAGGGGATAAAAGGTCTGATCCAGCTTTAACTCTAAAAGTTCCTTTATCAAGAAAAGAGGCAATCCAGTGGAGAACCTCTCCTTGAATACCATAGGCTTCCAGTTTGTGTTTCAGGGGGCCGTGTGGGACACGGTCGAAAGCCTTGGCGAAATCAAAGATAGCATCTGAGGTGAGACCATTGTCGTTGGCTCCCGTCAGACTATCTATGAAAATAAGCGTTTGTTATGCACGACCGATTAGGAAGGAAGCCATGCTGGGTGGAAGAGAAGGGATTATTTGATAAAAAGTGATTGAGTATGGCGCGCTTTAGTGGGCGTTCCATTATTTTGCACGGTGTGTTAGTAAGGCTGATTGGCCGATAGTTAGCCGGAGAGTGCCGGTTACCGACCTTAAACATGGGTGTGGCCGTCGCCTTTTTCCATGCGCTAGGGAGAATGCCAGTCTGAAGTGTTTGCTTAAACAGCTTATAAAGGGGTTCAGCCAGACTGACAGCTGTTTCCTTGAGTATTCTGGGATGGACCATGCTAAGACCTGTTGCACTGTGTGAATTAACCTTGAGCAAAAGGTCTTCAACATCTAGCACAGAAAACTCAGCGGTCACGTGTGGTTGCCTGAACTTCTGCAGCGGAGGTACAGGATGCCAGCTTGAGGATGCGACGTTGTAGACTGCCGAGTAGTACTCCCTGAATAACTCGGCCACGACTAGGGAGTCAGATGAGGTCTCCCCGTTGGGCAGTCGTGAAGAAAGAGCTGAAGGTTTGTTCTTTTTTAGTCGTCGCATATGCTTAAATAAGAAGTTTCTGTTCCCGCGGGCTCTGAGGAGGATCTTCACCTGTGCGAGTTTGGTGCGTCCGCGGATTCCCTGCCCAAACCTGTTTCGAACAATGTGGAACGCGCTCAGGTCCTCTGAGTTTCCTGTAAGCTTATGCTTCGCGAATAATTGGGAATGGTTATCGAGAAGACGACGTGTCCTGTGTAGAAGGGGTGGCCGATAAGAGAAAACGCACGGTTTGCGCGGTATAAATAAATCGTCCGCTTTCTGAATTGCGCTTTGAAACGTACGGTAGTTCCGGTCCACAGAGTCCAGGTCTGGAAGAAGTGAACCTAGGGAGGTTCTTAGGACGTTATAATCTGCCTGATCAAAGTTTTGCTGGTTGTTGTAACCAGTGACAGATAAGATCAAAGGCTAACAGAGAGTGGTCACTGTGTCCAAGTGGCGGCTTGATGATCACTCTGTCTACCAGGTGGCTCTCATTAATGATAACTAAGTCGAGCAGAGAGGGAATCTGACCAAAACGACGCCGCGTCGGTGACGTGTTGTGACCACGCCTTCCGACGTATAAGCGTTGATAAGGAAGTCGAGAATCCGCTTTCACAGTCCTGGTGAGAAACTGATGTCCAGTTTACCTTGGGTGCATTAAAGCAACACATAACAAGCAGATGAGGAGAGCGTTGTAGGTCTAGGAAATTTTTCAGGCTTATCAGGAGAGTGTCTTCGTCGGAGATGTCGGATGAAGGAGAACGATAAATGACCCCCATTAGGAGTGAGTCTCGGCCACGCAGTGGTAGCCGAAGACAGAGCGTCACAGTTATCAGAAGACTTGAAGTCACCAGTAACTGTGAGTGTCGGGAGACATTGCTGAAGAAAACTCGTAGGACCCCTCATTCTCCCTCTGGCGAAGTCATCCCGGTAAACTGAATACCCCGGGACACCCAGTTTACTGTCACAGACATCACCTGTAAACCAGGTCTCCGTGAAGGCGAACATGTTAGGTTGGGTGTCATGAGTTAACCCTCTGATTTCCGGTAATTAATTCAACAGACTCAAACATGCATTTGAAAACTAGTTCCTCGCTGGATTTCGTGAAAAAACGGAAGGGAGGGTGCGATGAAGAGCCTGGGAAAGAAGACACAGAACTGAGGAGGGTGATGAGGCTAAACTCGGTCTGCTTTTCCGAGTTGTTCTGACGGCTTCCCTTCGAAGCTGTTGGCACATCACCGCATGTGCGTACGTTAGCTACCCTACAGAGCGTTTGACCAGCATTCTTGGTGCCGCAACTTGCGATCTCTGCGCCCTTGTCAAATTCCGCTGCTTGGGAGGGTGTTTGGAAGTTTTCACCCATGGAAAATTTGACTTCTCCGTTTGTTGAGTGTGCGGTTTGGAAGACGGCAATGCGCGCTGTGTTATAAGGTTACTGAAGGAAATATTCATAGGGGTCGGCCAAATTAATGCTTTCTAAGTCGTAGGAGGCGACCCCAGTAGGCCGCTTCCGTTCTGAATTCTTGGGAGGAAGAGTATTATGTTGGGCAGTTTGGTGAGTTTCGGGGTAGTTAACGCTGAAGACGGTTTTTACGCCCCGTCGGTACCCTCAATGTTCGTGCTTGTGTCTGCAGCATCAGTCGTTGAAACGACCATGGAGACGGTGCCTCCGCTTTCTACAACGGGCACAAGGGTCTGAGGGGGTACTTCCAGTGCAGAAACTACGACTCTAGTCTCCAGTTTTAGCTTCTGGTCTGCCGTGGTTCGTGGCCTAGTCTTAGTCGGTTGTTCGCGTCTCGCTCTCTCTTGCCGGGAACGGCTGAAAGATACGCCTCCCAGACGGGTGTTGGCAGACTTCAAAGCCTCTGTTTTCCCCACCACGAACTTGGGGCTGAGCGCGGCTGGCAAAGTTACCAAAAGGCCAAGTGATTTTTGGTTGTCTTAGTCTGCTAGAACTGTTTTGGCTAACTCGGTTGTAGAAGAGGCTGTAGGGGAGAGGCCCCCATAGAACAACTCTCTTTTTCCTGAGAGCTTTTTCCTTCATCTTCACCGCCGCCTCTTCTAGGTGTGCGGTTGTCATGGCAACTGCTTTCTTGGTGATTGCAACATCAAGGAGAGCAAGCGCTATATACTCATTCAGACAATGTAGTTCCAGTTTCGGTTCGGACAGTGTCCGTTGGTACTCCTCTATCTTACTCATCATGGAAGAAATGGAAGGAGATACGGTGCCGAGAAGAGCCTCACACCTACAGTCGCAGGTTTTCTGCGTCACTACACTTGACGTGATGCGTGAAGGACCAGTCAGCTGCGGAACGGTGCCTTGGCCTTCGTCGAACCTGCAACTCATACAGATGTAAATGAGAGATGAAGAATCTAGCTGTTTGTACTGGTGTTCGTTAAGACCAGTGCACTCGAAGTGATACTACTTCTGGCACTGGTGGCACTGCATGCAGTTTTGTACGGACATTTCACACCCATAACGGCCGCAGACGCTTGCCGCCACAATCAGTGTCCGCTGAGTCCCAGCACTGCTAGATCTGACACGGGTCATTGTCGACAAGAATGGGTAATATGCGATACAGGTCATTTAGTTTTCAGCGATTCACATAAACAAGACAGATACGATTAAGCATGTGAAAAAATAGAGTACTACGTGGTGCAAATAATTCAATAAATAACGAATAGTAGTAGTCTTATGCAGTTTTCGATGCACGGGGCACCAGTAGCGTAGAAATATGAGTAACCAGTAACGGCGAGAAAATTTGAACCAAATTTTGGGTTATCCACGAGGAAGGCAGCAGTTCGTCCTTCTGAAGAAAGTGGAAGTAAAGGGCATATCCATTTTGAAGGGTGACCGAATGAAGCTACCATAAAGAAGCCCGCATTAAGAGGGATCAAACTACCCGCAAAATCGCTTGCGTAGCGCCAAAGCCGTGCTAACTTCTTTATCAACGGTCGCGTTGATGGATCTGAAAGCAACATGAGAAGCGGTCGTCCCTAGATCCCGATCTAAAAGAACCAAGTGTGTAAGGGAGTCATTCAAATCGTATATGGCTTTGAATGAGAGTGAACTTCGACTGGCTTTGTTGTTGACTTCTATTCAGTTCGGTTCAACTCACTTCAATCCATGGGACGTGAAGGCTGTCATCAAAGATTGTTCAGTTGCAAGTACCCATAGTCAGATTGATCTTCAAAAATAGAGACTTCAGGTGGAAGTAGGACGACAAACATTTAGTGGCGCAACGGCGTGTAGAGGTTAGCAACTAACGTGACACTCTCATGTAACGTAGAGTTGTGGACCTCACCTTACCCAGCTCCTAGGAAACAACCCTCTGGAGTTTAGCAGAAGGAGGGCTACGTATGTCAAAACAGATGGGGGCGAAATAATGCATTATGAAGTCAGGCGGGAAACAGAGTGGTAACAAAGATCAAAAGAAAAAAAGAAAAGTTTTCAAAAATTCGCAACTGGTTTTACTGGCAGAGAGAAAAGCGCACTATCTCTCATGAACTGTAATCGAGCCGGACCACAACACCATAATGAGTGATTGTTATAACCCTGAATATTTTGCCAGGAATGTTGCTGCTGCCCAGTATGGCGGCTTGAAAGTTCAGTCATTTCGCACAATATTCAGAAGTGTTTCTCGTCAACAGTGATTCAGTCTCGGTTCAAACACAGACACCGTCCTGGCCCCTACTATAACTGCAACGTAATACCCTCTCAGTGAACTCTGGGTTTCAGTTTTTGGTAACCTGGGGTTATGGCCTCTTAGCCGTCTCTTCGTGTTCCGTGCCAGAAGTTCTCCTCTTTCGAGTCCCGAAGGTCACTTCAGTACACGGTAACCTTTAGTAAGATCACCAATTTTTTTATAGGTTTTTGAACGTGTATAGTCTACAGGTTTAAGCCTCGTCCCAATAAGTTTCTGTAAGCTGTACGAACAAACTGGTGAAACACCTCCGCACTTGTTATAACTCTCTCTTATCTTATCTTTTACAATGCGTACTCCACCTGCGGCCTAACGTTAACTTTGCACGTCTGCACTGGTGGCCCCACTTTTCGACTTGCAACTCCTATTAACCTCTACACCAACGTCCCATTTTCCCTTCATGTAGCTTTCAGGCGCCGCCTGTCAGCTTTGAAGCTTTGAACGGACAAGTCTCGGATGACCACCCCTCTCTTTAGCTCTGAATGGTATGTTGGAGTTTCTGGCCATTTTGTACATTTTCCTACCTTTCTCGTCAGTGGGCGCTTGCAACTTCCTACGTCGAGTTGTAATCTCCAGCCATTGGACTATTCACGCAATCTATTCGAATCAACCTCTGGGGGATGTTCAGACCAGTTGTTTACCATCCTGATGTAACTTGCAGGTTTCGCCAGGTCACTTTCAATAATCACAAGTAGCAAGGGACCCAGGGCTGGTCTCTGTGGGACAACGCCGCATGCTTGTTCCAGCGTTGGTCTGCCCCGTTCCAACTCTACACAGAATTGCAAATTCTCCGGAACCTCCTTGATTCAGAATGGCGACCTTGGAGTCATGCTACATGGCCTTGGCTACAGAAGTAGTGAGCAAGTTACGAAGCCAGATGCTTTCTTGACGTCGATGTAACAGAATTCAACGTTCTGTTTTTTCGAAATCATTCCTGTAACGTCTCCGAGAATGATACACGGTGGCTTCCTCAAATAAAACTATATTTGCGTGCAACAACGACATTGTTATTTGCACGACGTATCGCTATTTCATCGCTGATTATTCTTCTTGATACCTTCAATACCGCAGAAAGAAGACCCACCGGTCTGTGGTTTGTTGTTTCCTGTTTACCACTCTTGCCTGTAAACAACAACCACATCTATCATCTGGTACTCCAGCAAGCCGTTTCAAGAGGCCTGTGGAACAGGTCAGCTGATATCTCAGTCAACAAGTGGCCCAGCTACCTTACTAACTTGAAGTTTATTGAAGCAGTGTTAGACTTCCTCGTCTTTCACCGTGACATACTGCATCCTCAGATTAGTTTTCCCCGGGTTGTCAACACATTCCGATTCTCTTTGGAAGTCGAATATATGAGACTCGAAAAAATCCAGTGGGACGTTTGCTTTTTCGCGTTGTTCCGCACAGCGACACACTACTTATCCTTCATGTGTTCGGCCGCGATTCATAAGGCCGATTTAGGTTATAAGTAGTAGTCTGGGGGTTGATGCTGGTTTGTCTAGCTAATCTCACCTTATGTGGGAAACAACGTTCAAAACAAACCGATCCTACTCCCGTCTTGGCAGCAAGACAATGTAGGTGCTCCTTCCGGCTGCCAGCCTGCCGAAACCGCTTCCAGATAACGTTTTTTGGATAAGGTTTCTTTCACTATATTCTCTCATCAGGAGGAGCGCTGTTCTGCAACACTCTCCGCAGTGGAGCATATGAAACCATCGCGATAATCAAAGTGCTTTCGGTGTTGCTCCAAATTAGATCTGCAATGTTTCTGTGGGTACCCAATTCAGCTTGCTGACTGTATTGTGGAGCCGCTGCACGTCCAGGTTACGGGAATCTCCGTAATATGTATTCAGTGGGTTAACCACTTTCATGCTTACTCATAGCTCAGTAATCCCGAGGATGCTTTTGCCTGACGTCTCTGTCATAGAGGTACTTGATGATCGCCAAGTCTAAAACTATGGCGTTTCGACCTTATCGCATGTTTCTTATATCGCACCAGGTGCCGTAATGGTATTCAAGGTAAAGTTAAGCTGAAAAAAGTAATTCCTAATCACACTGGTAACTTTGCTTGAAGTGAAAACGAGTTCCATCTAATCCGGCTCGCTGGATTTGGACCTAGGCTGTTGGCAGGTAGAAGTAGAAGAATCAACCCGTGCTAAGACAGCGCTCGTGGAACCCACATGACTGTATGACTTTCAGACAATGTCTCTGCGTTGGCAAATGCCCCCGCCACGTTCCAACTTTTGCCACGGAGGAGGTTGATTGATCTCATTTCTCATCGGTGCCTTGTTTACTTGGGTGATATTACCGTTCACGGGAAGACAAACGAGGAACACCTGATAATTCAAGCCAACGTCCTGGAAGGACTATTTTAAGTATGACTGACGCTCAATCTCGCTAAGCGTCATCTTATGCAAGAACTAATAACATATCTGGAGTGTGCAATTTCTGGGGGTGGCATTCGAACAGATCTGAAGAAAGTTGAGGTGGTTGTGACCTGGCGAACGGTGAAGAACACTGAAATGGTACGTAGTTTTCTGTGCCTCGCTTCGTATTAAAGATGTATACCGGGATTCGCACGTATCGCCAGCCCACTACACACACCCCTAAAGAAAAATGAAAAGTTTGAATGCTCCGGAGAATGTAAAGCAGCTTTTGGGGTCCTTCGAAGTTCTTTGTGTTCGGCGCTCCTCTTGTAACTACCAGCAACCTGCAGCCGGCGGTTACATCTTGAATACTGAAGCTAGTGATCATGCCGCTGGAGCCGTATTATCACAAAAAGGTGCAGATGGAAAAGTGGGAGTGCTTTTTTACGAAAGCCGCGCTCCTGGGAAGAGAGAACGGAATTATTGCATGACCAGGAAAGAGATGTTAGCCATGGTTTTTTGTAGAGCAATTCCGGCATTAGTTGTTAGATGGGCGGTTCATAGTTTGCTATGACCGTCAATCTCTCCGTTGGCTGCAGAACTTTGGGAACACGAGGAGTCGGATCGCGCGATGGTGAGAGATTCTTCGAGAACTGCGTCGAGTATGAACATCGTGCTTGAAGAAGTCACGCCAATGCCAATGCACCACCCAGGAGGCCGGGGCGTGCCAATGGTGACTGCCCGTCTTGCAGTAAGCAACACGTAACACTGGTCGCATTGAAGGGCGCGGAACATGGGTGGTGGCAGTTTACTTATGCAGAAACTGGTGAGCATTCAGTTTAGCCCACTAACTGGTGAGCAGGCAGATGAGTAACGGCAACACGAGGTGGATCTTAGCAACGCCAGATTTCTCGAACTAACAAATTTGCGTTTCAAGGGAATATCTGCTTCTACGGTTCACCGAAAATCTTCATCCAGGACGACCTGCGTCGCTGTGTCGACACTTGTTGGCAATCAGAATTGGGCATCAGCCATGAGGCAATGAGTAAGGGAACTAGCGTCGGAATAATAAAAATTTCCGCCGTCATTAGATACTTCCAATCTCATTTCGTTCTCTGTTGACTTTGACGGACTGAACTCGCCGTTACTCTTCGAATGTGTATACAGGCGGATGCGTTGCCCCATTTTTCGTCTCTGGCAGAAAAGTTCATGAGCACTTGGATTATTGTTTAACACTGCGAAGCTGTGTTGTTCATGATTGGAAACCGAAGTGCTACGAACATAACGTTGAACCTTTTCCTCGACCGCATTTTTTCGCTTTGATGGCCCACGCTTTTATGACGGCGCATGAGTTGCGGCCCCAGCAGAATGTCTTGACAGCACCGGAGCTGCCGTTTGCTGCAGAGGCCAAACTCGGGCCTAACCAGCAGCACCCAGTAATCTCCATTTGTCGTCACAATGCTCCATTCAACTATCTGTCAACCCAACACTATAAAGTGCGCATCTGTGAATATGACGTTCCAAATTCTTCATCAGAACTTCTTCTAAATAACTGATACATCTTGATTTAACTTCCTGGTTCGAATTACTCACGATTTTTGTGTAGTGGACATAGCATTTCTTGGAGGCTGGTTGTTCTCGTTGATTACTCGGATGGTGATTTTCAACTTTCTCTTGGTTATTTCGGATCCTAACGTCTTCTACCCGACAGCCCTATGTTTTAAAAGAAATCCGTGTGCTTTGTGGCCCCAAAGGAAACTGTTACTTGGATGAAGTCGGTTCTCTGCACACTAGTGAGGGTATTCGGGGTGAGAGGTCGGAGCATCAATCTGGTTAGTTGATGCGCCTCTGTTTCCGGCTCAGAATCTACAGTGAGAAAGCCACAGAATGCTACAATGTGTGTCTGTCCGACATGTCCGTTATTGGCTCACCCTTAATTGTGACAGACATGGTTGATATGTTTAAGTATCAGTGTATATAATATGAGTTCCTGAATACTTATCTCACCAAAGGTTACTGCCATTTTCAAACCAAAAAGCAGGACTGACCGATAGCCCATTTAAAGTTTTTTAATAAAAATTTGAAATCTGGCGCACAGCCCCTTGTTTTTTGAAACCAGAAGTTCGCAAGAGCAATAAGTAAAAATGTTTCGGAAAAGACTGCGGGTCTACATGCGCTTCTGTGTCACTGCTGAGTTTAAAATGGAACATGAGTCGCCACTGTCAATCACAAAGCAGATGGCCCCATTGTCCAATCTGCCGTTCACAGTGAATGGCTCATTTACATTACCATTGGTGGCACGGATAAGAGAAGGTACAGACGCGTGCAACAAATGTGGCTCACCTCGTGTGACTTGGTTCGTTCTCATAGGTGGATTGTGCACACACCTCTAGGCGCGACGGCTAAACTTCTTAGAGTAGATGCATTAGCTAACCGCAGAAATTGGCTCGGGGGCAACTTGTTCAGCACAACAAATCAAACCCGGTGCTGACGAAAGGTCTTGTATCGACCTCTGCACCGCTTCAAATGCCCGGGCTTCCTCAGACGCCTCCAACAGGGAGGAGGTCGGCTTGCACGGGAGTTTTCCACGTGCTTTCTAATTGGTAGTCACTCCCAAACAAAAACGGTTGCAGGTCTGACAATTTCTTTGCTTCCGCGCCAACTCTGAAAATGCCCCCATTGTTAACTCCCATAGGTTACGAAAGGATGAATCCACTGATTCCTGCAGTCGCTGGCGTATGGAGTGAAATCTTTCGCGGTAAACTGACGCCAGTTTCTTGCACCCTAACAGATGAAGATTCTGGAGCAACACCAGAGGCACGAAATTACTTCACAGCCGAATCTCCAAAAATCTGAGATTATACAAACCGTGGAGCTCGCACTTCACCGCTGATGAGTAAATTCGGACTTCAGACGCCCAATCAACAAGGTCGTCAGGAAGATTGTAAAGAAAGGGTCGGTGTGGTGATGGCTTTACCCTACAGCATTATTCACTCATTTCGGTGATGGATTTCGTCGGCAGTGAGGGCGAAGTGATATCGGAATCGATATTCATCCCGCCTCTGTAATCGGGTGTAACAGTAATGATGAATGTCAACTTATACATAACAGAACGTTCACGGACAGTTCCGATACAATCCGAAATCAGAGAAGAGACGCAAAATAAGTCAGAGCAAGTATATTAACGATAAAGAAACGAGGCGGTGTTCCGCACAATGTCAAGTTCAGCACGTGAATGATACGTCACCGGAGCTCTCTTTCAAGATTGTTCAAACAGTTCAATCAGGGAGGACAATGTCACTGTTCTAAGGACGTTCATGTGGTGTGTAACACGTGGAGTAGTACGCAGACAGTGTAACATACCATAAGGCCAATCACAGAAACAGCACACAGTACGTCCAGCTTCGCCTATCGAAACGCACAAGGTCCGTCTCGCGAAACAGAGAAGTCACGCGTCAACCGGAGGCGTGTATTGAAAACAACACAGATACCGATAGAGATTGTTCTACAACGTGTCCTTGTCCATATATATATACATATACATATACATATATATATACGGGCTCCCACGGTCCAGGAATTGTCACCAATCGGACGTGGCCTCACGCTCAATGACCGCCGACCTCGTGCTCTGGTCAGTCACCCTCCTCAGCCCGTTGCGCGGACGCGACCAACCCACGAGTTCGAGGACCTGAAAGGAAGCGGAAGAGAGTATGTCTGACAAAACAACATGGCGGCGTGCTACATTTTACTAGAGCAGACCAGCCGAAACAGACAACAACAAATGGACATCGGCGGTGAGTTTAACTTACTTGCGCAACAGTTTCTGCATTGTCACAACAGACTGCCCAAGCGTCCGACCTCGAAGCGGCTCTTGTTTGCGGGAGACAACGAGGCGAGCGAGGTAGGCCCACAAATAAAGAAATGTGAGGGAAAAGTTATGAAGGTTGTTGCCTATAGGCATTGCGGGACCACCTCGTGATTATCAAGGGCGTTCTGTTTTTTGATCACCGGTCTAACTACTGAGAGAGAATCATCATCCCACGATGAATGGTGAACATGGTTTTAGAAGACCTTCATCTGGAGCTAGGGCATGCCGGAATTAAAAAGATGGACGCTGCAGCCAGACAACGCTTTCGGTGGTTACACTTACGTCGTGGTGTGGCAAACTTCTGCTATCGATGTGAACAGTGTGGCAGCTTCAAAAATTCCAAGAACAAACAGAAGGCTTTACTTCAGCCAATATATGCCGCCAACCCAGGCGAACTATTCGGCGCAGACATCACAGGCCCCTTAACGAAGACGTCAACGGGCTTGCGTTAGTTGACTATTTCGCAAAATGGTGTGAAGCAATACCTCTGACTCACAGCGGTACAAAAACGGCGTTCAGTGCGATCGTCTAGCACTGGGTGTGCAGCGGGAAGCGCCGAGACAGTTGCACTCTGACAAGCGATCCAGTTAAAAGTGCTTCAATGCAAGAAGTCTGTCGGATCCTGGGAATCGACAACGCTCGAACGACCGCCTACAACCCCCCAAAACGGACAGACCGAGATAACTAAGCGCTCATTTTCGCTGTTACTAAAAGCTTTTGTAGATCGTGATCTACCTGACTAAGATCTGGGGATGCCAAGATGCGTACTGGCCTATTGCAGCTGTGTTCATGCGTCTACCAAACAAACACCACACCTCCTGTGGACTGGTTGAGAAATCCGGTCGCCACCGGAATATCTACCTGCTCCAGGCCGGCTGAATAGAGCCCACGGTGGCCGATACTCTACGGTTAGTAAACGAAATGGCGAGGACGTATTCGCAGTGTACACCGGCATCAGGAGTATTGTGACGGAAGAGTGTTCGGGGCCCCTTGAACCCTGGGGGAAAAGTATGGTTACGTAAGAAAGCGGTGTACCCGGGTGTCCTTGAAGAATGGCAGAGATAATGGAAAAGACCGTTCGTCGTAGAACGTTTGACATCTGATTCGACTTATCTAATAAATCACCAAAAATCCCAAACTAGTCCGTTTATGGTCGTCCATTAAAACCGCTGGAAGCTGTTCACGAATATCAGCGATAACGATTCAAGAGAGGGAAGTGAAAACGGTGTTCCGGATCTAAGGTCACAAGTTGAGGATCCACCAGAAGGGGGACATGGGTGTGACACCAAAAACGATGCATAAGTAGTAGCGGATGACGTGAAGTAAAACCGGAGCCGAAAAGACGCGCGTTGTACGTTTTCAAAACCGTGGCTGATTACAGCCTCTCTCCCTTGTGTTACAGGGTCAGCGGTTTGTGCGGTCTTCGTGAAAGAGGCCCCGATTGAAGACAAACTAACTGACCGAACGGCGTAGTAGTGTTCCATACCGATTCTGACCCCTTCCTTACCTTTGTAGTGGTGTTATGTGTGTTTGATAAACAGTTACTTGGGAACCCTCGTTCCCCCTTTTCACGGGCACATTACGATGTACAAGAAGTGAAGTGATCTACAGAATGTAAGCGCAGTTTGTCCACGGATTATTTAAATGGTATCACTGAAGATTAGTAAGGTATTTTGTTTATTTTCAAGATGGACATCGCTCACAATTGATCGCAACTTCCGCATTCAGCTAGACGTTCCAGGCGTCTCTTTTGAAATGAGGCACTAGGCTCGAGTTTCACTCTCATTAGAGCGCACCAGTACTGCATATCTTTTTCACGACCGGAAGTTGAACTCCGGTCATGCAATCATGAGACAACCATGTCAACTTCTGTGCCGACTACTCATCAGTAATCTATAATATCACCTAGCAGGTTTAATGAGATTGGTGATTTCGACCTGTATCGGAAGTCCTACTCGCTGGGTTATCCATTGGAGTTGACAGAACATTTACTGTGTCTCCTCTCGAAACGATCGGGCAAACTGATCGTTGCTCACAAGCGAAAGTGGTTTAGCGTTCACATTTGATAATTCAGTCGTGCCTAATGTGAGGCGAATAGCGTAGTGGTCAACACGGTTGCCTCATGAAAGCGTGACCGGAGTTCAAATCCGACCGTGGCAGGGATACGCATTACTGACGAGCTCAAATGAGAAAGAAGCTCGATTGTAGTGTCTTTTCCTCTCGAAAGAGACTGACTGGAGAGCTTATCTGAATGCGAACGCAGCGGTCAAATGTGAGTGATGTTCAACTTGAAAATATAAGTCGCGTGGTTCGAAAAAAACAGTTATTATTTCCTGCTAGTGTATATCCAGTTTTTTACCATTGAATCATTCAACTTCTCGTGCTGTATATTGTATTTCGTTATATTTACTTGCTTGGAGACCTTTTGAACATAACCTACCGATAAAGGTGAAATATCATATAGCAATTCCCGCTAAGTCAGCCAATCTTCTGAAATTGCCAGTCTTCAAGCGATCATCAATGCGTAAAAAAGGCATGATGACGGTGGAGAAAGGCGTAAAATCTTCAGATTGTTCGGTTGACAGTTGCCCCACCCTTGCTATCGCAGAAAGGATCGAGGCAGCAGATCTTAGCACATCACGCGAGAGAAACAACAGCGAACCATGTTCAGTTCCCATTACCAATGTATTCGTAGATCAGGCTAGAAAAATAAGGGAATTAGAGGCTGAAATAGCAAAACTACACGGTAAAAATGAGGAGCTTGTCGAAAGTTTGCGCAAATTAGATCCGCTGTTGGGCATTGTAAATGTCTCAGATAACATCCACCCTCAGAATATCCCTAGTCACAAAGGCCTCGTAGTCGCTGGGTCGCTTATTGATACTGTAGCTACAGAATTGCACAAGCGGTTACGCCGTGCAAGCAAAGTGGTGGTGCTTAACATATCTGAGATAATACCTCAGTTGCTCATGAAAAGAATCTTATTCAGAGCCAATAAGATGGAAGAACAAGAGGGCTACTGTTTAAGACTTTGCAAGAAAGTACAGCAGGAGCACTGCCCATTGTTGCTACAGTTCATAAGTGAACTTGTAACGAACGAATTTGTCAGAAGACAAGAGGAAATCAGGCTTTACACAAAGTTTAAGTCCATAAAAGTGTTTGGTGACAAGACGCCACTCCAATATATCCCGAGAAAAGAACTTATGTAACACAGTCAACGATCTCATTGATCTGACTGCAGATCTCGACTGCTCCAAGTGCTCTCTGAACCCGCAGTTTACAGCTGGAAACGCCGTTGCGTTGCCGGTTCATGCGAACGGTGAAAAACAAACCACGCCTAGCTCCGAAAACGTCAGGCGCGTTCACGTTTCCGCAACAAAACTCACGGTCATTGCTAAAACACATCTCCTAGTCAACCGAGGACTTGACTAGAAAAAGTCACAGACCCGAAGCATCCAGAGTTACTCACGCCACTGGAAGAAGCGACGTAAATGCACCTGATAATGACGCGGATGCGCGAATAGGACTATCCACTTCTTACCGGATGAATTACTCCTCGTTATATGAAGTAACTGGAAATACCAACAGCAAATCCAAAACACCAGAACAATGCTTTGAATCAACAGTAAGATCTGTAAGGTACATGCCAGAGAAAAGTGCTTCGGATTAGTAATATAACGGTAAACCAGAAGGACTTCACAAACGACATGAAGCTGGTTCTAAAAATCACATTCTAAGAAACAACACTTTGCAGGTAAAACCTCAAACTTTGTTCTCCACTACTTCCAGGTCAACCTACTAACATGCCGGGGATCACGGTTACCATCACTTACCCAGTAACGTCGTAGTAACTAAACCTCCTACACAAAATATGAGTGCTACTAGAAACCAAGCTCCAAATATGTAGACACCCAGCAAGAACGTCATCACCTGATTATGACAACAACACAAATGTACGCCAACCAGTCTTTATTTGCGCAACCCACGAATGATTTGCTCAACCGCCAAATGCCCCCCCACCAGTATCAAAGTTTTGAACTAAAATCATGTGGAAATCCAACCCAACCCAATTCCCCTAAGTATTCACCAATCTACATTCAACCTATTTCTGTTTCTGAACGTTAATTGGACCTTGACCTAGACGATTTTGTTTTGTCACGCCAATTTGATGGTTGTGCGAATAGCCAATTGTCGGCCATCGTACTTTACTTGAGTGGTGCGTGCACCCCTTTTTGGAGCTCGGCTCATCCCCATTGTTTTGAACCTGTTGACTGCCCGGAAGAGCTCTTTTGGGTATGAATGCCTTATTGTGTGTTTATAGTGCATATTCAGCCCGTTCATCAGCAAATTGTAACCCATTCGCCGGAAACGGTCTGTCGATCGAAACTGTTGAGGTTGTCTAAATATTCACTTTGATAACTTGTTCAAAAGTACCGTGGCATTACGATCCAATCTTGTTTTGATTATTTGGGATCATTGGATCATCGCTACGTGTTGCTCAGCGTCTTTGTGTAAGATCGTACAGTACTCGACATTGATATTCAGTCTGCTCAACCCCTGAGAACGTCTGACAATTTCAGGAAACAACCTATTCTGGATGGTCAGTCGAATTCACTCGAGAAAGTCAATGGTGTTACTGGTTCTATCTCATGTTCTGGTTTCCGTGTTAGTTGTAACAGCCGTGTTCAGGCCATATCTGCGTTGTTACGGGCTGGACTGAAAGAAAGGCAGCCGAAAGCAAAAGCTGAATTGCAGATGGTGCTATTGCGAGCTAAGTCAGGAGAAGAGGAGTCTAGGCTAAACGCTATGCTAGCCGACAAAGATGAGGATATCTGTGATGAGCATGTGGAGGCAAAAAACAGTGATGGTAGAAGTGAGAAGAACGCTCATATTCACAGGTTTCTTGATGACTGTAAGGCGCGGTGGAATCCGGTGACAGTCCACACCGCAGAACTAGTATCAACCTCGTCTTGTGCAGAAGTAGGTCCCGAACTAGCTCCACTATCTGCATCCTTGGCACTGCCAAAGTTTGAACTTGGTTGTTTTGATGGCAACTCGATGGCCTATTGGAAATTTGTGCGACAGTTCGAGAGCTTTATCGAATCTAAAGTGTCGGATAATGGCCAGAGACTACTTTACCTGATGTATTACCGCAAGGGTCGTGCTAGGGAGTCGACAGATGAGTGTGTCATGCTAGAATCCAGCGCTGGCTGTCGCAGAGCACGGCAGTTGCTGAAGGAACTTCACGGACAGCCCTATTTTGTCGCTAAATCTACGATAGATGGTCTGCTGCCGAACGGCAGATGTGCAGGCAACAGCGTCGAATCTTTGTCGCAATTGTCTATACGGATGCAAAACTGTTCTAGTGCATCGGGTCAAATGAACTACGTGACCGACCTCAACCCGGTACCAACGCTAGAGCTTATTGTGAGAGCCTTACCCGTTCACCTGCAACGTAAGTGGGCATAAACCGCGGACTACGCCTTTGGTATGGCACGACAATCTTCCTTTAATGAACTAACCGAGTTTATCTCGCGTTTGCGAGATTTGCACGCAGCAGGTAAGGCCAAGTAGTCATTGAAAATGAACGGAAGGAACCGAGGACAACGCATTCGTCCGGGAGCAGCCAAAAAGATACTAAAAGAGGCCTCTTCCAGTCATCCAGCCTTTTCGTTGGCCGAGACCGGGCCAACGACCCTCAAATCAGTTGCGTGTTGTGCTCTCAGAAGCGCACCATCGAGGCATGTGATCCATTCCTAGCCATGAGTGTACCCATGAGATGGGACAGCTTGCGACGACTTGGATGTTGCTTTGTTAGCTTCAGTTTACACCTCCGAGCCTCAGACTGCAGGGTTAGGTCGCGCTGTGATGCCGTCGGCTGCGGCGAGCGTCACCATAGCCTGCTGCACCGCACGCATGCAGAGCCCCTGGACGAGACAGGTAGTGGACATCGAGTTATCTGTACTATGGCTAGCACAGTTGAAAAGCATACACGGCTGGGTATAGTACCAGTGTAAGTCGACTCGATACATGGCCCAATCTCAACGTATGCGTTCTTAGATCCCGGCTCCGACACAGCTCTAGTGAAAGAGGATCTACCCGAGCGTATCGGTGTCACTAGCACTCAGTCCACCTTGTCCGTCACAACTGTGAACGGGTTAACCACCGCCGGTTGCAAGAATGTCCGCTTGAGGATTGTTTCTTTGGACGGACGAGAGACGGTCGACATCAACAATGTTTATTCATTGGCCGATCTGCCCCTACGACTTGTCCCGTCCATAAAAGAGGAAGCCCAAAGATGGCCACATCTGAAAGATTTCTGAGGTTGGGAATAGTGGTGATGTTGTTTGTAGCTCGGGTTGATGGTTTTGGTATTGATATGTTCGCCGAGCTTGACATTTAGGTTGCAAACTTTCCATCGCCAAGCGAGGTGACATCATCACTGATGATGTCACCTCGCTTGGTGATGGAAAGTTTGCAACCCAAATGCCAAGCTCGGCGAACATATCAATACCAAAACATCTGAAAGATCTTCCATTCAACGGATGTAACATGCCTGAAGCTCACTGGGCTATGGATCAGAAACTTGGAAAGCGCGGGCAACCCTACGCAGTCAGATAGTTACTTGGTTTGGTTAATAGCGGACCCTCCAAAGAAAGCCATGAGAAAATGTCTCGAATAATTGTGACTGTTATGATGGAACTAATCTGACAGAGACGGTCACCACGTTCAGTACGTTCGCTGCAAACCGAATAACTGTCGTACACAATCCGACATTCCCCGATCAGTGGCGACACGCCAGGTAGGAAGACCATCCAGTAGATAGTGCTTCTCGTGGGGTACAGGTCCTACGTTTCTAACACAACCATCTGCACCTTGGCCTAAAACGTTCGTCGCCGTAAGTGAACCCGTCGGAGCGGATATGAATCGACCATCGGCCCAGGTGGACACGACTACTGTGGACAAGACCTCTCTGTATTGTGCTCTCGGTATTTTGAGCTGGCCTAAACATCTAAATACTACAGTCTGGTTGCGCAGATTCAAATAATATTGGCTTTCTGCGAAGCATCCATGGACCGACACTACGGTTAATACAGGTCACGCAAGGTTGGGCGAAATTCATTCAGGTAAGAAAGACATCGTCCGTCTGGTTCAGAGGGCTAGCTTTCCGAGCAAGCTTTTCCATTTGATGAGGTTGCGTGAGTCTGGACAAACAGTTTAGTTTCCCAAGGGAGGTTCACTTCGCAAGTTAAACCATACTTTGATTAATGAAATGATGCGAGTGGATGGACGACTGATGCTGGCTAATGTTGAGCTTCAGCTGAAATGCCCAATAATTCTTCCCAAGCGTCATCATGTGACAGACTTGATGGTCAACCACTATCATATGTTGGAGGGGCATTGCGGTGTGTCACATGTCCTTTCGCTAATCAGGCGCCGATTTTGGATTATTCAGGGTGCGCCCGCATTTAAACGCGTTATCGTAGGTTGCTTCCACCACTATCGTCTGAACGCCACCGCGAGCAAACAAATTATGGCTCCCTTGCCACCCGTGCAAATAGAACCGGGTTGGCACCCGTTTAGCAATGTTGGTGTGGATTATTTTGGTCCAGTCTGTGTGAAGAAAGGTAGGGGAAGGGAAAAATGTACGGTTGTGTCCTAACCTGTCTTCAGTCCAGAGCTGTCCATTTCGAGGTCGTACATTCCATGAGTACTGATCGATTTCTTATGGTTTTGATGCGTTTCATTGGGAGACGGGGTTGCCCTGTCAATGTTCATTCCGACAACAGATCTAAATTTACCGCTGCAGACAAAGAACTCCAACGATGGACGAGTGGCTTAGATAATGCTTCTTTCAGCAGCAAATTACTACGAAAGCATATCCAATGGCATTATAATCCACCTTATGCGACCCATCGGGGAGGTGTGTGGGAGCACCTTATACGGTCGGTACTTCCCATCCTCGGATCTATCTGTGCTGACGAGAACCTGTCTATTCTTCTTGTCGACGTGGAAGGAATATTGGATAGCAGCTCGTTAGTGCCTGTTACATCGGGTATTCTAGACGGGCTGGCATTACCACCCAGTGCTATGTTGCTCATGCGGGATAATCATAGGATTCGCCCCAATCGGACGACGTTACAACAGTTTAAACATAGATGGAAACAAACCAGTTATCTGGCTGGACTCTTTTAGAGTCGCTGGACGAAACAGTACCTCCCACCCTGCAGGCACAGCAGAAGTGGATACTTAGAGAACGCAGTTTCCGTCAGAGAGACGTCGCATTGATAACTTCAGAACCCCTGTCAAGAAACACATGACCTTTAGGTGTGGTAGTTGTGATGGTGACAAATACGGTTTAGTGCAGACTGCCGTGGTGAAGACTGAGTCCGGTGTAGTAAAGCGAACCATCAGATGTCTGTGCCCTTCGGAGGAAGGAGTGGCGTGTGCGGGATGAGTGCAGCTGATACCTAGTCCGTTTCGAGAGTGCAAGGTGTGAGTCATGGAGAACGGCCTGTGCCTAAACGCGCTCTTCACGGTCGGACACTCAAGGGGCTCAAGACGTGAGAGTCATGGAAAGGGGCTTTCATTATGTGATAGTTCCTTGGGACCGGTATCGTGCCCAGAGCCTGTTGAATGTTGAATCCTAGGTTTCAGCGATTTGCGATTTTAGCGATTTGTACACGAGTTCGAGGCTGGGGCCCAATCTACCCGGATCCAGTCAGTTTGTTCGCTTCGATGTCCGGCGGTTTTCTGTTGACCTGAAAGGCAGTCATTGAAAACGGGGTGTAGCATCGCTCTTGGGGGTTACAGAAAGTACCAACAACAGAGTAAAATAATAATCTAGCAAAACAGGATAAATTATTATTTTAACGGTTTATTAAGTAGGTGGGAATCAAATAACAATTAGAGACGGTCTTTAGAAGAGCAGCTAACAATCTCTAGTGGTAGGTCGTTCCAGTAGTTGATAACCCTATAAAAGAAGAACTGTTGTCTTAGGAAGGTCCGAGGTCGAAGCTTATAGAGCTTCTTGTCGTGGCCTCTTCGACTGTTATCACTTAGTAGGGTGAAGAATCGTTGCACGAGTCCTGTGCTAAAGAGAAAGTGTGTAAGAATTAAGTCGCCGCAGAGTCTACGAAACTCAAGTGGATAAAGATCGAGAATTTCAAGGCGAGACTCGTAGGATAGATGCCGCAAGCCAGTGACCATTTTGGTGGCCACTCGCTGGACACGTTCAATGGCGAGTATGTCCTTCTTCAAACCGGTGTAGACGACTTGATTGGCATACTCGAGCAATGGTCTTATGTAGACTCTGTAAAGCGTGTGAAAGGCGCGCTTGTCAATCCGGGGGAAGGTTCGTTTGATCATCCCGAGAGTCATGAGACCCCTTTTTGCGGCCAGCTGGTGATGATAAGAGAAGGACAACCCAGACGATAGCCAGATCCCTAGGTCTTTTTTGAGGTCTACTTTCGTGATACCTACTACACTTTGTGCACCATGTATCACGAATAGGTTCCCAGAGTCTCCTCCGAGTGACATGTGCGCACACTTACTGTCGTTTAGAGGGAGACTCCAATCCTCTGACCAGCACTTAATACGATCAAGGTCAATCTGCAATGCACTGGGGTCACAGGCGTTCCAGATTTTTAAGTCGTCGGCATAAAGGAGAGCGTTGCTAGAGATCAAATCGGGGAGATCATTGATGTAAATAAGAAACAACAATGGACCAAGTACCGATCCTTGAGGGACCCCCACAGAGACTGGGGATGGGGACGAAAGGCCTGAACCGGTTTTTACTCTGAAAGTCCTGTTACCAAGAAAGGAGGTTATCCAGCGGAGAACTTCTCCTTGAATCCCATAGGCTTCTAGTTTGTGCAGCAGAGGACCGTGTGGGACACGGTCGAAGGCTTTGGCAAAGTCGAAGAAGATAGCGTCCGAGATATGACCATTGTCTTTGGCCTCTGTTAGGCTATCCATGAAGATTAACATATTAGTTATGCATGACCGCTCAGGAAGAAAGCCATGCTGGGTCGAAGAGAAGAGGTTATTTGAGAAGAAATGCTTAAAGATAGTGCGTTTTAACAGTCGCTCCATTATCTTGCATGGGATGCTGGTAAGGCTGATCGGTCGATAACTAGCAGGAGAATGACGATCGCCTGTTTTAAATATAGGTGAGACATTGGCCTCTTTCCATGCCTCCGGAAGAGTGCCTGTCCGAAGTGTCTGTTTAAACAGATCGAAGAGAGGCATCGCCAAACTGACGGCCGCTTCTTTGAGGATCCGGGGATGGATCTTGTCTGGTCCCATGGCACTATAAGGATTGATCTTAAGCAAGAGGTCCTGAACGTCAGACACAGAAAAGTCAGCTGTCAGGATGGGTTGTTGGAAGTGCCTCTGCGGGAGAATTGGATGCCAGTTTGGCAGATCCACATTGTAGACTGATGAGTAGTATTCCCTGAACATCTCGGCAACCACTTGGGGGTTGGAGGAGGTTTCCCCGTCGGGAAGCCGCAGAGAAAGCGCTGAGGGCTTAGTTTTTCTCTGGCGTCGTATATACTTGAAAAGAAAATTCTTATTCTCGTGAGCTATTTGTAGGATTTTCGACTGTACGTGTTGGGTGTGTTGCCGGATTTCCCGCTTGCACCTGTTTCGTACAGAGCGAAAGGCCTCTAGATCCTCTGGCCTATCCGTTAGCTTCTGTTTAGAGAATAGACGAGAACGTAATTCAAGAAGGCGGCGTATGTTCCGCGGAAGCGGTGCACGAGAGGAGAACTTCCATAGTTTTCGAGGAACAAATGCCTCATCGGCTTCGTGAATGGCAGCTTTAAAGGAAAGGTAGTTCAAGTTCACTGAGTCGGATGTGAGGCTGAGTGTGCTTAAGAACGTCCTTAGTGCGTTAAAGTCTGCGTTCTGGAAGTTTCGGAATGAAGTCTTTGTTACAGCGTTTTGGAGCCAGTAACAGATAAAGTCAAAGTTTAGTAGCATATGGTCACTATGCCCTAGCGGCGGTTTGATGACCACCCTATCTACCAGGTGAGCCTCGTTCGTAATGACCAGATCGAGCAAGGAGGGTGTCTGTCCTGGACGGTGCCTTGTAGGTAGATCGACATGCTGTGTCCAGGCTTTCTCATGGATCAACATTGCCAAGGGTTTCGAGAACCCGCAGCCACAGTCCTCATGAGAAGCCGCCATAGAGTTGAGTTTGGGTGCATTGAAGTCACCCATAATAAGAAGATGGGAGAAACGCTGGGCAGACGTGAGTCTGTCTAAGGTAGCAAGGATGGCTTCGTCGTCGGATGCACTGCATGACGGCGAGCGGTACACAACACCGGTAAGAAGCGTGTCACGTTTGCGAAGTTGGAGTTTAATCCAGAGCGTGTCGCATTTCTCTGGGAAGGTAAATTCCCCTACGACAGCTGGCACTGGGAGCTTCTGGCTTAGGAAAACGGCGCAGCCTCCCATGCGTCCACGGGAGGAGTCCGTCCGGTATAAAGAGTAACCAGGGACATGCAGTTCATTATCACTGATATCCGCGGAAAGCCAGGTCTCTGTTAATGCAAGAATGTGAGGGCTAGTGTCGTGGACCAGCTGTCTGATTTCTGGTAGTTTGTTCAGAAGGCTCAGACAGTTGGTGTACACGCACTTTAAGGCTACTTCTTCGTTTGGCTGGGTGCAAAAAGAGACAGAAGTGCACGAGGGAAAGCTTGGGAAAGTAGCCTCAGTAGTAAGGGGAATTGTGCAACTGGCGGCGTAGTTCTGTGAGCCCTCTTGGGGGTGGTGGCCGTTTCAACACAGCCTGGGCATAAGTGAGCGTCCCTGTTGGACGCTTCGTCCGCTTCTCTTGGCCCAAAGTCGATGACCTTCGGACCGCTCTTGCTTTCAGAGCTTTTGGAGGGTGATTTGCGGTTTTGCACCCTCGAACATTTGGATAGAGTTGTAGATGGGAAGAAAGTATAGGAAGAAATGGCCCCGATGTAGCCGGGGAGAGAGCCATCGGAATGAGACATGTTTGGACCAGTTTTGACACAGGGGGGTCCCAGCAGACTCACTGGGCTGTAAAGCTTAGGAATAAAATATTTTTTTAGCGGCTGTGTTTTTCGTGAAATGACTGGGGGTCTAGAAGACTGGTGGTCCTTAGCACCTTTGGGATCTGTTTTACCGGCCCCTGCATATCTACAGGCGCTTGACTTTCCAATGAGATGGGGGCAGTGGCCTCTGAAGTGTGTGCTTGGGGTGGTTCGTCCGAGGACACCGGTGTCCTCTTGACATCAGGGATAAGGACCTTAACGCTAGCCTGGAGTTTGGGGTCAGCCTTGATGCATAACCTTGTTCTAGCAAGCTGAGAGCGCTTCTGCCGCTCCTGCAGTGAACGATCTAGAGAGAATCCCCTGAGGTTAACGTGCTTTTTCTTTAGATCAACCGCTTTTTCCAGTACTTCCTCCGTGCTAATCTTAGCGGTCTTTCGACCTAGTGACTAGTTAGGTTGAGAACCAGAGCTGAGTAGAACCGCGATTCTGCGAGCGAACTTCGGTCGTGTTCGGATTTTGTGGCCCGGTGTATCAAAGTTTTGAACTAAAATCATGTGGAAATCCAACCCAACCCAATTCCCCTAAGTATTCACCAATCTACATTCAACCTATTTCTGTTTCTGAACGTTAATTGGACCTTGACCTAGACGATTTTGTTTTGTCACGCCAATTTGATGGTTGTGCGAATAGCCAATTGTCGGCCATCGTACTTTACTTGAGTGGTGCGTGCACCCCTTTTTGGAGCTCGGCTCATCCCCATTGTTTTGAACCTGTTGACTGCCCGGAAGAGCTCTTTTGGGTATGAATGCCTTATTGTGTGTTTATAGTGCATATTCAGCCCGTTCATCAGCAAATTGTAACCCATTCGCCGGAAACGGTCTGTCGATCGAAACTGTTGAGGTTGTCTAAATATTCACTTTGATAACTTGTTCAAAAGTACCGTGGCATTACGATCCAATCTTGTTTTGATTATTTGGGATCATTGGATCATCGCTACGTGTTGCTTAACGTCTTCGTGAACGATCGTACTCCTCTCCTCAAGTCCCACTCTCTCATCCCAGCTTTCTCATTTCAGGACGTCCTATTATGGAGTTAAACTTTTACGACATCCAGCCGAATATGAAAGGAAATTTGGTACATTCCTCTGATGAGGCCTTTCCATTTGGTATTTCGCCACCGATTGCCCACCCGTTGTGAATTCCGTCAGTAGTTTACTAGCTGTATCTGACAAAAAGGACTCCGTTAGCATGTTGCTCAGGAACGCAAGATCGTTGTTTAGTAAAATGCACATTTTCAAATCCCTTGTCTTTTCAACTAATGCTCATGTGATTATCGTAGCTGAGACGTGATGCTCTCCTGACACCCCAGACAGCCAGATGATCATCGTAGGATATCGCATGTTTCGCAAGGATCGCCTCACAGAACGAGGAGGTGAATGCATCATCTATCCAAAGGAGCAGTCTTCCGTATTAACACTTGCTGAGTCTTTTCTCCATAAATTCGTTGTGGTTAACGGTTTCTATTGGTTCTCACGAGCTACTTACAGGATGCATCTACAGACCGCCTAATGCTGCGAGCAATGATTTGACTGACCTGAATCATATGCCTAACATGCCTTGCGAACAAAAATTACAGGCAGTGACTGTAACATGCCTAATATCTCCTGGACCTCATTCTCTGCTCCAGCAAAACAGATCGAATTTCCTTCACGCATTCAACCGAATGGTAGGAACCAATATGTCCTAACGCCCACCAGAGAGGGGTACAATTTTGATTTTATATTCACCATAGGTATTTCGTCTGTAGAGATATCTGTTCTACAACAATTCCCAGGAAGCGACCCCGATGTCAGATGTCTGTTCGATTCCATTATAGCTACCAAACCGACCGTCGTATTCTACCGTCCGAACAAATTCATTTACTGGAATGCCATCTTCTCCCTACTAAGATCCTTAAATTGGAATGCCTTCCTTCGCACATTAGACCCAAGCATAGCGGTCGGAGAATTTATCAGACGTTTGACGTTCTGTATCGATATTTCGGCCCCCATTAAGTCAGAACGTGTCGGCTCGTGTGTACAGGGTAAATTCTTTACTGCGAGACTGACAGACTTAAAATGTTTAAGTCGAGGTACGGGAGAACACTTGACTTTTCCTTGGTGATGCAAGTGAGCAAGATGATTGAACACAGAAAGTTAGACGCAACTCCGTCATACAGACTAAGAGAAACTCGCGCTCCGTTGTGAACAGAGGTGCACGAAACTAGTGCAGTTGATGGGACGGAGAAATTCCGTGAGGGACCCCGCCATAGGAATTATTACTCTCAAAGACAAAACGGTTGTCGATGATCCTGTAGCGATGTGCGAAATCTCCAACTCGCATTTCGCTGCCTCGTTTAGGGTGGAAAGCACTTGCTAATATCCCATCGAAAACAGATAAAGTTCTGAGTAATGTTTTAACTGATGTTCGAAGTGTTCGTTCACAGTTGGCTACCGTTAAGCCCTCAGCCCATTCTGGACCAGATGGCATCCCACCAATGGTCGTCAAGCAAGCAGATGAGGATATACCCATCCTCTTACTCATTTTATTCAACTTACCACTTCCATCCAACACCTTCCGTCCTCAGTGAAAAAACATCAATCATTATGTCTCGTCACAAGAGTGGTCCAAGGCAGGATGTTAGTAACTATCAAGGCATCAACCACACGTCAATCTGCTCAAGAATGTTTGAAAAGATAATAAAGGTGCACATAGTGGAGTTCTTAAGGACACAAAACCTTATAAACCCTTCACAGCACGGCTTCCTTAGTAAACGCTCTTGTATGACATGTCAGCTGGAATTCTTTAACTATATATCGACGTCCGTCGATGCAGGAAATGCGGTAGTTATCATACTCCTGGACATGCAAAAGACTTTTGATCGTGCGCCTCATAAGCGCCTCTTGATCACAGTAGCATCTTTTGTCATACAAGATCCATTGTATAGGTGGCTGTAGTCATACATTAAAGGTCGCACTCAAACAGTCAAAATAGCAGAGCACTGCTCAATACCAAAACCAGTGGCTGGTGGGGTAGTCCAAGGAAGCGTTCTGGGTCCGTTGCTCTTCTTAATGTACATAAATGACTTATGCGACGTTATTACAAATGGCAGGCCCTTTTTGCTTGCCGACGATATCAAAATCGTTTACACATTCCGCGAGGACAGTAACATCGATTTCTGTCTACAAAATATAAGACAGGACCTAGCGTCATTGCGGTTGTGGTGCAGAACATGGCTGATGTAGTTCTCAGCAAACAAATCAAACATCACTATTTACGGTTGTAAATTACCTTATGGCTCCATCTTACTAGATAGTTGTAATATTGATATGTCCACTTCAGTCAGAGATCTAGGAATGCGGCACTCAAACTCCCTTAATTTCTCCGAACAAGCATGTTTTCAGGTAGCAAAGGCTGAAATAACAATATGCTATACCAAAAAGACGCTCAGTCTACCAGCTGCGAAACTGACGCTCTATGAAATGTGTGCTCGGCCTCAACTCGAGTATTGCACTTTCATTTACTGCCATCTATGCAACTCTGATAGGTTAGTGTTAGAACACATTCAACGATTGTTTACCAAAAGCTTATTAGGATATTTTTCTTTGCTCACCTACAAACAACGCTGTGAAAAACTTGGTATTGTCCACCTTGGCTGCGTAGACTAAAGTTGATCGTGACGCTGCCGTATAAACTCATACATTAGGATGCGATTACCACAGCGTTTACCGTCCAATTACAACACAGCCTCCAATCTTGTTATCCCGGAAAAATATACGTGCAGACGTCTTCCTTTCAAAGTATTCCTACATGTGGAATAAACTTCCTAATGAAGTCAAAGCCAGCGGCAACATTTAGCGTTCCAAAAAAGGTTTGGACAGCTACCTTACGTTAAAAAACATGAGTGTGGTCCGAGAAATATTCAGCCATAGGATGCGTTTCATGCAGATAACCATTCGGCTGTCTAACTCCTCTCGAAACAGCATGCTTGAAGCGGTTTGTTATATGGTTTACTCACACGATCATTAGGCATTTGGCCTACTGCGCGCTCACTAAACCGTTTCGCAACTCAACATCATTCTAGTAACATGCGTTTATTCACGCATATGAATTGCCAAAATATGAGCATGGTGCTTACTAATAAATCCAGCAGAACAACGTCATGTGAGTTCTAGTTATCGCACGCATATTTCATGCGGACTTCCAAACTGTCCACTCAATTCTCCGTTTGTCCGGATAAATCCCGAGTGCATAGCGAAATGCCACAACAACCGGTGGACAGAGTTACATATTCCAATAATCATAACGAAAATAATAATGTCGCATCAATTCTTTCCCTGAAAATTCCGCATACACATTGTTTGTCGTGGTAAATGTTATAACCCCACATTTTCTCACCCAACGTGTGAAATTACTTTCTTTTTATGATCCCTACAAATATCCATTGAGCGAGAAAATTTTTCTACGACGGATGGACGCACGGAACTATGTCGTGGTTGAATTGTTCGTGAGATGTCGAACTTTTTGACGTTTTCGAGCGATCGACGAAATCCTGTGTCGGACTCTGCCCAATCGTTTGCTGGATTTTTGAATTTTTCGTTCTGCCTCGCCAAAGCCGACCTACCTTGGCATTTCCCGTACGTCAGTGTTATCCCCTAATGGCGAAACACTCCATAGATTCGTTTGGACGTTCTCCCCGGAGTGGCCTTGAACTATTTAAGCAATTGCCTATTCCACAACTTGTAGAAAGTAAATTAGTGTAACATCCCAATTTTTGGGACTAAATCTGTGAAGCGAGCGAACTATCTTCTTCTCTGTTGCTTACGTCAAAGCTTCATAAACTACAGTCATTTGCTTTTTGACTACTTCCTTTCTTTCTTTTTGACAGCAGGATTCACGTTTGTGCTACTGTTTGATTATATGTTTCGCAGCGTTTCTAAATATCTGCAGTATTCGCGCATAACCCAACGTGCTTCTCACATGAGTTGAGAAATATACATTATTTATATATATATAGGTTAGATCACTGTTTAACTTCAAAGAAGAAAATCAAGTGTTAACCCCAGCACAACTCACAGGTGTTGGAACTGATCCAGCAAAATAAAACCCTGTCAGTTATCACTATCGACAATCGATCGACAATAAAAAGCCAAGTCTCAGCGCGTTGACTTCATGTATTATTACCGACCCTGGAAAATAGAGAGTACAGAGAGACACGTCAAGCTAGCGAGGCACGGAGCGAGTTGTGATTTTAGCTCCGGGCCGGATGTTACAAAATGGGTAGGTTGACTAAAACAAAAGTAAGTACAGAACCAAATCATCGAAAATGTACAATGAATGCGACTATCAAAATATTATTTAGTATAGTCGCTACACAAGTTTGTCAACTCAAACTAATCGAAAACAACAACAAAAGTGCCTTCATTGAACCGCAGAGCAAAGAACTAAGAGAGACGTTCAACTTGGTCATATCTGTCTGTTAATCATCAACTAATCCTTTTAATGCTACAGATTCAAAATTCTGTCGCCTTCCAGCGCTCATACCCCACGAATACAGGTTTCCGCTGCGTGTAATCGGCAGACCGTGAACATCTCTGTGATTTTTGAGGCCGAAACAGTTTCTGGGTTACTGAATTTGGTCCAATTTTGTGACGTGTTTCTGTTTATGAAATCGTGAAATCCTGTTGGTGGAGATGTTTCAGCGATCGAACCGTCGTTGGCTAATGGGGACTGAGCTTTTTATGGGGCCACAAACGTAATATACGCCAGCAAATATATTACAACGTAGGAATATGCACAAAACCTGGTGATTTGGTGGTATTTTTCAGTTATATATATAAATACCGAATATACGGCATGCACACAAGCGTATTATAGTCATCCGCTGCTACCACGGTTGTAAAAGTTTCATGGAAACAGGGCGTACGCTGGAATGCGAACAAGGTGACCTGTTGAACGAACGACATCGAGAAGCACTTTTTACTTGAAAGCTTACAAAAGTTCAGCGCAATTGTCCTAGCTTACGAGAGCAGGCAAACAGTACCCCACGCTTAACACTTATGACTGCTCCATCCATTTGCCCTAGATTACGAGTGAAAGCAAACCACACCGCATTCTGAAACACGCCTGAACACAGGTGGATGGGCGAAGTCACTGAGACCGAACACGTGAAGTAATCGGCATGAATGATCTATCTGAAGTCTGTGGGAGACGGTACATACTACCTCCGCCTTCCTTCAGCATAGAATGTTGCTCCTGGTTTGCATGCGTTCCAAGTGTCCTTCCAGATGACTGAAGCCGTGTATCGGATAAAGTCCCCGTCATCCTATTCATCGAATCTAATATCTGTGGGATGGCTGCGTGCACACATTAGAATTAACTCACCTTCTTCAATGAGATCGCGATTCTGCAACATAGCCTTCAAGACCGCAATATGATCCATTTGCTGAAAATAAAAATGTCCTGTTAGTGAGCTGATGACTAATATATGCAAAATCGCATGTCGTTATAGGTAATATTCCATTTACTATTCCATTTACTAAAAAGCAAGCAACCATAACGGCAACCATACCGAATTTCAAAAACAACATACCATAAAGTCGTTTTCACTTAAAAGTCAGTTAAAACAAAAAATATGGGCTCGTGGCACAGGTTTAGGCGATTTCAATTTCTGCACCATGTACCAAGGTAATAAAGCGGAACATACCGTAAAATACTCCCCTCCACGATAACTGAAGAAATTACAGCTTACCACTAGCACCCAAGCACGTTCCCTAGAAAAGTCTTCAACCATACATCCACGGAAGGTGATAATCTGTTCGTATATCCGTTTGATCGAACTGGTTTTTAGACGAGTAATTATTTTCAAAAGTTCATATCTTTGGAGCACAGCCGTTTTTTCGTGCCCAAGACATAGCAAGGGATCATATCGATGCTCAAGGCTTCAAAGGGAAATCAACTACGTGGCACTCAGACTGTTCTCGACGTCCAACTTCCCTATCCTTCCTTGCTCCAACACTGAAAATATCGTTTTGTTGTTGACGTTAACTCCCGTTGCAACGGGCTTTTTGTCTAAATATGGTACTGCGTGGTTGTTTGCCTGTCCGGAAAGTACTGAGGCTTATTCATCGCCAGCAATAGTCAAGGAAAAATATGACGTGACGAGTATAAACGGAGAAAACAGCCTGAAGTCCAGCACATCTTCCAAGTCTACAGAAATATCGACATGGTACTCCTGCATACTGTTCGGTTTTGATTCACCGCATAATAAACATGAGATAACTTCTAGTGTCTTCGGCACAATGATCACGGCAAAGATGGTAATTAGTTGTCGACAGAGAACTTGAAGTTGCGGCTGTCAAGGAAAAGTGGCAGGTGAATTCATTCCAAACGTTCAGTTCACAGTCCACACAGGATTTATTCACCGCATTGATTCCCACGGAAATGGGCATGATTTTTTCCAAAATGAACTCAGTTTCACATAATCCTGGTGTTTCCAGGGCTTTCCGCATTTACCACTACACAGGCGAACAGTACATTGAGCTCAAAAAATAATATCAGCTGTCTGCCATTATGGTTTTCACAGGGATTTGGCTCAAAGTTTGTTCCAATAACATAACGGTGACTTAGGCGCGAGTCGTTTTTAAATATTTTCCGAGTGTCAGGATTGAAATTTCAGACAAACTGCGATTCATTAGCTGAAGTAAGTAATGTTAGTGGGAAAATTGGAATGCATTTACTAGGTGTCAAAGCACTAGTTCGGTGGTTGAAATCGATGAATCCATTTTTGTGAAACGTAAGTAGAACAGAAGAAGCTATTTTCCTCAAACATGTTGGGTGGAATCGAAAGGGCAGCCAGAAATGAGTTGTTTACAGTGGTTTTCTCCGGAAATGAACGGGGCTCAGCCATCCTGATTCCCACTATCCGAAGTAATGTGCGAGTCAGTCCAACCAAACATTCATCGCAGTCGATAACAACTCAATACCATCATTCTATTGGACGAATGGCGGGCTTGCTGAGTACTGGATATCGTAACTCACTATGATCATTAAAATATCAGCAACTCAGGCAGCTTCGCGGATCCAAAAATTCAGTCATCCACATGCAAAACGTCAAAAACACGTTGCCTTTTGCCAAGAAAAACTTTGGGTTAACATATAGATTTATTCAACAGCAACTTAGATCTCATCCACAAGAATGTGGTATGCGTTTACACTCGTAGCTACATCGTCCAGTTGGCTTAAGCTGTGAACAACGTCTAAGAACGCAGTATGAGTTCACACCGGTGGCTGCTCCTTTCGAATGACTTTCACCATGAACGGTGTGGAGAACGAACACATGCGGAAAGCGATGAGAAAGTTGTATTTGAAGCGTTTGGAGTGTATGCTAATTATCATCCTTGACTCCGTCGATTGTGATGTTGGTCGGAATATTTTTCTTTACCGCGATAGATAGTTGGCGTTCTAAACGTCAAGTAGTTACTGGCTAAAAAATACATCTCCCAATGATCGGCAGTCAGCGTGAGTTAATCTGTTACCATATACTGTTTTGCATGAACGCCACGCGACCGAAATCCAGCTAGAAACAATGCGACAGAGTAAGCAGGATTGACCTTTAAAGACTATCGGTGAGAGAATGGGGCACAGTATATTTTTCTGCGTAGTTCCACAAACAGAACACGGAAAAGCCACAATGTAGTGGTATTTTGAACTATTTCTAAAAGGAACGTTTCGTCGAACAGTATCTAAGTGAAATCCTGCAGAAAAGGAGAAATAGTGTTAAATCGCTCCTGTTGATTTAGAGATAATTCACTCGGTAACGCGTACTCGACAATTCCAATTACGCTTATTCCTAAGGTCGGGTTAACCGGGACTACCTTCCAAGTCCGATAAACGCCAGAAAACACGATCGAAAGGATTGGAATTTATATGGTACTATTAAGTGGAATCACGATGAAGGTTATATCTCACCTTAAATGTGAATTAATCAGATATGCAAATTATCCAACTTGAAGGCGTTCAACGTGGAGTCACCAAAACACGAAACCGCCAACGGCCACCGGTCAACGGGAAGTGAGGTCATGAAAATAATCTGGTGCGGGTGAAGATGGGTAAGCATCAGACAATATCAAGAAGGTAAGCTTCACCAAATAAGTGGTGATAGTTATGAAAGGAAGGAGGTGAGTACTGTGCAGTTATGGTACAAAATTCGTCATGATCATTTACCGCACACAGCAGGGACTGATAAATTCAAATTTGAGATTGGCCTTTTACAGACAAACTAACCACGCCTGAACGACTTCACCGCTCCGCGTCATATCAAACAAGGACGACAAACGTACTAGACGAGCTTCAACAGATCCAAAAATAGTATGAACATCGTACAGATGATGAAGTTGGAAATGTTGTCATACATGAATCACTGTCAAGTATGTTAGTATTTTTGTTGTAATACAGTGGGAACATCGTATGGTCGTATATTCACATTCCGGCGATATATTCAAAGCACCGCAAAACTCAGCACTCTATGACCATGGGTTGAACTACTTCATCCCGGAAATTGGAATCAGCGCAATTATAGGACTTAAAAAGTGAGTTAACATTAATAATGGGTGGTTTTTGCAAGAGTGGCGGGAAGTTTTCTTATTGTACCTATTTGTTTATAGCTAACTGCGTTGAAGTTACAGTTAGCATTCGTACTCCTTCTGTAGCGACCTCCTAGAAGAGCCTAATTTTTGTTGATATTTTGTTGTACAATTTGACACCCCCTGATGAGCCAAGTTTGTTTAGCCCAATTGTAAGCCTTATTTCCGCTGGTAGAAAAATTCCTCACTTTT
>QNGE01000047.1:10465-68507 GCA_008508345.1 Paragonimus westermani | reverse complement strand
ACTGCGCTGTTTGTTGTCTTCTGAATTATTGCCACTGGGTAACTCGTCAAATCTGGTGTGAGACTTTGTGGGAACGTACCCACACTTCGCCTCCCCACATTTTGTATGCGCTCAAACGTTTGTTTGAACGAGTATGGTTACCGGCATGTCACCCGCGCACTCGAACGTTCTGCTCTGGTACCTGCCTGTCTAACGTTTTGCTGTACTAACGTTTCATCACGCTGTTCGCTCGCTCACGTCGATTTCACGTATCGGCAATGCATTTCTTGTCTACTCGTTGCGTTGTTCGTAACTGACCAGCCATAGCCCGTCTGAACTCTACATTAACACCAAACTAGGATTTCGGCACTCATTAGATGCATTCCAAATTTAACATTGCCATTAACATTATTTAACATTAACATTACTTGCTTCAGTTAATGAACTGCATGCAGCTTGTCTGAAATTTCGATCTTAACACTCGAAAAATACTTAAAAACGATTTGCACCTAAATGACTGTTTCGACATTGGAAAAACTTCAAGCCCACTCCCTGCAAAAACCATAGTTGCCCCAATCGGTCCCATAAATATGTTTTAGGTAATTAGAGAAGCTTTTAAAGAACCTAAACTTCCTGGTATATCGCTCGAAAAAAAATTAATTTGTTGTGCCTCGCTGAAAGTGTCAATTGGTTGAATGATAGTGATGGGAATATGATGCAATTCTTAATTAGTATCTGAATGAATTACGGAGATTTCCACATGACGTTCACACAAGCACTCTCAATGACATTTTGAAGATAGCGGCTATTGCTAAAAACTCAGAGAAACAGAAATCCCACCAGGTTGTCCGTAAGGCATTGTGGCATGTAGTTTGAAGCACTGAACGCTTCGAACGCTACCTGTCCGGTGGTAGTATTTTTCTGTAGTTTATAAAATAATATATGCTAATTTCGTGTACTACATTTGTGAAGGATCCAAGGCCGTTCGTTTTCGTATTAATAGCCATCAGATCAAAAAGGCAACCCTGGTGCATTCATATGACTTTCAGTGTGGTCACTCCAATATGTATCCTAGCAATAAACGTTTGGCTGCGGATGCAGAACGGCATGTCTGTGAAATGACGAATAGCTTTAAGAACGCTCGTGAAGCGTGAATGTTCTTCATCATGAAGTCTGGAATAATAATGCATTAAGATGGTTTAAGCAATATATGCACTAGGCCTAATAAATTAACTGCAACAAAATTATTAAGCTGGGGGATATATTCGAATTGGGAAGACATTAGCGTTTTCTGTTGGGGCAAAAGAGTTCAGTTTCGCGACGTTCCTTCGTGGGGGCGCGTTACAGCACATCAACTAAGTTTTGACGTCTTCACACTAACACATGCTATGTCGGCAGAAGTAACTGAAGTAGCCGTTACGTTTCTAGGTGAACTCATTCTCACTGAAGCAACTGCTGGTTATGGGACAGTTGTTGGACGGGCAGCTACAATGTTACTTTGCACGTGTGTTGTTCACACGTCTGTTAATATTCATTCAGAAGCACAGTGGCGGGCAACCTCCAACCCTTATCCACGACGTGTCGTCATACTTTGGAGTTTTTACGTGATGAATGGTAAGTCTAGAAGTCACGGACAACTTGTTGATCTAAATGGTTTCCAAGATCCCCATCTACCGTTGGCCCCCTACTACGTTTTCACTGACAACAGGACAGCAGGCTCTAATGTGTGTCAACAATGAGGCCCACCAGTACTTCGCTTCCCTGAAAAAAAGGGATGGGTGTCACGTTTGCTTAAGAACAAAGCACTGTTTGGTAACAGACAAACTGTGTGAGAAACTAAAGCAAGCCCAGTGAAAGTGTTGTACCGGAATGACTGAGTGTGTACTTTTCTCCAACAAACCGTCGGGCGTTTCAATAATGCGTTTGCTGAATGTCATTACAGAATAAACAGTGAGTCCAAGTGGCCAACTGGACCGCCAGTAGGTCTAAATTATCTAACATTGGTTATAAAACCACAATATGTCAGAGATTTTTTACTTTAAACAACAGCGTCACAAAGGTTGCAAACAGTGTACGCGAATAGCGTGTGGCAAGTATACTGTATCACGGAATTCGAAGTCTGTGTTGATATTAAAACGCTTAATAAGTTTGACCTTCTCTATCTCGGTGAATGATGCCTGCTGACACGTGGTTTCCGCATCCCTCTTGAATGTCAGGTCGCTATTCGTTTCGGTTGAGGGATGTCTGTGGTTGTTGCCGTCCACTGTTAAGGCCGGAATCACAGTTTATGAACTTGAGAAGCATGTCGATTGTATGCCCGTGTTCATTGTTCATGCTTGCTTAAATACATTGAAAATACAAATAATCATGGGTCCGATCCGCGAAGTTTTATCCCCACATCGCTCAAAAGATTCCTCTGATTTAGTAGAAATCCTATAGCAAACTTTGGTGAGTACTCCAGCTATGTACTCCATTGATGTTCATTCCCTTTCTACGGATGTTCCTGTTCGTGAGATAATTGATCGTCTATGTAATGCTATCTCCAGCCATACCTGTGATATAGGTGTTTCACTTGAAAATCTTAAGGACCTTGTTTTAATGTGCACAGTAAGCAATGGCTACTACTTTGAGGGATTTACATACAAACAGACGGACGGAGTACGTTGTGGGCAATCCGCTAGCTAAACACTAACGGGTATCGCCTCAGGAATGACTGGGCGGGAATCATCGGTTTGTACAGTAAAATTGATGCGGTGCATAGGGAATGTCGGTGATATTCCGATTTTCACTTATGCTCAAAGTTGTATTCATTTTGATCTGCCTTTATTTCACGAAAGCGAACCTACAATATTTTGGCTGTTTGCAGTGTATTTGTCACTAGACATGCGTTACAACGCCCAGTTCACTACGAAACAACGTGATATGGTCAATATCTTTAATTTTCTAGCTTTGATTTGATTACATACAAACGTGGTTTGTGTGTCAACTTTTGAAGTACAATCGTGAAAATCCGACCCAACTCTATCCCCCTGAGTGTCTACCCCCGTACATTCAACCTTCTCTGTTTCTGCCCGCTAAATGGACCGTGACCTAGACGTTTCTGTTTTAACGCTGCGATTTGATAGTGTAGCACGCAGTGATTGAATTTGAATTGTGTAACAGAGCATGCTGTTGTGTTGTCGGTGTCGTTTTAGTTTACGTTCGTGTAAGTCGTGTGCATGGCTTACTGAGCCTTCGGTTCATGCTTGTTCGTGTTGTTTCCTTTTACAGGACTGTTTCTGGAACCACTACTTCGGAAGCACGCTGTTCCCCGGTGCCTCCACATTGTCCCAAAGTTGATCCGCAAGTGCTGAGGGCAGTCAGAGTAAAACAGGCCAGCTTGTAGGTTACAACAGTCGTGCGGATAGCCAGTTGTCAGTCATTGTGGTTTGCTCGAGTGGTGCGTGCATAACCCTTTTTGGGTCTTGGCTCGCCCCCGTTGTTTTTGAATCTGCTGATTGGTCGGAAGAACCCTTTCGGGTATAAATGCCTTATTGTGTGATTATGAGATAATCTTTAGCCTGTTCGCCACCAAAACATAATTCATCTCCCAGAGACCACCCGTCGACCGAAACTGTTGAGGTTGTCCAATTATTCAAAGTCTGCTCTTGATCGAACGTATGCGGTCGCGCATTTGTGATGAGTACAAACAACCAGAGGACCCGTTCATCGTGGTCGCAAAGGTAGGTCGTCAAACTCTTGTGTCGCATTGTGTGTATCAGTTGCGGTGACGTTTGCATGGGTGGAGCAGGATGACAGCTGTCACAGTGAATGGCCGAGCATATCCCGAAATGGTTAAAAAACTGGTGGCGCAGCAGTCTCAAGCTTGTTAAATGACTGCCCGCAGTTCAACATCACTGCTCCGTAAACGCCTTACGACTACAGGTCACAAAGCTGAGTGAGCTCACTGTTGTACAATCGATGTCCAAAGTTACCGATCTTCTGAGAAGCAATGCTCATTTGAACTTACCAGCCAACGTCACGTGCACAAAAGAAGTCGGAGTACGACGTATTAACTGACATTTTTACGTTTGTGACTGATAAAAATGAGAGGGGTTAACATACCGCAACACATGTCCTCTTTATTCTCCGATGAAATGGTCAAACGAACCTCAGCGTTTAATAAAAGGGAGTGCTGGGGATGGTTACTAAAATAAGTCGGTGCTCTTGGGTGTATGTTTGAAGACGAAAATAGTAGACACATTGCTATCTTGGGAGAAGTAAACGGGTTTTTCTCAAGTCGTCCTGGCCTCTTGTTGTATTGTTCTGCTCGGCGTGAAGAAGTTGCGCAGATAAGCGGACACATCTTTCGATAAACTATGGTTTAAAAATTATAGAACAGTGTTGAATCGTATGAAACGTTTTTCTCCAATCCAGAAGGAGTTGCCAACAAACAGGTCAGAAAAAGCTTCATGGTGAACTCCTGTGTCTCGATCCGCAGCATTTTCCTTGTTGCGTATGGGCACACAGTTGCCCGCAAACACTTTCCACCAGCAAGATTGCATGTACGTCTGATCGAGTGGGCGGATACCTGTCGATTTCAATGTAGCTTCTGATTTTTCATCTGACAAGCGTAGGAACCCCAACCTTGCACAGTTTGTGCCCGACGTGGATATGCCCAAGGTTGAGATAACTGGAAATCCAGAGGCATTAGCCCCTATGAGACATGTTGCTGAAGGTACGCTCAAGTGGTTTGCGACGAAAACTGGATGAAGCTTTGAAAAACACCGTGCACTGAAACTTGCAACGTCTGTCACCCATATTTCTTGGAAGAGAACTTCGTGGATCCGTGGAGGGCAACATGCACTGGCTTGTAGTGTCGCTCGTGTGCCAACTGCCGACTATCTCAACCTGTTTGCGTTGCTAGGAGTGCATCACGCAACATGACCAATGGAAGAGACGAAAATGGGTTTCAAGGTGAGAAATATACAAACGGGTTCTTCCAATGCCGTGTGGAAGAACCCATGGGTCCATTCAGTCCACACACAGTATGGTTTTTCAACCGCGAGCTACGTCTACAGACTGGCAGTTATCGTTAGGCGAACGACACACAGAAAATGGTTTCCGCAGTTCCGCCGTAGGTATATGACACAGTCTTGTGCGCGCATTTGTTTACAAACGGTTTCGTCCTGGCTGCTGGCGTTAGTTAAGTGAGATTCACTGAGAATTACTTCAACAGTACCTCCGTAGGTACATATACTTATGTACAAATTTAAGCATGGTCGAGTATTTACACACACATATGTATGTATGTACATATATATGAGTTCATAAAGATATATATTTACATTGCGAACTCTTTGTGTACATGTATATACACTCCGACGTATCTGAGAGAGTATGCACGCTAATAAACGTATGCACACAATAATCTACATATTTCCCATTTACATATGTGTGCATGCATACACATATATATTCACACACATTTTTGTATTCTGAAATGTATATATATATATATGTGCATATTATAAACACGCACATATTTATTTGTGTATTGCTCGACTAGAACATGCTGCTCAAGGGGGAGATTAGGTTTCAAAGCCACCTGTGTATTGATGAAGGGAGTGGTCTCATGATGGTATACTTTTTACTGGTCATTGCGGTTGAGTACCCATTCATCGGCTAAAACGGATACATCCTTGAGTACATGGATAGAGACGTTCAAAAAATGACAGTCGGGAATATGAGGGGGAATATCGAACCTCATTGAGCTTACTGGAATATTTTATGCACAACTCCCCGAAGGGTCTTCAAGGGGGCTTTGAATACATGCAGGAAAAGCTGAGACAGTTTCAGTAGAAAACCAAAACAATTATCCACATAACTAGGTCCAAAAGAATTGATGTGACTGGAGTGCAGTGACGTGAGACCACGAGAAAGAATCCCGAAGCAGTACCCAGCAGGCTAACTTTGGTCATGTGCGCACCGCGCGATAATCAGCAACTTTAAAAAAAGGAAAATTCTGCCGCCGGTTTGTTTGATCTCAGTGCACACAGTTTGCAGGTTCGAGGAAAAGTGAATGTTTTTCTGTCCGCCACAAATCGTAATCTTCACTCGGTTTTCCAATGGGTATTAAGGGTAAAACGCTTCACCGTCTGCCGGGTGGTGTACGTATGGCATTTAAATAATCCGTTCGAGTGCCCAGTACCGGCCAACACCCGTGGTGGTCATATAAGAAATACTAAATGGTCCAATTCACTGCAGATGCACTTCACAAGACCATCACTGTTAACAAAACCAACGGATGTAACTCAAAAGTTGCAGAGTTCGGGAAAGTTGTAATAATCGAAGAATTGAACTCATAGAACGGGTTCACAGGTGTCCGGGATGACCACACCATTATTCCAAGCTGTCACTGTACGAGAGGTAAGAGTGTTGTTACGCTACCTTGGGCCGCTGGGGCCTGATCGGAGCCTCAACGGTGTTTGTACTGCGATGGAGTTAAAATTGAGTAGAACATCTGTGTAATGTCGTTGAATGATAATGCAAACATAAGAAATGGCAGAGAGTGTATACAAACTTTAGATTGTGCTATAAGGTCACTAGTCAGGTTAAGAAGCATGCGAAAAGTGATGCAAAATCGTGGCTATGAAAAATGAGGCGTCGTTAGTTGGTGAAAAAGAAGAGAGCCACTCCACATAAACACTCGTCCCACTTCGTTACCTACCTCATATTTTAATTCGATGAGTAAAGGAACATTCAGATATTTGGGCGCCATACACGCCCCCAGAACCAATCTATAATAAACTCAACTAATTTGCCTGTAAACGCTCACTTCTTTATCCATTCCGTAACTAGTTCGTGCACGCGACTGACGAATACGAAAATAAATGTTGTGTAAGCACACATCCTAACGGTTTTGGCTTTTATCAAATTTGATCAATAAACAGGGCACACACGAAGTGGTATGGTAAATTATTTTGTCAGACTTTGAAAGTGCCCGTCAAAACTTCGTCTGCACAAATCCTTCCGTCGCTTCTAGCCAAAGCACGCACGGAGGAAATCAAGTTTCAACACAGCAGGCTCTCGGGCAACCGCTTTTCTGTACTGCTGGGTCTCTCCATAAACAAACCACTCTACCACGTCAGAATCAGTCGAGCAAAAGCAGAAATGCCTATTAACGATAGAACAAGGCGCCGGATTAGTGCCTTTATATGCGGCAGGCAACGAAAACGTCAACTTAGCCACACGGGTGTTCGATAGTAAGTCCAGGTATGCGGTCAGATAGTTATCAGTCCACGAAGCGTGTAGTTAGGAGGTATTAGCAAACTGGAGGCGTACTGAGCGCCCCAAGGTGCGACCGACATCTAACGACTCCGGGTGATCTAGTAGCCCAAGATACCACTCAAAGAGTCAATTCTGGTCCTCAGATTAGTTCAGAAGAGTGTAATAACTGGAGCATTGTGCAGTTTTATGCCACGTATAAGTACCTTGAAGAACGCGGGGTGAAGGCGGACGTTTTGAACGCATGCCAATCTAAATTTTGAGGGCACCATTTCGCGTGAGTTGCTTCCGTTCGCTAGAGCTGGTCAGAAATGTTGCACGCCAAAGATGGACCATAAGGTAACTCTGCTACCGTATGTCTCGTTCACTCGATTCAGAAAAATTTAAGGAGCACGACCGGATAGTAGTTTCTGGCACAGGCGCACTTGGCCTGGTCAACAACTTCATGGTATCACTCTCTGTTCTCGACGTTCTGAGCACAAAGATGTGCCTATATCAACATTGGACACCCGCGACATCGTTCTGTACCGCTGGCTGGCTAACTGCGCAAAACCGCTAATCAGGGTCATTTACTGCTTTGGGTGTCATAAATAGATAGCTAGATAGAAAATAGAAATAGATCGCTCAAATAAGTTGAAGTTAGCCTGTACACTTCATCGCATTTCCTGAGGACACAGATGTCTCCACCTGCGGATTTTAATTGTGGCCAAGCAAGGGATTTTAAGGACCATTTATAATCACCGTCAAGCTTTAGTTTTAAGTTGGCAAAATGGGCTTTGTGGGGTTTTTGGCACCCGCAGTTGTGTTTTTATTACATTGTGAAATCTGTCACAATACTTACAAGTAGTGCAACTTTAGCGTTCAGTATTAACGTTGGCGGATTCTGGCGTGAACCGTGAAGCATCTTGCTTAGGCAGACAACCCACTGGTTTATCTAGTTGGTTCCATGTAAAACGAAGAGTTAGGTTAATAATTCATTCCATACGTAAGATTTCTGGGCTTCCGGCGTGGCTTCTCAGCTCGGCTAACAGAAGACTTGACATGTGGTTTCTGTTACCGAGTTGAATTCAGCCGAAGACCAGGTTTTTCGTAATCAGGTCCCATCTAACTTCAGAAAGTTTTCACATTACTTATGAATTATGAGTAACATGTGCGATCATCACAGAGAAAGTTTCTAAGGCTACCGAAAATAATATTAAGCATGCGAGAAGTAAACCAACACGTCTTCCAATCGGCTTCCCAGAAGCAGATCTAGTTACAGGACTTATACAGCACAAGCGTCCCAATAAATGCAAGAGGGTTGAAAATAGGAGAAACGGTACGTTGTTCTCGATGGAGTTAACAAGACCCCGAGAATCTAGAAGGAGAACATGATACTTGGCTGCTGATTGGCAAAATTCATCGTACCGAATGAGATGGTAGATGATGGTAAGAGCACGTTGGAGTTTTTAAAGACTGGATGTGGTATGCTAACTGGACAACCGAATGGATACAAACATGGGAACGGCGCAATCATATAAACGGTAGAATATGATAATTATGTATTTCTGTATATATGTATATAATAGGCCTTCCTTGTTGGACATTTTGAGGGGTAACAAGAGTAACTGCTGAATACCAAGAAACCATGGTTTACAATTTTCGTACGTTTGGAAGAATTTGCCCTTCTACCGGCATGCGTAGTATTGGAGGGTAGAGAAGTAACGGAATTGGTAGCAATTTCCGGGCATCCTGAGTGTAGAAGTTCATTGGGATCATCAGACGTCTGCTAGAATGGGTTAATATGACCAACGGATGCGAACTTGAGTTGGCCGGTGGAGAAACAGCCATGCCTGCCATGTGTTTTACTCCCGAAATAAGTGTCTGTTAGACAAAAGACCTTAGATGGGTCAATACCGCGTTGTTTGCATGCTACCGTGATGCATTTACCAGCTATGCGCTTCCACATTCGTTTGTTATAATCGGTGGATTGGGCTGGTGGGGCTTCAGAACGCAAGCATTTACCAAGAAAGCAAAGAGCCGCTTTATCCAGCTGTTCCACTGCAGTTCAGCAAACGATCCATTTGATAGTTAATCACACGCCAGCCAAAGTTAAGGATCGTTAGTTAAGTCATTATGTAGCATCCTTGTGGACTGTTTGCGATTTCTTCAGTTGGCACTGAAAGCGTTCCACTCAACTGCTTAAAGCAACGGAGGACTGTCGTTTTACATCTTATTTCGAAAAAGGATTTCGGCTGAAACTTGGTCCCTCAAGCCGTTTTCATGGTTGAAAGGAAACAGAAAATCTCTACTAAGTGTCATTCGAGGGCTTTGGCCACTGTTTCAGACAAAGTGTAGTCGATGGAGGAGGCTATTGACCAACAGGTAGAACTGTCGAATGCAGCAAGGACGTGCAGGAAATCATTTTTAAAGGGCAAGAGACCCACACTATCAATTTCACATAACATATGGTGTGTCGCGAGGTAAAATCGTGTGTTTACTAATAATACGTTACTGAATCTTAGTGCGCTTACATAGTTTGCACTGTTAATTCCAACGACTTAAATCTTTGTTGACACATAACCACACAAAATCAGTGGCAGTGAGTTCGACGGTAGCGCGTTTAAATGAGTGAGCTGACGAACGAAAATGCTCGAACACAAGTGTGGGTGACTCTAGGATGTACGGATGAGGATTTTCTCCGGATGTCTTACAGGTCGTGTAAGTCACACCCGGGAAGAGACAAGGGGTCAACTTTAATGAGAAATGGAGGCATTTCCGTTACCCTTCTCTTGGTTGTGGAGACGCTCGTTCTGCCATGATGGGAGAATTCGGCGGATAGACGTAGCCAACTTTAGGGTGATTAAGCGCGTCAATTACGATTTCTATTTCTTCTACGAAGCACTGTTTGTCCGTTGAAAATTGAGTGATAAAATGGAAGTTACGGATTTCCCTCATGGAGCTTGGCATGAAAAGTACACACTCGTGATTTAGGATCGGCAAGTACGGTGGAACGATAACCCTTCAGTGACTGAAAATAGGAACAGAAATTGCACTACTAATAAGCAGTGTAGCGGATTTACGATTTTAGATGAGATCCAACTATGACCCAACTATGCTCAGCAGTGGCGTTGGTGGATTCCGGCGTGAACCGTTTAAGAAATCCTGCCGAGACAGTCGATCCCCTGGATCATTTGGTGAATTCCATATGCGACAGTGTGACAGGTGTTTAACGGAGTCCCAATGTGAAATTTCCGAGCACATGGTGTGGCTTCATAGCTCAGCTGGTAGAGCGCTTGCCGCGTTAAGGAATGCTGTGTCTGTTGCTCGTTTGGAACCAGCCGAGGCCCTGACTTTTCACAGTTGGGCCTCACCTAAAATCATAAATCTGCCATACTACATGGCTTTTAGGCATACAGAAATCTTTTCGGTGTCACGTGAAGACAGGTAACCAATTACTACAGAGGATGCTTAGCTGAGGCGCACGTTCGTATTTGGCCAATCTCCTTGCAGTTTCTCGGGATCGAATCGTCATGGTCGAGCATGCCCAGATCATCCCTTTGTGGAGATGTGGTGTCGCGTGCTGTGTGTGTGGCTGGTCTGGAACCATTAAATGGCAGCACTAGCTGAGGTAATCTTTTTAAAAGTGGCTGAAGTAGGTTGGACGTTTTCAAGTGTGTATCGCGTAGTCCCCTTGAACTGCATCCGTTCATGTCGACCACAGGTCCAAGCCGATTCACAAATTCGGTAAATAGAGTGAATGTTCTGAACAACCACAGGATTTGTCTTCAGAAACCAATGTCGAGGATTAGGAACTTTTTGCTGTATGTGTTTGCTAGGAGGCACATCAAACGAAACAGCCAGGATGCATCACGCCACGTCGATCGGCCTGCCCAGTTCAAGTTGTATGGTCGTGGGTGGTGGATAGTACCACCGAGCCAATCAGATTGCAGCCTTGCGGTCGGATGACTGTGCGCCATCTGGGCTGCTTTCTCGCTTTGTTGTCTGATGGCCCCGGTAACGTGATTTGTTCTGAGGTCGTGACTGCCATATATGCCTATTTCATTTGGTTCGCTTTGTTTCTGTTGGCCATTTATGGTAACCGTTTCGTCCTATAAATTCAGAGTCCATGTGGCCTGATTTTCTATTTCTTTCAAATTACAATATTAGTAATAAAATTACAATATATTATGCACAACTTAATTATTCATGCAGTAAAAAAACATAGTGTTCGATCGTGAATTACACTTACTACAGGCAGTGACGCCGATGATGAATTTGATGTCATAGTGTTTGTCCCTCATGCAAAATAGGCTATTGGATAGGGTTTGTTATCATGGATTTGTCGCAAAGTTTGACGGCGGCAGTGAATGGAACAAGAAAGAGAAAGGTGTGTCACACTTTCTTCACCTGTGACTTGTGCTTTTCCGCGAAATCAGCCTACAACACCGCCTATGAGCTGGTTGAATCAACTATTCATTTACTCAATAGCTTTTTCGAGCCGCTTGTCATCCATTCAATTTGACGTATGTTTTTCAGACTTGTAACCGGTGTGTACCGGTTCAACGGAATAATTTTTCACTGTCTTATCGTATCTGATGGCTAGCTTTCAATTTGTGTTCCCTTTCATGCTCACCGGTTGCTTATCTAACCATGAGTTCTTTAAAATGTCTCCTTTGCTCCAGAGTTCATCCAAGGGCTGCACAATCGTGAGGACGTCCAGCCATCGAACTAGATAATTACGGAATCGTCTTTGAGTCAGGCCGTCCAGTACAGAGAAAAAGTAACACATGGACGAAATCGTGCGAATACAAAATAATACCACCAATTTACCGATTAGCGACCGATTAGCATACACGAATGTAGTCGGTTCTGATGCAGTGCACCCAGTTGAGTACACTGCCTTGATTTGGCAAAGTCATATTCTGAGTTGTCAATGGGTTTATACAATATAATAGCGTTCTCCATCTTTCTACGCAAATTAGCTTAATTCTGTGTGAAATTCGGGAACAAAAATGCCAGCAGAACGAAGAATCGCAATGCCTTAGAAAATTACTGCAGAACATATACTTGAGGTCACCGAGTATAGCGTAGACCACGAAGAGGGCGGATTTTTTAAAGGGTGGGTTTAATTACTAAGTTGACAGCACGAACACAAATATGGAAATCTGTCTTGTTCTAGCAAGTAATGCAAAGAAACATAACGAAGTAACAGACCTCGAAATCTGCGAGGAGAGCACGGTAACAAAGGGGATTTGTATTTTGGCGGAATAACATTCAAGAGATATTAACAGTTCAATGGAATGCATAATGCACCCTAGGTGTTCATTTGCATCTGCCACTGTTTAAACCTAAGTTAGGAAGACTATAACAATGACAATCCCGTTTCAGCTGTTTCCTGGCCTTCCCCACTGAGAACTGTCATCTTCAACCAGCTCTTCGTGTTCGGTAACCACCTCTGATCTGGACCCCTTGCAGAAATGTTGAAATCACGAGGAAATTATACGCAATACTATATGAATATAATGCCGTAAACCGTTCCAAGTTCTATGTGTGACACATACCAATGTAGCGATCTGGAGATGTCAATAGTCGACCTACCGTACGATATGCTAGGGAGCTAAAAAAAGTGATAGTTACGTTCTACTATTGAAAATATTTGAATAACCTACGCCGTCCGACTGTTTGTTTGTAGGTCGCGTCTTTGTATGGTACGACTTAGACTGCACACAATTTCGGTTAACTTACCCACTGACGGGCGGTTCTGAACCTCACAAGCTAACCTCTGCTTCGGTGTCGTTCACAAATTATGGGTGGGCTAATAGCTTAGCAGGTTCAATAAATATTCGGTCACCACTCTCAAAGACCTTTTACTACTATGTCTGCTTCAACGTACTTTTGTGATTTGAAACTTATTAGGGTGTACACTTAAGGAAAACCGACAGTATACGGTACATTTCCCTTTATTGACTGAAGCTTGTTACTGTGGAAAGAGAATTTCCGTGGCAATTAGATCACACAACACACTTTTCTAAGTGTTGCATCAGAAGTTGTTGTGTTGTGGTACGCTAAGAATTTTGGTTTCGTAGCAGCAACTTTTTCCACATTTCTCATTGAAAAAAATGAAGGGATAAGCTGATGTGTTTGCACCGTCTGGACACACAAATATTTCAGCATCTGCATTGGGTTGCAGATGCCTTACAGCAGTTTGCAATCGAAGACATCCTACAATCATTAACCAGTCACTTATCCCCTACGCAGAAAACAACTGTAACTGTCAGAAAATGGATCATGAAGGACATCCTCGTGAGTGAATGTTCCCATAGGAACTGGATACCCCAAAGTGCACTTGGTGGGGTATTGAACTGCATTTCAAACCAGTGCAAAATTGTTTCACTAATATGACTCAGTCATCCACTTGTTCAAACGCCTCATACGGAATCCACTAAATGACCCATGGAACCGACTACTTCTGCAGGATTTCTCATAGTGGTATTCATCAATATTGTTTTTAATAACTGAAGCTGTTACTATTTAGTTTGACAGATTTGTCAAGATGGAAGACATCTAATTCTGATCAATCCTGGCCTCGGCTCGATCAGGTGTAGCTTACAACTTTCCGGCGTGCTCTTACTGTCCGGTTCAAATTCAGCTGAAACCTGGGGGATTCGCAAGTGATTCTCGGAAATCGACAAATCTGCCAACATTCTCAAAAGCAGTATCACTAATAATCAGAGGTTGATGCCCGTTCGGAAGTAGCCGACACTGTTTGCAACGTGCACATTGCTGTAGTTCAGAACAAGCAGGCCAATGACATCGAATTAAAGTTCTAAAGTTCGTTCCGAGACCAAATACAGTAGACACTTGGTGGCTCGCGCTAAACCATTGTCAACTACTGGTCACCAAATAGTCTGGCGGTTTAAGTACCAGGATGACCCAAGTGCAGAGTATACAAAACCCCAGAACGCACTATGAGAGATGCAATAGCTCGTTCATTCAACTTTAATATTCTGACGACGTAACAGAAGGTTCTTCTTGGTCCTTGTAGAGTTCAGGAACTCTGCGCTTTATCTCTACTATTCGACCATTTCTAATAGACTGTGCAATGGGGTGATAATGATTCCCCTTTTATAAATCAAATCAGGCAACGAGTGAACTACTAACCAGTCAGAATCATCATTCTCTTCATACTCATCGCGTTGAGACAAATAGGGTACATTTCGATTAGGTGCTGTACTGCAGAGCTAAATGTCATCGGTACAAACCTACTCAAGAATAGTTTTGTATATTGTTGATTTAAGGTAAACATCACTCACATGTGATTACAGCTTTCGCTTTCAGATGGACTTTCTGCCCAGGCTGTTTAAAAAAATCCATAGATTCATGTTGCGCTCTCGTTAAAGCTCATCAGCGATGCATATCTTTGTTGTAGCTGGAATCTAACTTCTGGCAACACCTCCCTGACACGAGTGCGCTGGTCAGTGAACCACTGAAGTCACATCAAACACGACTAGATTATGGGACGTGATGGCCCAACCAGTTTTGCATGTGAGTAATAGACAGGCTGCCTTATCGTCGCGAGTCTTAGGCTTTCTATAGAAAGAGGCTGGTTGGAATAACTACGCGAACGTGAAAGCTGTAATCAGGTGCGAGTATTGTTCATTTAAAAAGAAAGGTGCATAAAGGGGATCTCTCCATTGCGACAAGTGTTTTCACCACAGAAAGACGAGGATTTTATTCAAACTTCGGGGCTTCATGATCAGTAACATTAATGAAGTGAGTATCAAACGGGTAGATTTGAGGTTTCGTGACAGACCAGGGGACTGCTAATGTTGCTTCTCGAATGTGGACAAAACCAAGTTCAGCAGTACGAAACGTACTAGCAGCAGACGTTAGATGAATGATCGAATGGACTGAAATGTGAACGGAAGCGATCACTACCACTTAAATACCCAAGACTTGAAAATTCGGACGTTCAGAGAGTGCCCTCTGAAGGTTTCATTCAGAATCGAACCTATGAAAAGCGCTCAAGCAGGACACTTTTTCGGTTGATATGAATGAGCTCAGTAGAATTATACACAATACCATCATCGTGATAAACACCAACTCATTCTAAGGTAACAGTAAGAAAATTCGTAACTCTGAAAAATAGAGAATGGAACATTCGGAATAAAAGCTGAAGAGTTTTAGCGTCATGGTTCAAGTGGCGTGTTGATTGTAGTTAGTACACGGATGGAAGCACTGAACTCGAGTTTTACTTTCGTCAAAGCTCATAAGTAGTGTATATCCTTGCCACGTCCGGTGTTAGAACTCTGGCCACGCTTGTTTGAAGCTTCGGTATTGACTGCGGTGCCAGTGTTCTCACATTAGGCAAGACCAAATTGTCATGTATAAAATCTCTCAGTCACATTTGCTTACTAAGAGGTAATGGTTAAACACGTTCATTTTTCTGTACATTCATTGATACCAAAACCCTCTCAAGTTGGCGCTATGGTTGACCCTAAAAGGACCGACGGCTCCTGCGTTACGGTTGCCTTAGCACACCAACAGTGACCATACATTGTTATCGCTGATAAAATGTGCAATCTATTAGCATTGTTAATTTCAATCATTAACCAAAGGTGTTAGTACAGCTTTCGTTACTGATCACTTAACTTACACATTTCTGTTATGCGTCTGAAGTTTCAGAACGAAATCAAATTCTATTCCTGCATGGCCCAACAATAATTTTTCCAATGCATCATGTAAAGACAAAGTACGGGGTCCTGAAACTGTTAGGATCTCCAAAGACATTCGTGAATCTCCCTCCCAACAACCGCAGAGAAATGGGCTGCATTTCTTCTCGTTTTTGATAGTTTTGCTAGTATGCTCAAAATTCGTAACACTCCACACACTCTTCATTTATGTGCGAACACACTCGAAAATTCTAAATTTCAATGGGTCATAGATAAATCCTTTAATTTCGCCATATCGACTAAAATGTTTCGAGACTAGCTGCAATGAATTGTGGTGGAATATTACTTTCTGTCAAGAATTCGATGACTCAATCCAGAGGGTCATTGCTTACATAAAGGGAGCATCACTCAGCTGATTGCAGCTGTCACATTCCCATAGATATTTCAATAGTATTGCTCACAGGCAAATCTGGCCGAGCGTTTACATATGATGATTAAGTCGTGTCTGATGTGGGGCAATGATGCAGTGGTCAACACGGTTGCTTTGCGAATGTCGAGGTTCTAGTCACTGCTTTGACAAGGATATACACTAATAACGAACTGAAACTAGAACAAAGCACTATTTTGGTGCCTCCTTTCAAAAGAGGCTGAGTGAAATACCCATGAGAATACTGTGGTGGATTGTCAGGTCGGAGGTGCGAGTTTTCGAACGCTCGGCCGAATNAATAAAGATTGTGCTTTATTGGACGCCTTCTCGCTACAATATGACAGCTGCAATCGACTGTCAGCGATTTTCAATTTATAACACCAATATCTCCTATTACTCACCAGTGTTTTGTTCTTGTATGGTTCTACCCATCATACCCGTTTGTTTGTTTTGCTCTGTGTGTATCCCTTATATTCAAGTTACATTTGCATGTAAGCTCAGAATTTAAGAAATGCTACACAGGTTAACCTCACAGGATTTACATCGTTTAGCTCCATTGTTGATATTTGACATTGCTGTATAACAAAAACGATCATGGTTACTTAGCTGAGGTCGATCTGGTATGGAAGGAACAGGGTTCATACTTCAGATAGGCCGGCCCACCCCCGCCCATGCACGTTCACTCTTTCCTCACTTCTGATAGTCTACTGGGTTTCTACGGAAATCTACCGCAGCTTTTATTGGTCCGCCAGATTGAACAAGCTGCCCGAAATACTGCCAACAACAAGAAGAAAGAACACAACCTAACCGGTATTAATTCTCCCTGAAATGAGTAGCTTTTGATGGAAAGTGACTTAAAATATGGCACAAAGCGGTCAAAGCGTTATTTGTTTCAAGCAACTTGTCATTCGAGACAAACGATATTGATAGCAAAATTTATTACAGTAAGTCCCTACTGCCTAAAGTATTGTCGCTGTTATCCGGATAGCATGACTCAATCAGCCCAGCAGTGTTCATGCAGAAGCTGATTCACTGCCATCTTCTTCGATGAAAATGTTCACACAGCCACTCATTAGATCCTTCTGGCAACATCTCAAGCTGGCCTATCTCAGTTCCACCGTTTGTCACGTTTTGACCCTTGATGGTCAATTTACCGGGCTGAATAGATTCGAGTTAATTTGAATCGGTTGGCGACTGGGTAAATGAAAGATATTCGATAAATACAGTGTAATTCACGGATATCGAGACTGAAACAGGACCAGCAAATTACTTCGTTCTCTTTGGGCGAATGATTTTCAGACAAGACGCGTAAAATTTTAACGAGTTGCAAGCGAGTCATCAGGACTTTATTTAATGTACTAGCCAGTAAGGTGATGCAAACTGCCAGATGCCACTTTTGTAAACCATCTGTAGCCGGTGGTAGCGTGGTGCTTAGACTTCTATTCAACATAGTGCAGTCCGTAAGTTCTGTCTGTCTTCGTTGGTAAGTTTGACATACTAGGCACACAAGTTCACCCCCGGCTAAGTAGCATGAGACACATCATGATGCTGCTGCGAACCGGTATTCTACTCCATCAGGAACAACCCAGTATGTAGAGAAAATGTATACCATAAAAACATGTAGACATTCTTCAGGAACAATGTGTTATAAGCAACATCACTTAGGTGATTTTCAAGATGCACGCCGTAAAAACGGTCATCCGAGGCTTTTCATAATACACAACTGTGATCCCAATGTACGTCACGTATGCCGCCGACACACCATATGAATTGTCATACCCTCGGCTCAGTCCCCCCCAGTGGTGTCCCTAGGGTTAAGATTATTATACGTACATCCAATCACCCCTGACATACGACACTCCATGAAACCGTCCCGTAAACCACACATACCAATCCCACTGAACAGCTTTACTTACAAATTGTATCTTACTATTGTACACTCTTAAAGTGTCTCTAAATTTACACACATATGACAGCGGATTTCAGACAGTTCTGCAAAACGGTCACCATGCGATATAGCACACTAGCCGGACAAGTTTTGAGTTATCGCATCCTCTTACTGGGGTTTTGTCACGCAGACGGTTAGTTATTCCAGGGTTTCTCGACCATATACTTGTCTACTGTAAGGAATGAACAGAAGCGGATGAGTGCACTGTTTCTTTGTTACATTCTACCAATGTCACATTAGGCTTAAAATGATTGCAGTGTGTACAAAGTTACAAAGTTTAAGCGCTCTCTTGATTTATAAGGTGCACAAATGAATAAGTGTCTCTGAATTCATTCAATGTATGATACTGACGGATGGTTTCAGTAGCCTGTTCGCCACAGTTAAGTTAAAGTGTTGTTAAAAGATTAGACTGACAATGACCCCATTTATGTTATTGCAAACTGACCTCAAGGAACTGTCAACCACTGCATCTGCTCGGCTAGCTTCAGTTTATCAGCTTGTAATTAGTTTACCAAGTGTCTGTTTGACCAGTCGGACAGGACCATCTTCGGTTCGCAATAGAAACATAGACAGAGTAATCAGGCACAGCTTGCTGTCTGTTTTATTCCTTTATAGTTACATTGTGTTGGAACTCATCAGGAACTTCCGACAGTCATTCACTCCTATGAATTAGGTTTATCACTATAGGAGTGGTGTTGTTGTGGATTGCGATACTCTAAGTCAGTTTCAAACATTAGTAGTGTTATCCAATTTAAATTTTATGTTCCACATGAGATTTCTGAGATGGGGCGACATCTGTCACATTGCCATATTAGTTAAAACGTTGAAAATAGGTCATCCACTATTTCAGTATGAACGTATGAATTAAAAGTATGGGCGGCTACTTCAGTTTCCTTCTCAACCTGAAGTGCGTTACGGGCCAATCACTGAAGTGGGGTTTTGGCAACACCCCTGAAAACAAACTGCTACAGATAAAGTTCTAAGAGCAGAACTCGCTTTCAGTCTTTTACGGATAAGACACGCGCATCGAATGCAGAACGTAGCCACACTGCTGCCTACGTCCGCTGATATAGGATCGATCTAGGTTAAGTGGATGGAGCAATCAGTTGTTTTTATTGCTGTAGGGCATTGTGCACAATTTGGTATTTTGATTATTATTTATGTGCAATCCATATAAACCGCTCTGCACAAAAAATGCATACAACTTGTTTAAATCGGTTCAATCAAAACAAACACTTTCTAGTACGTTCAATTCTTCTTTTTCTCGGTGTTTGTGCTCAGCTTGGTCGAGCAGTGAATTAAAGTTGGTAGTAAGTCAAAGAAGTTGCACCTGAAAATACGGGAGCTCAGGTTTGATTTTATTGGACTACTTGGTGGTTTTTACTGAGTTAACTGTTTGTTATCAATGTACGGTTCACGGCAATGCCACCGCTTCCACAACCTATTTAAACTGTTAATCACCCAGCCTTCGGTTTCCGCTGATCCTTACTGGTCCTTCCAAATCGACACGATTTCATCGTGATCTGAGTGCTCACCGAAAAAATCCAAAGATACGTTGTATGTACCAAAAAGCCAACGTATGCACATAAGTGCAACACATGGAGATTCATAGCTATGTTTGATTCACGTTTGGACCGCCCCGACTGGGCAGTGTTGCTTGTATCTTACTACTGATTTTGTCGAAAGATGCGTATACTTCGGTGTATTCAATACACAAACTATTGATATTAACTTGTCAGTCGTGATGGCTACCGCAAACACCAACAGTGAATCACAGGCATACTAACACCGTCATTACCACCATCATCATGACAGCCATGAGCCTGACTAGAAGGCATTGTGGTTTGGGGCTACCGCTCACCTAAACGATCACTTGGAATTTCCTAGAAGAAAACTTTACTAAGGAGGTTGGAATTTAATAGAACAAGACTAAGCACAAAAACTAGAAGTGGCTTGGATGCATGGACGTCCCTGAATGCACCAAATCGCCATCTCGAAAATCTTTACTAATCAGCGATTTCAGTGATCCCGGGGATCCAAGCCAAACAGGCGATCTTTGCTCACTTTGCTCAGCGGAGCAGTCAGGATAATCATATTTCATGATCACGTTGTCGCGTCACCAAAACGCGGTTTTACCCAGTTGTCAGGAGTCTCAGTATATGGAGACTATCATGTGGAGTACATGATCCAACCATCGTAAGCTGTGCAACGAGATTAGTCGACCAATTGGTCACGCATCCTGAGCATTCCAGAAGACGCGCCGGCGAAACGCCATGTTGCTCACGCGATTAGTCCACTTAATGAGGGGTAATTGACAGGGACATCGATGCTTCGTTGCGACTAAGCCATGTTTCCGAACCATAGGGCAAAATAGAACATACGCAATCATTATATACCCTTCCTTTTGACGATGGCCGAACGTGTTTTTAATGCCACAGATGACGCAGTTTGGCAATGGAAACTTGTGCGTATCTGACATTTTCTGGGTTTAGTGAGCTGACATAAACTGAGACCAGTGAATAATTTGGACGCAACAGACACTGGACTGATGCATCTGTGCCCCGTTTTTGAAGACGGGATTTACTGTTGATAAGCGTCAACCAAGAGGTACCTCTTTAAACTCCCAGGAGATTTGCCCCAGGAGCTTTGTTATACCTCGACAACTTAAGTTGCAGGGCCAATTTTGCTTCCGACGAAAGTCCCAAAGGTTGGTGGACAATTTTAGGATCCTCATGAAGAAATGCACCTTGATGCAATGGCAGTGTTTCTATGGATTTATGGAACTACCAGTTGTCTCCTTTTACTGGCCACCACCAGTGTTGTGAATCTAGAAGGCGGACGACACAAAGGTTGTTTTATTGGAGAAACCAGTACACTACTTAAGCCTCTCAACGGGACTAAGAACAAAGACACTCATTTGCACACCGCACTCTTCTGAGGATGCTCCAGTCGCTTTGGACACCATGTCTCAGTTCCGTCATGTAGCGACAGTCATTAAATGTCATTCTGCCTTCCAACGATCCTTCCCATATGTCTCCCGTATTTATCCCGCGATCATTTCCATCCATGCAGCTACTGAAAAGTGATGTGAGTAGTATGGTGCGACCGTCTATCCTCACTACACGGTCACGTTGAAAACAGTCAAACTGAAGAACGCAGGCAATATGGAAGCATATCTAAGTGAAGGTAATATGTCTGGGAATGTTTTGGTTGAAATCATGTTGTTACCATTGGGGATTATCCCACATTCGCCCGGGGTTGAGTATCGTACCCATCGGTTCACAAAGTTACCCTGGCGGTTTGGAGCCACAACGCAACAGAACGTAATGTGAACCGATGGATATCGAAATGCTTATGTCTGGGACAATGCTTCCAGGTTGAAATGATCGCGCGTAATGAATAGAGTGAGCACCGTCAGCCTTTGCTCTCTGTTACTTTCGAGTAGTCGGGGACGTTTTGTTACTAAATATAGAAGCAAGCTGTCAGCTGAAGCCTCATGCATTCAGTTTGTGATGAGAAAAAAATGGGACCTTCTTAACACACCTATCTAAAAAACACGACGGCCGGAATGCAACTTCCAGTCTTGAGAATGATGTGCACCGCTGATCACCCCTAAGAAGATCGGAGGGTGACAACCGAACGGCTTATCTGTGTGTAAAGGCTGCGAACGAATTTGAATGGTGTTCAGTTTGTACCTCCGCTCGTGTAGCTCGACCACAAACGATATCAGCTGAACGGGCATGATCAGAAAGAACCACAAAAGGGCACAACTGAAATTTCATTGGCACTTAGAAAATGCCGGCATAATGTCGTTGAGTTCTAATTACAAACGGGATAAGAAATACCTTCATTTATTCATGGATCTTTCCATAATATTAAATCAATTTAATGCCGGCAAGTCTCGAGATATTAATGTTTAGAACAAAGCGAAATATTTAAATTCCACGACTGAAATCCTCTTGTTTTCCTAATGAATCATGTGTAGGATCACGTGCATAGCACAGTTTCCCTTTCCAATTAGGTGCACGTGGAGAAGATAAACTTCTTTTGAAATTTGTTTAGCCCGCTTCAAACGAAAATTGAAACAAAAGTTCTGGACGAGGTTTTTAGTTCATTAGTGGTTTTTCAAGTGAGTTTTGTGACTTGCTCCCTGCGTTTTGTGTCACGTGTGATGTTCTCCCTGTCAGGATCGTACAAGTTATGCGAATGTTACCAGAGAATAGACCATATGATGCCAGGAAAAGAAACACTAACTCAGCTATTCCCAACAGTCACAAATACACGGTAAATGTATGTGCTGATGCAACTATTCAAGATTTCTCTCGATTAAATTGTTTTCAAATTCTTCCATTGATTAAAACAAGGGTAGGCTATTGTACTGTCTAGAATGTACTCGGGGGTTTGCGACTCCAGTTCACTTGTCTAGATGCTCTCATCCCTGAGACTGACAGCCACACGATGACAGGTTAAAAGTCGGAAACCAGAAAATAGTTAGTTCTTAAGGAAAACTGCAGACAATTATTACCGAACCATTTAACGGATTTCAACCGAATCGCTTAATATCCCATGGAAAGGAATAAACACAATTTGAATAAACTGATTCTACGCCATTTAGAGCTCTTGGCGTTTATTCCATTAGCAACACTGTCAAGATTTTTGCTGAACAGCAGAATAATAGTCGAAAATTTTCTTTTCAGCCAGTCAATTCTTTAAGTAAACGACTATTGAGAATGGTGTATCTCTACTTACCACCCATAATTGCTAACATTGTCAAACGTGGTCAAATTTTTTTTAAAATATATCAGATAGTGATTGCACAGTGACAGCAGGAGCGCAGCGTACATCCTCCTGACGATCAGGTTTACGTCTTGTTCTAAACCTGATTAACTACAGACGGGAAAACCTCATTTCACAAGGATACATATTGGGAGCGGCAGTAGAATAGACTTCTTGCCACGGTTAGTCTGGACCTCAGTATGACTCAGAATCCTAAATGTTGTGACAGATCACAAGTTGTTCGCTGGGTCTGACCCTCATGTAGGTCGATTAATGCTGTTCGAAACCCCTTGATGACACTTTCAGTTAGCTAAGGACTTACGCCGGACGGATTTTTGACCTCTGATATAAATCGGATAATCTATTGTGGAAGATTCAACAAAGGTTCCTGGGAAGTGGTATCTACTTTAACGGATGGCACTTAAGACCTATCTTTCAAATCTGCGTTGGATTTGACAGCGAGCACATCTGACCTCTTGAAATTTCTGGTTCCAAAGATTAAGCCTCCTTCTAAAACAAGAGGTGTCTTTCGGGAATGCCAACAACAGTTTTGGTACGACTGTTCATACTGCAATTCAATTCACCAGGACAGTGGCTGTTAGGTGGTCAATGAATGGGTGGACGTGAACTTAATAATACCGTTAGGTTACTGCGGATTTCGCATTCTGACATACTTCTGTATTAAGTAACTTCAATAGAAGGCACTAGACTCACGCTTTACTCTGGTTAGACCTCAGCAGTAGTGTATATCTTCTCCTCAAGAGAGGTGTACTTTGTTTTACATGCTCATGAAATAACTGTCAGTCGCATGCTAGACTTGGTCGAATTATCACATCTAAGTGTTCAACAACACCAAAGTGTGAGTAGCTTTTCCGTAGACAGGTTGTCCCGAGAAAAGCATATGACAACTATCCTGCTAACCCCAATCTATAACCTGACGATTAGGGACTCGCAGCCAGGTTGAACTGACGTGGTTCATCTAATCTCTGGCAAACAAATGTAAGTAGTGCAGACAGTTGGACCCAGTGACCACCAACGAAGTGAGGGACGCCTGGTTCGACCAAATTTGGATTCATCAGCTTGTTAGTGCGCAGGTCAGCCACAAGACGGACGATCGATTCTAATCAGTGAGCAGAAAAAAACACAACAGCCGAGGAAACTAAACGTAACTAGTTTACTTTAAATCAGCAAAATCTATTACTGTTCGCCAGTGCTTAAGAAGATTGCTGGATCATTTTTGAAACAACCAATGAGCCTGTGGCTCCTCTAAGTTTTCCAGCTGCAACCGTGCTTTCTCGTTTATCTGTTCTGTACGCATGCTTCTGTGTATGCCAACTACAGGAGGCGTGATACGAACTCAGTTCCACTTTCTTCCGTCGTGCAATTAATTGCAAGCAGTGAATGTTTGCTCTTATTTTAACGATTCATCCATTCCTCTGCTCTTCAAGTGCGCTTCACTTGTACCTTTTTCGAGCGTTGTCTAACGGACCCGAGGGTTCTACGCAACCTTTCCTTGGGCGCTCTCGAATGTCGAATAATGGGTTTGGTACGCACTACGTGTTTGTTTTCTTCCGTCTCTCGGTGGCTGCCGTTGGTCCCAGACTGGAGTACAGCTGACAGTTTATCGTACTCCAAAACATCACTGAAAATATACAGTTTAGTTCCAAACTCCATGCCAGTTTGGACTACGTCTCAATTACTCTTCCGGTAAGGCATTCTAAATTGTTAGTGGACGAGAGTCAATCACGAACGCACTTGTCAACTGCAGTTTCTACTAGAATAATGAAATATTCAGCTTATTATGTTGCCCGAAGCAGGATGAGTGAAATTACTTCTATGAGTTTTTAAAACTTTTCTGGTGCTGCCAAAATTGCTAACAACCTCGACTGATAGATTACCACAAGATACAACAACATGAAACAGCGTGATCAAATTACCTAAATCAAACCAACTGTTTCGATGAGAAGGCTAAACGGGAACGAAATGGTACATTCGTTCGCATATGTGAGAGGTGTTTCCGAGGTGTTCAACACTAACTGTAAGAAGGTGCATACACCGTCTGTGTCTCACGGCTAACTAGTAACTGACGCTTTTGTAAACAAAGCTTTTGCTTATAAAACATATTTTTGGGAATTTGTTTCTTCGATTTCATCTACGCACTTATTCGACAGTTGCAGAGGAGAAAACGCAGCAACTTTCAAAGTACTGTTGGTTAACATTTTTGCACCCTTGAACAAAGTGGTTTTAAGTGTTTAATGAACACTGTTGCTGAAGCACGGTTAGAACGGTTAGACACTGGAAATGACTCGAAATAGCTAGCAGCGTCTAGCCTGTTCGGTGGTGACGCGACTTCCTGCACGTTCACATACTTCACATACATACACAATTTTCTCGAAGTCCGTTTACCCTCTCATCGATTTTAATACGAACCCGACATATTTGACCAGACATCACGTCATGCCCACCTTACACAGGTGGTATGGATGTGTCGTTACAAGACGACTAAGGCTTCTATACAGAGTTTCATCGGTCGACCGGAGTATAATGACCCCCTAAATATCCAGTCAGTCTGGACTGACAATTCTAGTAGAGGGTGTTGTTGCAGTTAGTTGTCGGTATAACTCAAGCAGACCAACTCACTCTTTACAGTCGTTCACTCGTGAAACTTCAAATTCTCTTGACGAATTGGCGACCCATTCATCAGTCTGTCATTCCCATTTCAACCAATCGGCAATTTATGGTTTCCAGTGGTCAGCATGTTGAACCCGATAGGAGTGCACCCATTCCAGTGAACTCGTGATTAGATGAGTGAGCAGTATTTAACAGATGTCGGAATTTGGGCAACTTCGGATAAACGAATTTCAGACGGTGTGCACGTTAAAGTACAACAAGCTGTGGACTAGGGTCTTGCTGTTTTCATGTCAATTCTGAGTCAGTTGACAAAGGCTGACTGTCCTACGCCATTCTTTCCCAATTGTATGCAGTCAAACAGTGGAACAATTTCTTGGTTCTGACTAAGTTTCACTATGAGAGAAACAAGTTAAATTTGCTAGGTCGTAGCTTCAAATCTTACAAGCGCATACTAGACTGTCAAGTGATAAATGTATAAGGTACATAATTGTAAAAGTTTATATACTACAGTTAGATATATGCGAATAAAATGTACAGCTTAGACCATCACTGTGGATTTCATTCTGTTACACCTGTAATGTAGATTTCTGTACCTAATCCTCTCTGAATTTCTTCAAAAAGATCAGGCGTATCAGTAAACTACGCAGTCACCAGTTTTCAGTACTCAAAAACCTTTAATCTGCACATATACTGTGTACTACTGTCTTCTTAAGATAATGAATCAGAGATTGAGATACATGAAAGTAGAGTACCTACACAAGTTTGTCAGTCGCGGAGTTGCAAGTAACGTTTTCTCAACTGTTCGAGGGGTGATAGCATTCTCTCTTCTAATATAGAGGATGTTCTCCGAATCACAGATCAAATTGTTCATACAGTTCTCAACGATATTACGCTTATATGGAAAATGATGTTGTCTCATTTAATCAATCTCTTCTAACAGTTTCGGCAAAGTAATGAGAAGACATGTCATTAGTTGTGAACAGTTCTTTTTAGTCCCGTCAGTCTACAGTATAAAACCGGAAAGATTTACGTATGGTACACATACTAACAACTAGTAAACGGGCCAGCCAAGTGGGCTCAAGCATACGACCAATAATGATGCAAACATTTTCATGGCAAAGAGGTCGACTACACCACCGCCTTCTGTGCACACGAAACTGATAGACGGTATGCCATATACAATACCTCACTAATTGCTATCAGTTTTTGATTAGATTACGTAAAATTATCTTGCACGATATGATCGGTAAACTAGGTGACTGATTGTCAGGATATTTGACGATTGATGATTCTGGGGGTTTTCAGGGTTGCTACAGGCAACAGGTTGTTTTTTTAAATCGAAGTTAGTAGCCACTGAGGAATACGCTCCAGTATGCGTCAGTAATAGAACCCATGTGTTCTCACTAGCTAGACGTCATTGCCGCTGCAAATGAATTGGTAGATTGTGTGAGAGACGGAACCAATGTTTACATCTTTCAACACTGCAAAACATTCGAGGTGATAGAACACACACATTAAGAAACGTGAACATTTCATTTACTATGATCATTCACATAAGTAAAACATGCACATTGTATATTTTAGACGGACGAAACCAGACAGGAAGTGGACACACACAACTACAAAATTACCATGTAGTTGGGGATTTTGGCTAGTACGCGATGAACATCGGTCACAATTCATTACTGTATTCGCTTGAACCTGTCTGCCGGCCCTGTGTGAAAAATAGCACTGGATTCGATGTCCACCCATGTTGGAGTTCGTTGCAAGGATTTGAACCCGTGCTGCAGTTTCATGAAGCCACCGTGCTGACTACTGTGCCGCTGACTTTGTATTAAATATGACTGAATTGTCACATGCGAACACTCAGTGATACACGCTTGTGAAACTCGACTCTGGCAAGTCTGTTCCCTAAGAGGCTGACGAAAAAGTCAATGTGAATGCGAAAGCCACAATCAATTAGGAGTTTCTTTCAAAGTCGTATAATGTAATGAGGATCACAGTAACTCGATGGGTTCTGTGCATACAGCAACAGCTAGTAAGTCGCGACAAACACAAATTCGCTACAAGGCAGCAATTTCGGTTTCGTATTACGTAACAGTATCCTGATTGAATCGTTTAAGTCTTTTCGAGCTGCGTTCAGCTACCGGAGGGATACTTACCACGTTTGATTGGAACTACGCATACTGACATCTTTGGAAAGTTAACCATGCTAAGGAATGCTGATAAAACTGAGTGGTTCGGCAGATTTGATGATTTACGTGAGACCTAATTGCGAAAACTGTGTGCTAGCAAATGGCTGCCCCGTAAAACTCGGTCGTGCTGGTAAAAAAATGAACGAAACTGAGTCACCAAACCGGGGGCCTAAAATGAGAATAACGTTCAATATTTTTATTCGGGGTTAACCTCCTGGGGATAGCTCGTAATCACCACTTAGGGTGTGCTCTAATGTGTACACTTACGGCTGCTCGGTTAAGTTCACTTCAACCCAACAGTGACCCCAGTGCTCCACAAGCACGAACACAGTCCTTCTAACTAGTATGCCTCTCATGTTGTTCACCAGTTCACTTGCGGTTACAGTGACCTTCCCATAGACAATCCAGATCGGCAGTTATCACGGTGAGTGACCGAACGGATTGAATCAACTGAAGATGAACCATTCTCAAGCTGGTGAACGTCTCGATATAAGTTCTGTATCATCGATTGTTGAGCACTTGGCACGACATTAGATCACCAAGTCGACCCAATCAAGATACTGTTACGCAATAGGAACCAAAAGTTGCTGTGGCGAAGCCTTGATTATCCGAACTTGACAGCTGTTGCTGCGTGTACAGAGGCGGCTGGATCAACCCATCGGTTGCCTTGATCCTGATTCTGTAACATCTGAGATGACTGTATGTGGATTCAGACACTGTCTGTCCATTTTTCTCCAATGGATATATGTTTGACTTTTTACGCTCGTGATTGTCGGGAGTGAACAAAACGTTGACGCAGCACAAACCGTCCTCATTTCACTAGAATGAAGATGTTAAGAAGGACCTGCCGTTTTCAAAGCCAGTTCAGAAGAAAGTAACCACTCTCTGCATTCGTTGTAACTAGGCACGGTGTTGAGTAGCTAAAATAGCACTACGGAGCTACAGAGTTGTTGAAAAGTATGCAGTCAACCACATGCTCAGTACAAATGAGTCAGTGTATTGACCATACAGCAAATTGTGAATGAGCTGAACGGGTGTTCGTGGGTTGATGTTCATTGTCCAGTCAAAAGGTACTCTAGATGATTCAACATCTCACTCGAGCTTGTAATCAATGCTCAGTGACGAACACACACCAAGGTCTGGTGCGTTAAGATTTGTGCCCATCTGTAGGATCTACGGTCAGGCATCCTTCCCATTCTTGTTGTGCGACCAAAACTGGTCTACTCCGCTTTTATGGGCGATCCGCTTTAAATAGGTTTAATGATACTGTCAGCGAGGTTGGTTAGCGTGCATTTCAGAGCTCTATATGCCATGAGCTTGGCATTTATAATGGGTTGGCTGTATTGGAGAACAACGTGGTTACCAAAGTTTGATTGTGCTTAGCCTTGGTTTTACCTAATTGCAATTGGAACAATGGTACAAACATACGTATTTCGTGATTTGAAGAAAAACACTTGATTAACGCATGATGTTGCTTTCTATATATTATTATGTGGAACGTGCTCATAAGCGAGTGATTGTATCTTCGGAGCATGCGAAATGATAATTTCCTCAACATTACAAGATCTCAGTGAAAGGCTGACCTTTAGGATGGCTTTTGGCGGGCCAACAATGAAGTAAGTCCAGTAAAAACCGCGTTTCACACGATGGCCATGTAAAAGTTGTTGGAATTTTATTGAAATGTGATAAATACGTTCGTATATCCAAACTAGTACTTATGCTTAACCAGCAGTATCGACTTGAGATTAATATGGGAAAGGACGGTCACCGCTTGCTGACTGACCGTAGTTACCAAATAACCTGAATAAATGAGCCATTAACCGTTAGCAGTTTTCGAGGACCCGGAGTTCAAACTACTATCCAGACGAGGATATATGTTGTCGATGAGTTTCAATAAAAGCAAAGATCCAGTCTAGTGTTTTCTTTCTAAGTGAGTTAGATGAAAGACTCATCTGTAATACAAAGAATGTAATCGGAAGTGCGTGGTGTTTAGTTGGAAGTATTCGGCTTGTTCCAAAACCCTATACCATACTCTCTGTTCAATTTGTGCTGACAAACAATGCAGAAAAGTGAGGTAATTTTAAAACAAAGGTATTTCGTAGCGTGTAATCTGGAGATCTAGCTTATTTCAGATTGAGAACACTGAACATGTAAAAGCGGTCTTGGCACTCTGACGAGGTCTTCTCTTTCCAACATCCTAGGTAAACACTCCACTTGATTTCACATCTCATTGGAGCCCCCCAGTAGTACATATCCTCGTCCGGACCAGACTTTACATTCTCTCCTTTGTGATTGTGGCTCATCTTTGTTACACTCAACTCCGGCAACCTAACATTAAGCATGATAGAATAACCACAGTCAAACACCCGATTATGGTCTGGTGTGAATTGGATGGGATGGATGGTTTCGAATAGAGAATAAACAAATTTACTCTGTTTAGTCCAATTGTTTCGAACGTCTCAGTTAAGCTTAAACAACAGACTTTATTGAACCGACTGAGTACAGTTTGAGTTATCAAATGAAGGTTGGGGGTTTAGGTTGCTTCACATAGAACACCAGTTACAGTCGCACGCAGCTTTCTCGTTCAGATAAGCCGTTCTTCATAGTTCTTTTCCACATTCACATTACTTCCATGACTTATTCTCTTGGTACTATTTTGCTTCACCGTACTCTAAACAGACGAATAAATGCGCTCAACTGAAACTGAACTGGTAACATTGTGTTACATTCTTTATTTTTTAAAAATATTTTCTCAAAAACCTTACAAGCGTACAAGATCCGTTTGAAATCAACAAGATCTGGATTGTATAAACTGTATGCTCTGATTGTATAATCTTAACTTCCATTTGGACATGTGTGTACTTTGGTCATATAAACAGACATTGTGCTTGCGCATGTTAATCGCGCGATAACTACATGTTACTAACACAGGTGTTGATTTGGGATCGTTCGCTACAGTTCATTTCGTTCGACACTGTACAGTTGTCCAGCGTACAAAATTGTCACGGCGTTATCTTTTTCGTGGAAGCTTTTAGCTGAAGTAGATATGAATTTGCCAGCTAGATGAAGAAGGCTGTGTCTTTGCAGTCGTATCGGGTGTTCTTTGTAAGGATGTTTTCAAGCTAATCAGCCACCAAAATCTATTTTTAATTTTACAAGTTCGGTGCGTCACTTGCTCAAAAAACAATCACACACATGATCCAAACTTTGAAAAATTTTCATCATTCAAACCGTCTCTGGAGCAGTACATTAGAGGGAAGTTACGTTTCAAGCAAATTCTTACTTTTATCTTCGGTATACAGAGACCGTAATGAGTATCGCTCATTTGTACCCCTTTTTCAGAAATTATTGCAGTTACTACTGTTCAAAGGTTTCAATTTTACGACAACTTCACGTCCATCCGCCCAGATTATGGTATCCGCACGTGGTTCTCTAGACCAGTAACCTTACAATACCTTGTGACATGAAATCAAGGCTTAAGTCGCACCATCAATTCGAACGTCTACTGGTACATATAACGGTACTGTAATTGTTACTATAAGGACTAGAAGAAATCAAAGCACATGTGAATATTCAGTTGACCTGTGTTTCCACGGAGGGAGCGGTCACGGAGTGAATCAGGTCAACCGTTCCAATGGGACTAAAGAACCATGTGACAACGATCCAAACTTCAACTGGACTGAATGTTTTCGCGTTCATCTTCACGTTATAAACTGCATGAATCTGTTCAGGATGCGTAAGTACGCTATAGTTATCAGTCCCCATGTCCTTGCTACTGAAAGAGACGACGGTTTCTTACTCGGAGAATAAGGTGAACCAACAGTCGTTACAGAACGAGGTTTTTTTCTTGGTCCGCAATCTGACGGGAGATCACGTTTACTGGAATATTACCCGATCGGGACGGGAAGAACGTGATTTACGTAGATATTAACAAGAGCTGGAGGTATTGGGGATTCCACAGATAATCCTTATTCCCAAGTACAAAGGAGAAAAAACCGGAAACGATTGAGTCACAATTATATTTTTCATTATTCAATAACCAATACGCTGATTTGCAGTCCTTCAATACAACAGCTGCTAGACTTGTTCAGCTACCCGACAAATCAGCTTGCTGTCAAAGGTGGGACGAACTAAACCGACAAACACAGATCTGCAGCGATGCTATTGCAAGAAAGGCGTTCAATAAAGCACAATCTTCATTGTCCAACTCACTGGTTCCCATGCTGCACGCACATTCGCGTTTATGAGTCAGAATTCCGATCCAGAGCAGCCCCGGTTTCTGCTCACAAGTCATGTGTACTTTGGCTCGGTTTGTGCGTTTCCGACGCATTCTGTCAGGAGGTTTTTCACCTGCCATTCCTCGTCCGTTGGGCCGATCTCGTCAGATGGTTGCTTGTCCGGTCGCTCGCGCTCTCTGCAATCTATCCACTTTGGCCTCTGACCGTGTTCTACAACCACATCGAGATATCCCTCCGAATGTTGGAATAGTCGTGCCCCCGACCTGATCATCCGTCCCATTTTGCGTGCCATATCTCGTCCGTTGGTCTGATCCAGTTGATCGATCGCTCATTCGGTCGCCCATGCTGTTCCCAATCCAGCCGCCGCGTCAAGGTGTTCCAACAAGATCTGAAGTACCCGCATCTCCGGTTTGACAACCCATCACAATATTTGTTATATCTCATGTTGTTCATATAATATGTTAAATTGAACGCTTGTCCGCTCCTTCACGTCGACCCCAAGGTGACAATTTCAAATAAATAGAACAGCGGGTTTGCTAATCTTGTCAGATCAGAGGAACTCTTGTCTACTGTGCCGTAATTTCTGAGTCGTGTACAATCGTTTGAGGTTCTTTTTGAGTGTTTGGTCAGGACATTCGGCTCGAATGTTGACGCTCACTGACACAAAATTCACCAAACTAGACGTCACTGATCTCGTAGCACCCTAACCGCAACTTCCGCAAGCCCGTTTCTCAACAGATATTGTTTGAACATGAAAATCAGAGAAATGACAACCTTACGCATGTTCCACTATTGTGGCGTTTGATGTAACCACATTAGCCGGTTAACACCAAAGATAATTTCGATCGAATGGAACATTTGGTCATCAAGTTTAAGCGTTTAAAGACCTCTCGTGTAAACGGTCTCCTTTTTCGCTATCCAATTACCACCGTCCGGAAAAGATTTCCCCTCTTTATGAACCCTTCGGTGAGCGTATTGCTGTTTTTCTCGTCATTTTGTTGACTGCGTGGTCTGACACACAATGAGAGGCTTTCTTCAGCGCAGTTAATTTTTTCTTGCTTCAACTCACACTAAAAGATACCGATTGACTGCAGCGATTTCTTTGGCCCAGTCTCGGGAACTGTCTGCAATATATCTGTCTATTTCATCTCCAAGGTCCACAATGTTCACTTGTTTATCATCCACGCTCTCTTCGGGACAGCTACGAAAACCAGATCGTACGACCAAATTTTCCGATGTTAGATACAAAAGGTATTCTGTCTCTTGATTCACAGGATAATCGATGTGAGATGTACCTATACGGTAACAGGACGACCCCAACCCCAAATTATTGTTGTGACGTCAGCAGATTGCAGCTTTTCCTCCAATTCCCCAAGAGTGGTTAGTCTTCAGGCGCAGCATACTGGAAGGTTGAGTGCTGGACATTTCCTAACCTGGCAGCATATGAGGCTGGAAAAAACTGCACGACAGTTCAGCCCACTATACTTAAACCGAAAGGCAAAGTAATTCGCCTTCAATGTTGCGCGCCTTACTACTGAGCACTGTGAGTAGTATAGTGTGACCACTGGTCCTCACTACGCTAGTGTGTGCCAAGCTGCATCATGGTTAAAATCAGATTACCTGGTTAAAGAGGGTAATCTATAAAAATGTGCTAAACAGTTGACAAGGTGAAGTTTCAACTTGTTTCTCCGAGCAGGCAAGCATCACAAAGCCTGGAAAGTGAACACGATGTTATCCATCTTCAAAAGAGGCGATCTCAACGATTCCGGCAAGTGCAGACTGATTGCACTGTTATCGGTATTTTAGAAGACCATGAAAAGCATGATCAGTGACAAGTTATCTAAGCATTTTACTCGAGTTGCACCGTTGTTTGATAACTAACATCGATGCCGAAAAAGTTTGCCATGCTTTGCCAGTTTTGTTTTTAGATTACTCTAAGGCTTTCGACCGAGTAGACCGTTTGAAGCTCTGTGTAAGGCTTCGTAATTGTGGTATGGTGAATTCTCTACTTATGCAGCCTACCGGTTACCACACACCACACCGCTGGGGTGCACACAACCAACTTCCATTCAACACGGATAAATGTAAAATAATATATCTCCCTAATTCCAGTTGTATGGAGCACCTTGTAGAAATTCGAAACATTACTGCTTTTCTGGCTAATTCTTGAAAAACAAAGAGAGAGAATAAGCAGCGGAATCTTCACACTTCATTTGTCCTCTTCATTCTCTTGCTTTCAACAATCAGTTCATGTTTATGAACATTATACGAATTGTACTGATATAATGTTAGAGGTCAGGAGTTCAGTAGCAAGCAGCAAGCACAATCTGAGTCAGTAATTTTTGAGCGCACAGACATGGTCTTTGATGTTCGATCACTAAAGCTCCACTAATTGCCCGAAGTTTCGGGTTTGAATTACGTAATAATGAAGTGGATACATTGGTAGGATTCACTATGTGATCAGTCATCTGGATGTGTTTAACAGTCGAGAGTGATAGGTCACGTTGTCTGTCTTCAGCCATGCTGATGCCTCGCTTCAAAAAATTGATCAGCCACTTGGCATATGTTTAGATATTCGGTGACGGAGGCACCTATCCGTTTTGCCAATGTGTCATCGCAACCACAAATGAACTAGTAGACAATATGGGGGCAGAATGATGAGATGGGCAACTTTTAGCAAGAGACACAAAGTAACTAAAGGATAAGTACGAAGCAATGTGGGTTTAAGCTTATGTCGAACCGCGTTGGCTAGATGATCTCGTCGAAATAACAACTATCAGGAAATAGTCATCTCAAGGACAGAGTTCACAAATGGCTTGGCATGATTCGGTTTGTTGTGGATGCTGATAGACTCCTGTGGACATCTATTAACAAGAAGCATTTTCGTTAAGAACTGCTTTTCCAAATCTAGCGTATCAGCCAAAGAAATTCGGCAGAATCGATTGAATAATGCTCCGAATAGACTGCGTCTATAGTTAACCAGCATAAAACATCAAGAGAATTCGTCGTAAACGGATGGTCGCACAGTCCCATCTATCTGTCGACGGAGCGAAACGTTTAAAAAGGTTAGTTTGTTAGTGAATTCCGTTTAAAAAGTAACAAAGAAAGGTACGAAGAATTCATGGCATTATAAAACGTGATAAAGTTCTCCTGGCCTATAGAAGGGAAAGTTTCCTCAGCGTATCGTCTATAGAATACAGTTAGATCAATATGGTTTAAGATGATTAAACGGCCTCAGAGTAAACACCAGAAAAACGATGTGGCCAGCGAGCTCCTTCTTCGGTTACTTATCATCACGTTAAATACATAATGTTTACAAGAAATGGTGTTTTTACGGCGTGGCGAACAAAACCAGTAACATGTTGAAATCAACCTCATCATAGATGGAAATGCAGACAACGTTGTGGTGCAATTGCGTCACAGTCATGAGGCAAGTGGAACGGTGGCATTTTGATCGATTATGACGTAGGTGGTGGGCCACGATAATCGCAACATATGAATGAAGCGTCTTATTTGTGAAAGTGGATTATTCAATCGAATTCTGATTGCCTCAGCTGTGACCAAAATTCGGCAGCTCACGGATTTCGATTGACTGTCCTTGATTCGATAAGTCGGATGAAGATAAGAGGTGGATGGTACGGCACAAATCAGCAAGATATGGCACGTTCGCGCTGGCAGTAACCTCAGTGGCTCCGCCATCGTCCAGACAAGATGATGCTTACAGGTACGTTCAGACGAGCGGCTGATCATGCGTTCCATGTAACTAGGTTAACAAGAAAAAGTGAATTAGTATGCACAAAACGTAGTCGCACAAACAGTCACCTTATTCGTCAAACACGGGCAAAAGGCTGAAGCAGAGTTGATACAGACAGGGCAAAATATTCCAGTGATTGTTTCAAAAAGCGTTTCGCCTCTGAATGGGAACGAAATATATACTAATTTATTTTCCGTCAGAAATACTTTGTACTTTTCTCGCGACAATTATGGTCTTGTTTACTAATCGTTCCGGATAGCCAGTATGCAAGAATTATGTGCATAGAAAAGACAGCTAACCGGTAATCGCATCCTATGTGCATTTTCTCTTGGCTTTGTCAAGCAAACATCTTTTTTGCATCTCATTAGCAAAACTGCTATTATGACCCATTTTGGACTAAATATTCAACCCTGGTCGTTCTCTTCTCGCAAAGGATGTCGATGGGAAAGCTTGAACGTGGGCTGCGAACCTGTTAGTACTAAGCTATCCACATCGGTTGCACAAACCGGGACATTTCCCAGTGCACTACCAGTATACCAGATGGGACTTGAGTCTAGTATATAACATCTTCCATCAACCTCAAATCATTGAAATATCCTTTGAACCATGTGATTTTTCACAGAACACTCTTTAACCATCTGGGTTGACCCAATCTAAGACAGTCCACCACAGCCCATCATCATCATCATCGGTAGTTGAATTTGCGCATATATCGAGGACACCACACTCTGTCTTTAACTAATTTGTTTGTTAGAATCATTGCAGTAGAGTGAAGATACGCTTAGACTGTCACTGTTGACGCTAGCCAGTCGTTATTTGCTGTTTGTTACAACGTGTTCGTCGCATGCTTAATAGGCAGTGGTTGGGTTTATATTCTGCTCATTATTCTTCGATTTTTTACTTTTCTGTCTTTCTATTGCCGTTCCTCTGACACTGAAACTATCTTTCGGGTTATCATATTTTTCTTACAGGGGAAGGTTGTTATGTCTTGTTAAAACGTTCAATACTGATTCAGAAGTACATTAGCTTGTTTGGCTTCATCCTATCTGCAAATTTTCATCGATCGGTATCAGTCGATCGTCAACTGGTTGACCTTAAGAGCTAATGCATCGATCTCGATGAGAGTGCGTTGATTCTAGTGGATCAGGTATTAAATAGATGGGCGGTATTCAACAAATTTCACATTATCAGTCGATAACGAGAAATCAGCGGTAGTAGCAACAAGAAACCGGAATGACTGTGCATCCGGCCAGTACAGATGTAGAAGCAGAGGGATTTGCGGGTAAGAGCAGGCAAACTCTAGTCAACAAATCGGTGTCAAGCGTGTCTATGTATCTTGGTCTAACATTGCTCTACCGATGCACGAATTCCACGATCGTCAGCCAACCTGGTTTAGTGAGTTTAATGACAAATCCGTACACCTGAGAACTGTTTTGGCCATGTAATCTAGTGGTTTCGAATGGTTGTCAGCTGCTGTTTATATGCTAACAGCCACTGAGTAGAATGGTACTAGAATGTGATATTCGTTAGGCAATATTTACTCGAACGAAAGGAAATTCAGTTAGCTCTTTGCAAGCTACACTAAGATACTCGATGACAGGTAGTATTAGATTTGAACTGCTACAATATGTCAACATTTCGTTAAATGTGTTATGAGTTACCGCTGCCCGAAACTGAATGAAAGCATCGAGGTGATCAAAGGTATTTAAATGATTACCGGTGATTGGCTGATACCATTGTATGCCGAATGCGTCATCACCAAGTGAACATGCTAAAGTGAAACTATGGTGAGTGCAAAGAACATACACAGCACACCGTGTGTGAAGACTCTCTGGTGGTTAGTGGAGTTTAGTGAGATCACTACAAGCCAGAGTAGCATGTGCACATACACAAGGCAGGTAAGAGTACTGATCAGCAGTCAGAAATGACGGGAAAACCTGTGAAAGATACGACGGTCATGTTAGTTCCTTACCGAAGAGGGGGTAATACGTAAGGTAAGTTGTTATGCTTACACCAATGGAACAACAGGCAAGCGCCAAACAAGTGTTGCAGACAAATAATCTTAACAAATCAGCGGTGAATGAGTGTTTGAAACACGGGTCGCAACGACATTGAATAAAATGTGTTAAAATTTCTATTAATCAATCGTTTTTCTTCAGTAAACAGAACTGATATTATAATCTGGTAAAACTTCATGTAAAACTGAGTGAAAATAAGGAAGGTTATTGATTGAGAAAATAAGCACAGGCTCATTGGATAAAACACAAACACGAGTTCGTTGTGACCGTGCTCACATGCAGGGTGGGTTTTAGGAAGAAAATAATCGGAGTGGGTTGTAGGGAAGGGAACATACTGTCGCGTGGGTTGTGTGCATGTGTTTCGCCATGATAAGTCCAAGTTGTGAACGAACCGCTTTCTAAACACATAAAACCGGGTGGCATAAATGGATTGTGGCCCCCCTCGGTTACAAACAGGATGCACCAATTGATGGGATTCTGAAGTCAGTTGGGAGAGAAATTACAAAGTGCAGTTTAGGTGATATATTTGAATTGGCGGACCCCATCTCAGAACTCAATGTATTTGCAACAAACTGCTATCTTCAGATGCTCTATCGCAATTCACCAATCTCCGCCCTGTCGTTGAGATAATGCAATTTCTGTGTTCATATCAAACTTAATCAGATTAACGCCAGTCCACCCATGGCTGAACTGAATGGGTTACTAGTGTTCTGGACTAGCAACGTTCAGTTTCAATTCAATGATCAGCTTTATCGCCAGATTGGCAATATCATCGTTAGGCCCAATGGTGGCTGGAATCCTTACGAGCATGATCGGAAATAACGAGTTGGACGTAATTATTGAAACGAACACTTATTGTCGGCAATACGTGAATCGTGTCTCTTGCGTAATGCGAACAACGGTAGGCATACGGAAGCTTCTACCCGTTCTTAAAAGACGCAAAAGAGAAACCGGTTCATTCCGGAACAACAAACTAATGACCGAATGCCATTCTTGAACGTAACACTAACACGCGGATCAAGTGGGTCATTTCAGCGAAGTGTATAGAGGAAGAGAACGTGGAGCAGGCAGTACCTACATTTCCACAGCTGTGTGCCACTTAGTCTCAAACATGTTAGAACACATTCAACAAAACTCTACCCCAGTCAGTAGTCACTGTCGAAAACCGATGGACAATGAAAAACCAAGACTCACCGCGTTGCCTCCCAGTGTACTGATATCGACCCCCAACAGTAGAACGTATAAAGAGACACGTGAGGCTAGCGAGGCGTGCAGTGAGTTGTGTGTTTAGCCCCGAGGTGGATATTACAAAACGAGTAACTAGACTGAGACAAAAGTTGCTGATGAAACCAAAATCATCAGAATATACCATTGAATTCGACCAGCAAAAATATTGTCCCATATAATGACTACACATGGTCTTGTACGGTGTTTGACTAACAAGGGGAACAGGATTCGCACAGAAGATACGGTAGGAGTGGAGCTAAAAATGTTACATGTTAATCGCGCCCATCCTGGAGAATTGGTTGCCAGGAACACACGTTAGTGAGACCAGTGAAAGCCTCAGTAGACACGGTTGGAAAGAAAATTGGTTTTACATAGTTCTGTCGTAACAACCTGGTTGATAAAGTGCCAGATAAATAATGTGATCGACAGTATTTATTATGGTACAATTTCTGTTGTAGTGTAGTGAGGACAGACGGTCGCACTATACTATTTACACCGCCACTATTCAGTAGCGAGGCGGCAGCATGGGTCGAACTGGCCGCGGGACAAATACGGGAGAGATACGAGAAGGATCATTGGAAGACGGCATCACATAGATTAGCTTTTGCTACATGACAGAACTGAGACTTGGTGTTCAAAGCAACCGGAACATCCTCAGATCAGTGTGGTGTGCAAATGAGTGTTTTTGTTCGCAGTCTGGTTGAGACGCATAACTCGTGTATTGGTTTCCCCAAATGAACAACCTCTGTGCCACCCGCCTTCTCGATTCACAACAGTAGCATTCCACATGAACCGGATGATATTCTTTAATCTGAAGGTTAATGTAACAATGGTGTCTCATTTTTGGTTGTGAGCAGTGTTCGGTGTGGTTTCTCTTAGGAATAACAAATAATATCCAATTTGACCCACTTGGTTAGCTGTGACCGATACACAACCACAGGTGGTGTTCCGTGCAGTGTACGGCGACTCAGCCACCGCCTCACGAAAGATCGAATGGCCCGTTAAATAGCCCATTCAGTTTAGTACGTCTTGATGACAATTTAAGGTGTCCCTTAGGCGTTTATCTGACTTCCAACGTCGATCGGGTTAACACAGCTAATGAGCACGTGGGTAGGCTGACAGACACGGAGTTCGTTTGGCTCTTACGGAGTGGGAGGGCATATCGGCCGGGCACAGGAATTAAACCCGGTTAACAGACCCGAACCCGGATACTATGCTGAAGGGGGTGTAGGCCAACGTGTACGCGGTGAGCGCTGAGAGCGTTGGGTGTGCTCGTACGATGTAGGACACACAAGGACAGTACATTGACAATAGTTCCGCAAGTGCGTATATGAGAGCCCACTGAGGCTGGTTTACGCTTCGGCCTTAGTCATCGTACAGAGGCCGGAAAGGCGGGGTGAGGCTTGCCGCTACTCACAACCAAACTGCCTGTTATACAACGGCACGATAAGGGCGTCCTTGAAGTCTTGTGGCATCACCTCGTGCTCCCAGATGGGGTGAACCAGATGGAGCAAAGCGCGTTCTAACACCGGCCCGCCATTCTTCAGGATCTCACCTGGCAGCCCATCCTCGCCTGCAGCCTTCCCGTTGCGCAGCTGACCAATCTCCCTCTGCAACTCTAGCAGGTCTGGAGCGAGAGCAAGCGAAGATTTGATTTACTCTTGCGACAGGCAGAGCAGTTTAGGAGGATGCCGAAGTGCTTGCGCCATATTCTCATGATGTCCTATGGCTGGCTGCAAGGATAGCCGGTGTCCATGTCGACCAGTGCTTTAGTAGACTGGATAGACGGACCGAAGATCGCTTTAAGCAAATCGTAAAACTCCTTGTGTTGCTGACGATCTGAGAAGCCCTGCATGCGCTCGCCCTGCTTCCTTCACCAGTTGTCCTTAATTCCGCGAACACGCTCGGCCAGTTGACGGCATATACTCCGGAACCTAGCCTTTTTCGCTCCATTGCTCGGGTCCATTGTGGATGTGGCGAACGTGGCATACTTCTCTCGTACCAAGTTGGAGATAGCCACGTCGTTGCCATCGAACCAGTACGGGCGTTTCTTGCACTCCACACCGATCGTCACAGTCTTTCTTCAGATGTTGCCACATACCCTCGGTGGTAGTGGGTACAGGAGCATTGTGCATGCGAGCGACGACTGCACGTTGAAAGGCAGTCTTCGTCTCGGTGTTCTCCAACCATCTGATATCCAGCTTCTGCCGCCATCCGGAAGATCTACAGTAAACAGGCTTACGTACATGAATAATAAATTTGGTTCTGACTAGCCTACGCTCCGTGCTACATTCAGCGCCGCGCATCACCTGCGTGATGCGCACCTCACGAATGTCGCGCTGCCGCACAATCTTGTAGTCAAGCAGATGGTGATGACCGCTTCGTGGATGAGTCCACGTCGTGATGTCGCTCGCATCCAGCTGGAATCGGGTGTTTGTGATAGTCATCTCGTGATTAGCACACAGGTGCAGCAGACGATCACCGTTCTCGTTGACTGAACTAATGCCGTAGGGTCCGAGGACTCCCGGCAAAGCTATCGAGTCGCGCCCAACTCGAGCGTTCTAGTCGCCCAGAACAAACAGTCGGTGACTCACCGGTGCCGACCGGATTGTGGCGGACAGCTGATCATAGAACTGGTCCTCTGTATCGTCAGTGTGACACATAGTTAGACCATAAACATTAATACATGTAGCACACTTACCTCGACCGAGTCGCAGGCGCATCGACAGCATTCGGGGGCTGATGCCGTGCGGTCCGCCTATCATCAAAGCATTGATGCGATCAGCGACTGCAAAACAGACACCATGCTCCCGAACACTGCCTACCGGGTAACCTATCCAGTAGAACTTGTACCCAGCGCCTGCTTCCCGCAACTTACCTTGGTCTGCAAGCCTTGTCTCACTCAAGGCTGCTACGTCGATTCCATATCGACGCAGTTCCATCGCGATCAGGGCGGTACGTCGTTCCGGTCGTTCTGTGGCGCTGCATCGATCCAGCACTGTGCGCACGTTCCACGTCCCAATCGTAAGCGTCTTGCGTCCACGGGCCTGTCTCCGGTTGGTCTTCTGGGCATTGAAACCTAATTGAGCATTATCTGCTCGGGGTCGTTATTGGGGGGAGTATGAGGGGTGTGTTTGGCAGTAGCACATTTTCGTCTATCCACCATGTCATGTGTAGAGGATAGGGCGACCCGGTTTATCCTGCGCGACGGCCGAGACAGTATGGTATTTGCTTTATTTCCTATTACTATTGTTTTTATGGGCTTTGGATACTGCCAGACGCCCAGACCTGTGCAGGAGAGCGATTAGGGCCCTCAACAAAAGCCTTTGGCTAAAAAGCCTGTACCGCAAGGCAACAAGTGACACACACACGCATACGCGACAGCATCAACAAAACTGGGAGGGGATCGACAGGCATATCAAAACAAATCTAGCACACACCCACAGGAGCAGTAATACTGTACAGACGATCCTTGCAGACAGGCACACAGCCAGTCCAGACAAAAACAGGCACCTTGCCCAACGAAGCCACAACACACGGTCAACACGCACAACGAATGCATCGGCTTTTTTTCCGGCTGTCCCACTTTGATCAATCTGACAAGGTTGAATCTGCAAGCATCGAAATCCCAGTCAGCACAGCCCTCCGGATCAAAACAGAACACAAGCCTGACCACCACGCCAAGGTAGCAGAAACGGTCAGAAGAACAGGTCACACACACACACAATCAGTCACTGGCGTGAACCTTCTCGTTGCACGCCTGCCGGTTGCAAAGTTCACGTGCGCACACTGGCTAGCCTGTCCAGACATGATTTGTTCCTCTCTCATTGGCTTGTTATTGATCCGCTCACTGTAAACTCTGTTCATACTGGCTCGGTCAGGATACACAAGGTTCCACTTGCATCAATTCAGTTCTCACTTCAGTGTGTAGTGTGGACATAACGATTTGGTGACAAAGATGGCTGACAACACGCTCTTACTTCAACTGTTACAGCAGCAGCAGCAGCAGCAGCAGCAGCAGCAGCAGCAGCAGCAGCAGCAGCAGCAGCAGCAGCAGCAGCAGCAGCAGCAGCAGCAGGCTCAGATTCAGCAGCACACACAGATTCAGCAGAATACTAAATTGTCGGAAGTTCTAGCGAACAGACTCTCCCTCCAGCCTACAAGTCCTAGCATTTCAGAAGACGCCAAATCAAAGGAACTACTAGCCAATGACATTCAAGAGTTTACATATGATTCAGAAGGCGGAATCATTTTTCTTTCATGGTACAGACGTTATGTGGATATATTTGTTATTGATGGTGCATCGTTGGATGAGCCAGTTAAAGTACGGCTTCTGATGCAGAAATTAGGTGCTAACGAGCACACACAATATTGCAACTTCATTTTACCAAATCACTCTCGAGACTACGGTTTACAAGAGACTGTCTTCATACTTTCAACTATATTTGGAGAACGCACATCACTTTGCAATATACGTTACAATTGTTTGAAAACGGTGCGACAGCCGGACGAAGATGGGTCATACTCGGGAAGAGTGAACAGTTGAAGAAGATATTAGATGATCAATTCAAGTCGTTGATTTTTGTTTCCGGCCTCACCACAGCAGCAGACGCTGACACCCGAACCCCGTTATTGGCGAAACTCGATTCAACACAATCCTTCTCCTTGCAGGAGCTGACTTCTGAATACCTCCGATCACTGAATCTGAAGAAGGATTCACAAATGCTACAGTCATCAGGGACACGCGATGTGACATTGGTTGAAAAAATCAGAAGGACACAATCACAAGCAAGCAGTGAATCAAGAAACACGAGTTGGCGACGCCCGCCGTTGGTTTGTTGGCATTGTGGTGAATGGCATTTCGCACGACCTTGTCGTTTTCGGTCACATAAATGTCAAGAGTGTGGCCGTTTGGGACACAAAGAAGGCCGCTTTCTTACATCTGGTAGAAACCAGTTCCAGAATCGTTTCAGAAGGTATTCAAATGTCGTTTTTTCTAACTCTGATAGTGCAAATCATTATTGACGCAAATATTTTGATTGTTTTGATCAATAATTTCCCCGTAACACTACAAATCGACACTGCGTCGGATATAACCATCATTTCTCGCTCAACATGGCACAAAATTGGGGAACACACTTATCAACCCACAGGACATCGTACGCAATGCATCTGGCCACCCAATCGCCTTTATGGGAGAAATCAAATGGGAGTTCATATTTTGCGATTTACATTGTGCCGGTACGTGTTATATCGCAGACTCAAATGATCTGAATTTATTAGAAATTGGTTGGATAAAACAATTACACTTGTGGGATGTTCCCATTAGCTCTTTTGTGATGTATCATCTGCACAGTTGACTCCATTACCCGGTTCTTCAGAAGATGCTGGAGTGAGCAATAACATCCTAATAGAATTAAAGACAAAACATGCACAGATTTTCAACAGTGATCTTGGCCTATGCACTGCAGCGAAGACAACTTTGTTTGTTAAACCAGATTGCAAACTAATTCTTCGGCTCGAAAGACCAGTACCATACGCCGCGATCACTTAAGTTGACTCAGAATTAGACAGATTGGAGCAGTTGGGTGTTTTAACAAAAGTCAACTACTCTGCGTGGGCAGCCCCCATAGTTGTAGTCAAAAAGGCAAATGGCACAGTTCGTATTTGCGGGGATTTTCCTACCGGCTTGAATGATGTGCTACAAACGTATCAGTAACCACTGTCCATACCTGAAGATTTGTTCACACAACTAAATGGCTACAAAGTGTTTTCCAAAATCGACCTTTCTGATGACTACCTTCAAGTCGAAGTTGACAACTCAAATAGGCGGTATCAGACATCCAACACACATTGAGGGCTATATCAGTATAACAGGCTGCTATTTGGCGTGAAATGTGGTCAAGCTATTTTTCAACAGATTATGGATATTATGTTGTATGGGCTGGCACACACTTCGGCCTACATGGATGACACCATAATTGCAAGCTCATATGCCGATGTTCATCAGGTACATTTTGGACAAAGTTAGCCGAATCAGAACGTACGGTTTTAGCCTCCGCATCGAAAAATGCTCATTTTTCGTGCATCGCATTGCCTATCTTGGATCAATCGTTGACGGAAACGGTCGTCGTCCGGATCCATCGAAGATAGAAACTATTGAACACCTACCGGCCCCAAAAACAAAGTCACATTACAGTCATTTCTAGGTCTTGTCAACTACCACAATAATTTTGTACCAAATATGCATGTTTTTCGACTTTGGACTTTTGGAACACAATGCTAAGTGGGTATGGTCTGAGACTTGCCAATCAGCTTTTGAGCGAATCAAGAGTGTGTTGTTGTCAGACCTTGCGTTAACGCACTATGACCCTAGATTACCAATTTTTGTAGCCGCTGATATCTTTGATTATGGAATCGTAGCAGTTTCGTTGCATCGTTTCCCCTCTGGTGTCACGGACGTTGACCCCAGCGGAAAGAAATAAGCTATTATTTCCTAGTTAAAAAGTTTCATAAAATGCTGCATTGTCGAACATTTATATTGTGCACCGATCACAAATCACTGCTGTCTACTTTTGGCGCTAAGAAAGGCATTCCAGTACACACAGCAAATCGCCTGCAACGGTGGGCAACAATTTTGATCGGATATGACTTTACGATTCAGTATGTAGGAACAACCAGTTTGGGATAGGCGGATGCATAATCTAGACTCATCGCTGAGAGATTGTCTGCTCAGACGTCTGATGATACTGTTATTTCCTCTGTGGAGGTCGACGTCGAAGTTAGATCCACGTTCACAGGTTCCGTGCGTCACCTTCCCATCACCCTTCGTGAGATACAAAAACATACTCACACACACCCTTGTCCTCAACGCATTTCATTTTTCCTGCAAAATGGTTGGCCACAAGTTATTACAAATGCAGACTATAAGCCATTTTACCACCGGAAGGATGTCTTAACACGCGTCCATGGTTGCTTAATGTCTGGCGACAGAATAATGGTCCCATGCACGCTTCATAACAGAGTTCTAAATCAGCTACACCAAAGCCACCCTGGAATCGTGCGAATGAGGTCCGTCGCACGTTGTTACGCTTATTGGCCCAATATGGATCGAGATATTGAACATCTAGTAGGTCGCTGTAATAACTGTGCCACGGCTGCCAGAGCTCCTGTCAAAGTGGACCTCCATCTATGGCCGATCTCTTCCGCTCCTGGTGCACGTATACATATTGACTGCGCGGGGTCCATTGATAAGCAGTATTATCCTGTTATTATTGACTCGTCCTCTAAATAGCCGGAAATTTTCATGTTGAAGAATCAAACGACAGCTACCACAATAAAGTGTCTCAACCACCAGTTCTCATAGTTTGGGGTTGCTGAAACACATGCGAAGCCCGTTTATCATCCTCAGTCGAACGGACAGGCTGGACGGTTTGTTGACACGTTTAAAAGGAGTTCGATAAAACTACAAGGAGAGGGGTGTGTATCAGAAATTTTAGATGCATTTTCACGAACATGTCGATCAACGCCGAACCAAGCATTCCCTAATAATCAATCACCAACAGAAATGTGTCTGGGACGGAAGATGCGAACCCCTTTGAATGCCATGCCCCCGTCAATCGTTTCGAACGAATCTAACCACAGAATTGAAAATCAATTTAGTCGGCACCATGGGACTCGTATGCGCGTATTTCTCCCTGGTGATTTGGTGTACATTCGTGACTTCAGGCAGCAAGCTAAAACTTGGATCCCGGGAACCGTGAGAACGGGAATCGGCCACGTATTGTATGCAGTAGACAGTCAGGCGGGCACAACCAGAAGACTTGTCAATTATATCAAACGCAGATACACAACGGATGACAACGCAGGCAACGATTATGAACTGTCTCTAGATAACTATTTGATACATTTTCTATACCAAAAGCAAACACGCGTGAACATGAACAACAAAGTGCACTGGCGCTGGAGACCAGTACTGAAGGAGAAGATTGAAGACGCACACGCCCCCCAATCCAGAGACTTCAGATAAATCTCCACAGACGATCGTACGTGTGACCTTCTTTTTTTTAACAGAGAGAGGTGTACGGTCCATTCATCTTACGTTCTTGCACGTGCATGCACACTGTAACGCGCAACCGAAACCAGCGAGCGCGCACGGATTGAATTTGAGTTGTGTAACGGGGCGTGCTGCTGTGTTGTCGGTGCCGTCTTAGTTTTCGTTTGTGTAAGTCGTGTGCATGGCTTACTGGGCCTTCGGCTCATGTGTGTTTGTATTGTTTCTCTCTTCAGAACTGTTGTTTGAACCCCTACTTCGGAAGAGCGCTGTCCCCTGGTGCGTCCACGTTGCCCGAAGGTTGGTCCGCGAATTTACGGGCATCCAGAGTGGAGTCGGCTGGCCTGCATGTTACATTTTGGCGACCCTGCCAGGATGAAAAAAAGGAAGTGCCGAGATAAAAATAATCGCGTCGCGAAGAAAAAAAAACGAGTACTGAAGTTAAAAGAAAAGTAGCGTAATGGAGTGTAGAGGTATCNTCCTGTACCCACTACCACCGAGGGTATGTGGCAACATCTGAAGAAAGACTGTGACGATCGGTGTGGAGTGCAAGAAACGCCCGTACTGGTTCGATGGCAACGACGTGGCTATCTCCAACTTGGTACGAGAGAAGTATGCCACGTTCGCCACATCCACAATGGACCCGAGCAATGGAGCGAAAAAGGCTAGGTTCCGGAGTATATGCCGTCAACTGGCCGAGCGTGTTCGCGGAATTAAGGACAACTGGTGAAGGAAGCAGGGCGAGCGCATGCAGGGCTTCTCAGATCGTCAGCAACACAAGGAGTTTTACGATTTGCTTAAAGCGATCTTCGGTCCGTCTATCCAGTCTACTAAAGCACTGGTCGACATGGACACCGGCTATCCTTGCAGCCAGCCATAGGACATCATGAGAATATGGCGCAAGCACTTCGGCATCCTCCTAAACTGCTCTGCCTGTCGCAAGAGTAAATCAAATCTTCGCTTGCTCTCGCTCCAGACCTGCTAGAGTTGCAGAGGGAGATTGGTCAGCTGCGCAACGGGAAGGCTGCAGGCGAGGATGGGCTGCCAGGTGAGATCCTGAAGAATGGCGGGCCGGTGTTAGAACGCGCTTTGCTCCATCTGGTTCACCCCATCTGGGAGCACGAGGTGATGCCACAAGACTTCAAGGACGCCCTTATCGTGCCGTTGTATAACAGGCAGTTTGGTTGTGAGTAGCGGCAAGCCTCACCCCGCCTTTCCGGCCTCTGTACGATGACTAAGGCCGAAGCGTAAACCAGCCTCAGTGGGCTCTCATATACGCACTTGCGGAACTATTGTCAATGTACTGTCCTTGTGTGTCCTACATCGTACGAGCACACCCAACGCTCTCAGCGCTCACCGCGTACACGTTGGCCTACACCCCCTTCAGCATAGTATCCGGGTTCGGGTCTGTTAACCGGGTTTAATTCCTGTGCCCGGCCGATATGCCCTCCCACTCCGTAAGAGCCAAACGAACTCCGTGTCTGTCAGCCTACCCACGTGCTCATTAGCTGTGTTAACCCGATCGACGTTGGAAGTCAGATAAACGCCTAAGGGACACCTTAAATTGTCATCAAGACGTACTAAACTGAATGGGCTATTTAACGGGCCATTCGATCTTTCGTGAGGCGGTGGCTGAGTCGCCGTACACTGCACGGAACACCACCTGTGGTTGTGTATCGGTCACAGCTAACCAAGTGGGTCAAATTGGATATTATTTGTTATTCCTAAGAGAAACCACACCGAACACTGCTCACAACCAAAAATGAGACACCATTGTTACATTAACCTTCAGATTAAAGAATATCATCCGGTTCATGTGGAATGCTACTGTTGTGAATCGAGAAGGCGGGTGGCACAGAGGTTGTTCATTTGGGGAAACCAATACACGAGTTATGCGTCTCAACCAGACTGCGAACAAAAACACTCATTTGCACACCACACTGATCTGAGGATGTTCCGGTTGCTTTGAACACCAAGTCTCAGTTCTGTCATGTAGCAAAAGCTAATCTATGTGATGCCGTCTTCCAATGATCCTTCTCGTATCTCTCCCGTATTTGTCCCGCGGCCAGTTCGACCCATGCTGCCGCCTCGCTACTGAATAGTGNTATGTATACCGGGTGCCAGTGTCCGGGACTTCCCACCAGTCAGACGTGGCCTCACGCTCACTGACCGTCCACCTCGGGTTCTGGTTGGTCACCCCCTCAGCCCGTTGCGGCCAACAAAAGTGTCGCAGAAAGTACACAGCACCCTAAACTGAGCTAATTTCGATTATCATGCATATCTCCTGTCGTGCTATCTAAAAGTGTTTGGCTTCTACCCACAGAGATTTCACCTTGAAGTTGTACGAAGGCATTTGTCACCGATCGGGTACTTAGGCTTATTTATGTGTTCTGACCTCGTTGCGGACATAATTTAGCATACATCAGTCTTTCATTTTGCAGCACGTTCATCTGTCTAACATTGAGTAATATTATTCTGCGCGAATTGTCATTAAATTTTCACTCATTACTTTAGACAAGCTGTTCAATGTCCAGTTCAAGATTTGCAGTCATAAGAATGTTCGGACGTTCCTTACGTAAACTTTATTCGCAAGAAACACGTCAGCGCAAACTTGATGTCTATGAGAACGACGACGAATGAAAGACCGTTGCCGTTACTTTGGAAGTTCATCCACGCACTGTCAATCGATGGATTTTTCGTTAAGGACACCCAAATACGTGGACAGCACTGTGGGAATAAGCAGAAAATTCCGTCTGATATGGAAGTTGACCGATTAACAGGGTGGGTGGGTGAAGACCTTTCTGTTATTCTGGATCTCCTGCTACTGCGAATGAAAGTTCAATATGAGAAAGAAGTTTCTATTAGCACTGTCGACAATCACTTCGGCGAGACATTGGCAACGGTCAAAAAATAACAGTTAATCCCCAAGACCATGAATACCGAGGTGAACAAAGGGAGGAGAAAACTGTTTGTTTAGTCATGCAGCTTCAGCAAGCTTTTTTAACCAGAACACTGAGAGTGAGGCATGTTAAAGCATACAAAATGTTTGCCCAGTTGACCAACTTCAACCTGTTTTGCAATACTACTCACAGAAGAAGAGTAGATGGACAGAAAGCATGCGCAATTGTTACTAGCCGCCGAGGAAGTCATGTTCACACCATTGGCGCTTTATCAAAAGAAGGTTTGCTTACATATTCCGTCAAATGTGACTCGTAAATTGAAACAACTCATCAAGCCTGGCTGCGAACAATGCGAGATGCTTTTGGGATCACAAAAGGAGAAACTCAGTGTCAGTCTGTGACAATGCGCCCTACCTCACGGATCTAAAAAGCAAGTTTGAAGAACAACGGTATATCAGTGAGAAGCTCCTACCACTGATACCTTACTACGTGGTACTGAATGCAATCAAGGGCGTGAGGAGGCCACAAGTGTGATAACTGAAATGTATTGTTAGAACATAATAAAACCACTTTCAGTTATCTATCTGAAAGTATCCAACATTTGAGATGTCCGACTAGGAGAGTTCTGTTTTGTATTTGGGAGTTAAATATCCGACTGCATATTAGTCGTAGCAACTTGGGTTTGCTATGTCATGCGTCCAAGTACATAAGTTCAGCGTCATTTTAGACCGCTTCGCCCCGTATATCTGTTAGAGGTGCAACGTTTTCTCACGAAAAACACCGTGGAACTGAGAGAACTGGCTGACAAATATCCGATCTGTTAAGTAAATCAGGGTGCCTCGTTATATTTTTCCAGACATATCTACTGTCATGGACATGGAATGTACTTGTTTTGTGACGCATCTGAGGTAGGATAAGCAACAGCACCGAACGGTTCAGTTGAGTGCTGTTTCATTCTAGGCAACTCAAGAGTAGTCCCGTGTAAAATAGTTACCATTCCAAGAATTGAACTTACGGCGGCCGCCCAATCAGCAAGATTGGTGAGGCTGTTTGTGGATGAACTGTGTACTTCTGTGGACGGACTCGCTGATACTACTGCAATATGCTCGTGATACATCGTCGCGCTTTGCGATATTCGCTGTACCAGTGAGTATACCACTATATCATAATGGAGACGTCCCTTCTGAGCCGAATCCGATCACTATGGAATCGAGGGAGCTGCACATTCATCTTCATATATAATATAAAGATGGCTTCAGGGATCGAAGGTTCTGGTGCTTTCATAGAGCAGCTGGCAAAAGTCATCATTTTCTATTGTGCTGACAGATGAGGACTGTAGAGTAAGTAATATTTTACTGTTGAGATTGTGCATACAGTGAATACCATTTGGGAATGTGTGAAAGCAGTGGCATGAGTCTCTCGCTTCGTTAGGTTCGTTTGATAACTAAAATCTGGAAGCCAAGGAGACTTAGTGGAGTCAGCGCCATTACGTGTGCTCGAACTGAAAGAATCAATCATTAGGTTGAGTATGCTTGTTCAAGAAAAATGCTTTACAGTCGACTTGAAATAACTCAAGGCTAACTCCATTGTTAGGCGTCGCATAGACCCTTTGTCCCGATTGCGGTCAATATTACTAGACGGCTTACTGTGTCTCGGAGGAAGAACAAGTGGTAGTACTGATGAAAGTGACACAAGCCTTTTGATTTTGCCGTTGCATAGCATGGTCACAGAGCTGATAGTTGAACGTTGCCACGAGATGGAAGGCCACATGGATGCCATACGTCATTTGATACATTCGGCCGGAATTTCGGTTGTCGAAGAGGACGGCGACTGTTAGGCGCATGGTCAATAAGCGCCATAGATGCAAATTATATTTTTCCAAACCATGTGAACAGCTAGTGGCTTCATTACCAATAAATAAAGTGACTGTTACTGAGTATCCATTCCGGTACAGTACGGTGGACTACCTTGGTCACTTCGAAGCCAAGATAGGCAGAAGAGAACACAGGCGTTACGGCTGTGTTTACTTGCTTTCAGACTCGTACTATCCACTTGGATATCGATCACTCATTGTCAAATGATTCGTTCATGATGGTACCTGTTAGACTTGTAAGTAGAGAAGATGCTCCGGATGCCGTGTATGGCGATAACGGCAGCAATGTTTTAAAAAGTAGATTCACGGCTGAAGAAGTGGTTGAGAACTTTGGATCTAAAGAAGATTGCTTACTGCTTGCTAATGCGTAAAACTGACTGGAACTTTAACCCACCCAAAGCCAGCCATCGAGGTGGGATATGGAAAAGAATGATAAGAACCATCCGGTGGGTATTTACTTCCATCACTCACCAGCAGGTTATGAAGAAGTAGGCAGTGCTCAGTTACGTTGTACAGGTGGAACGAATAATTAACGGTCGTTCGCTTGTGCCTATGTGTGATGATTCTCAAAATCCAAAGGTATTGAGACCAAATGATCTGTTATTGCTTCGGTCGCCATACTAACGATGGAAGGCAAGCCCGATATCTCACTTACGTATTTTGGAAACAGTGGCAACGTGAATACCTACCAGAACTGCAAGCTTATCACAAGTGGTTCACTGCCTTGTGTGATTTGCAGGTAGGGGACGTTGTCCTCCTTTGTGACACAGCAGCTTCTCGAGGTGTTCGGCCTAAAGGTACAGTAGCCAGGACCAGATAATCACACGAGACAAGAATTCGTGAGAACACAAGGTGTTGTCAGACTTGATGTTAGATCGCTGTGTCTTCTGAAAGGACATGACAGAAGGTAATTCTGGTATGTGGGGGTTGTTCTAGCCTTTCCAGTGCCCTATCCTCCCATGGCCTTCGTGGGTTTGTACAGAAAGTCTGAGTGGCCATCAGGGCCCGATGTTAAATCGGTTGAAGTTCGTCCGGTACGTTTGTAGTCCTGTTTGTTATGACGAGCAATGTTGGTTTTGTTGAACTATGTTTAGTTTGCTTGTAGAAAGCCGATCCCAAATGCGTCTATTTGTCTTTGTTGTATATGGTAAACTAGCATGAATATTGCACCATAACAACACATAAAATGTCCGTGTCCTTCATTTTTATAACTACCATCAGTCCTCATTCAGATCAAGAAATGGATCAGTCACGTAGGTGTGTAGAGATAACAGATATAGCTGCGATATGCGAAAGAAATAGGGTTGAGGCCTGTGGTTGTATGTGTATAACAGTTCATGCATCGGTTGACTGAACATTTAGGGAACAAGATATGCAAGCAAGCAGTATACACTGAACTTCCAATGGAGTGCGGCATGTGTAGGATGGAAAAGACTAACGAGAATAAAAAATGAGACTAACGCTCAAGTTATGTAACGTATTATCAACGTAGCGGTAGATTCACTACCATCTGTTTTTGGTCACGTATCGACAGTTTCTCACGGTTTATTGCAAGCGCTCCGGAAAACGCTAGAATTATTTTATTCATTGTATAACAGACAACACAGTGTGTTTTAACCGACGATGAAATTCCCGTAAATGACTTGTTATTACATTCTTCGCCGTTCCGCTTTTGGCATTCGGCGGCTATTTGGGGAGTTGCTCAGAGATTCGAGCATGGCATGCCGTCACTGTGCGACCGAAGTATTGCAAACCGCATGTACCTGTAGGCTCATAAATAATTTCTAAATCTGCAAGCGCGGACACAGGAACCTTCCTGGTAGTTGACAGGATGAGACTTTTTCAGTGCAGCACAGTGAGTTTGGCTGACGTATAACGTTCGTCCAAATACGTATCGCGAGCAGTACGACAATAGTTCACGAACCTCCCGTGTTCGCGTCCTTAACGGATCTAATTCGTGTAGGTTTTTGAAGCAATTAAGCCAACGTTTCTCATGTCATTAGAACACTTGGAGAAGTCTCTTTCGATATACTGGACTACATTCTTTTCGTTCGGATGTGGACATAATTTATGCGATTTGATAATATGGAGTCCACTTTAGAAACGCAACCTGAACGATTGATAATAACTATATCTGAGCTCTTATTAAGAATCAACAGAACAATGGCTGGATGCTTTCACAAATCTTTTAACATGATCTTTCGCCAATAGACTGCTCAGCCATCGGTTTGAAAGAACAGCTTCGATCAATAAACAATCAATTGTTGGAAAATAAAGCCTGTCTTAATTCCATGCGAAAGCTCATTTTGATTGGTTTAGTAGGGCTGTTTAATCCAGTACATTCTCACAGTCACTGCCTAGTTTTCTGTGACCATAGCTGGACTAATCTCCACAAATTTGTAAACCGCAGTCTAGCATATAAACCGAATGAAACAGACTTACTGAAGAGTTGTCCAAGATTTGGATTATTTTCAGTGCGTAGGCTGCAATCAAATGTGAGTGATGTTCAACTGGAAAATGAACCAAATCCCCGACTACTCATCAGTAATCTAAAATATCGCCTGGCAGGTTTAATGAGATCAGTGATCTCGACCTGTCTCGGAAGTCCTACTCGCTGGGTTATCCATTGAAGTTGACAGGACAGTTACTGAGTCTCCTCTGGAGAAGATCGGGCAACCTGATCATTGCTCACAGGCGAAAGTGGTTGAGCGTTCAGATTTGATAATTCAGTCGTGCCTAATGTGAGGTGAATAGCGCAGTGGTCAACACGGCTGCCTCATGAAAGCGTAGTCGGAGTTCAAATCCCGACCGTGACAAGGATACTCACCACCGACGAGCTCAAATGAGAAAGAAACTCGAGTCTAGTGCTTTTTCCGGAAGAGGCTGTCTGAAAAGTCTATCTGAATGTGAAGGCTGCGATCAAATGTGAGTGATGTTCAACTTGGAAAAGACTTGTCAATAAAATCAAAACCACTTGGGGGAAATAAGGTGGAATAGCGTAATTATGTGGGACATGTTTGTAGTGGAACGAAGAGTTGAATCAACAATGCTGTCAGGCAAATAAAATGACTCACGATAGCTGTCCACGATGGATTCCACCACAGAAAATACGCCGTGCGTTGCGAGAAGTTTTCCCCTTTTAATAATAGAGATATTCCAACGCATTTGGTTCCTCCATGTGTACTAGAATGGTGTTGCCACGGTTAGTCCACGATACTCACGACCTTGTGAAAGCAGGAGACGAAACGCGTGAGGACAAAGTGTGTATTGGCTCAAACAACAGACAAGAATTTTATATGTACCAGAAACATAACAGGTATGAAGAATATTTCTGAACAAGAAAGTATAAAGATAACAGGCTCCACATGTTTATGCACTTACCGTTGTGCACCGATTTGTTTCTAGACAAACGTATGACAACATAACGGAGAGCCATGCTTACAACCAGTAAAAATAGTGGGAGAAAGAAAAGTGAAGTAGAACAACATTTCTTTCAAGGATCTAGTTTGTGTACTCAACTGTCAGCATATTCAGATGACTTTGCGTTATAGAGGACCAAGTAAGAAGTGTGTTGTCTGTCTACATCACTGGTGTCCCGATAGAACAACTCACAAACTGAAGGTGGTCCCGGTGTGCCTGCCGTACGATCCAAAACTAGTAATTCATGTTGCACATAGAATATTATGGACGGTTTTTTGGGCGTATTCAATTGCGCCTGTCTGCTCGAAGGTTTGTTGGCTATGCGCGCCAATGATGCTACGAATACTTCCGAATTGCTTGCGCGTTCGATGGCTGGATACCACGTTTCTAATTACTACCGCATATCGGTGTCATAGAGCGTGTCACGCAACCTACCGCAATTTTTGCATGATATACATTTGGTCTCCTGTTTATTCGAACAGTTATTTCGAGTCTAGTTCTTATTATTTATATCTGGGACATCAGTTTAGTGCATTTAGGCATTAACTCGAGCGATGCTCAATCGATTGGTCAGATAGCGTCAAAAAAAACCGGCACTTACGATATAAGGCCGTGTTGTGCTGCACCAAAAAAAGGGTCGGCAAGGCTTATCAAGTCAACCCTCAAACGTCACGGATGCTTTCTAATAGAAAGTGCACAGTCAACGATTACTGGAACAATAACGACAGAGTGAATATAGATTCAAACAATATCAGGGCCGGTAGACTGATCGAATTAGGGAACGTGTCGAGGTAATCCAGTAAAACAGACGATCACAGCGGATGGTGTCAGCACCTCGCATGCATAACATGTTCTACGCAGCAAATTTGTCAGAACAAAAGAAAGCGGGGGTGTGATCAATTCCAAGACACTGCGGGTTGTTTGTGGGGATTAAAGATCCCTTCCGTTCATCATGTATCGCTCCTTTCCCTAACCCAGTGTGGCTAACTGCTTGGCGTTGATTTCACACGTAATCACGAGATCAAATAGTCCGACCCACGTCTCCCAAGCATTGTCTTCAATTCAGATACCCGTTTCTAACTCTCAAATCGCTCCGTCTTCACCCCCTATGAAGACGGCCGCCCTACAGGCTGCCGTGACAATGTCATCGCCCAATCGGTCTGCACGAAGGCCGGGTTATTTACCTACTGTCCTGGAACCCTATCCCGGCATCAAAATCCGGAATTCAGACCAAAGGGCTTACCGAACAGTCAAGCTCTCTAACCGAGTCGGGTGAGCGAGGGGCAAAACCTCCCAATGAAACTATAGCCAGATTAGCTGGCTGCGGATGGGGTGGGGTGCATGCGCATTTCCACCCAAGACGCTCGATCCCATTGACCCAGTGTTTTGGCCACCACGGTCAACAAGCGATAACACGCGTCTGTGTAACTGTTTCAGCCCTTGAAAGACATCGCTGGATTGGGTACCAGCGTGCGCCGGTGGGTGCAAGTGGACGAAGTAAAAATGCCAAATTGCCCTAACGGAATGTGTCCTCGTGATAGATTTTTCACCAACCGATAGATAGTAAAAAGTTGCATTCATGAACAAAACAGATTTACAAATCCCTAAAACATTGATCGAAACCTAACAAATTTTCCATAGGATCTAAGGCACGCCATGCTGTGTTCTTGGGTTTATCGCACCGTGTGTGAACTCTGGCGTCAATTATTATAGTCATGTTGTGAAAACAATAAGCGCCGCTCATCATCTCTCAGTTTTATGGCCTCATCGCTGAGCCATGTCGTTCAAATTCCTGTCAACAAGTCTTATATGATCACCCTATTTGTGATGAAGGTAACTTGGTTTATCCAGATTGGCGGGGACAGTTCCTTCATAAATGTTATCCAGGTTGAGGTGATTTGTGTCTCTGAAAACCTGCTTCTTTCTGAAAACTGATATGTCCCTTTGGTTTGGGTTCACGCAAAACATTTGCATCATACGGATTTGGGCTGCCAGATGATTACGGGCTAGGATAACATGTTGAGTACTGGTCGAACTAGGGGAGAACGGGACGGGAGAAAGAGCGTAACACACCCCTTACAAGTATCGTGCTTGTTCGCAAGCCGACTTCTCTAGGACTGTACAGACTGTGAGGTTAGACGCTTCTGGTTGCAGTTCAGAAGCGATACTTTCAGCTCATCGAAAGCACTTCAGGCTTGTGAGACCTGGACTGACTAATTCGGTCTGTGTGTCTGTCTGTCTGAGTCTGATGATGCTGAGTTAGGTTGGATGACACTAATCTCAGTTCCGTCCAGTTTACCGAACAGCATGTCCACAACTCGGTCTGGTCTTTGCCGGAATCTGATCGCACACCTGGAAGGCATGTAAGTGAATGAAGTGCGGTAATTGGACAACTGAACAGGGCGTAGTGAACTGGTTTTTATTCATGCCGCCTGTGATGGTAGGATGTAAGAGATCACTAGTTCGTTTAACGTAAGGCATGCGGATACGCGATTTACTACCTAAATGGCTTGTTGTGGTCAGTTAATTCACTTTTTTCCCGCAAAATCGAACAAATTGATGTTAGTTTATTGCACCTGATCGCATCGTTTATATTGATAGTAGATGAGACCCAACTGTGAAAAGTCAGGGCTTCGGCTGGATTCGAACCAGCGACAGACACAGCATGCCTCAACGCGGCAAG
>QNGE01000046.1:369405-512280 GCA_008508345.1 Paragonimus westermani | reverse complement strand
CGCGCTTCTATTTCATTCCCTACACCTCCACCGCTGTTGACAAGCTGTGGAATTTGCAACACGTACAGGTAATTAAGTACAGTTTTTTTTCTCGACCTGGAAAAAGTTCATTTCAGCGTCTACAGACTCTTCGAAAGTGTATTGCAAAAACAAACGAGCGGGCACTATGCAATGGATTACGGATCGAACGCACAGTTGGCGCTCATCTAGTTCTCAACTTTTAACACTTAGGGACATTTTTGCCGCTCTTTCCGATCGGGAACAAATCATTAGGATGTTTTGAACACACAACCCGAACAGGTGCAAAAATGTCAACGTATTTTGCTGTTTCCATATATACCGTTTATGCAAATATCACCCGAAATCAGTTTTACTATAGTCCGCCTGTTATTCTCGTATCCATTTGGTTATGCCAGCTCCTGTCTGATCGGTCGAAAATCTCTTCATACACTCCGAATGGTTACATTTCACTTATTGCAACCATCACCTGGTCGACAATAACGGTGAATGATAGCTGTGGTTTTCAACCGTTGAATAAAATTCAAACGTACGATCGTGATGTCAGCAGTGTGTAAACAAAATAACACCGTTATGCAATTTAAAAAAATGAGTTTGTTACCAGTGATTAGTTTGGTAGATTTGTTATTTGCGGAACGACTCATTTATGATGGGTTCTGGCTTCTACATTCGAACCAGCATACACTCTGCCAGCTGAGTGTAGGAATTTTCACATTCAGAATTCATTATCCAACTATCCCATTATGTATTCGTTTTGTTTCACTGACATTTCGGCCGAGTAAGATATGGCAGAAAGGTTGCACACGTGAGTGTGAGTGTTCAGGAGCCTGTTGTGCGGATTCTGTTACAGGATGAAGTGAGAATTGTTAGGGCAGATGGTAACTGTTATTCACAAGGATTTATTCATCAAACTTCTCACAGGCTTTCAAATGGGATCCAACCGTAACATTATTAAAATGTGTTTGTGACACACTTGCACCGAGGTTTGGATTTCTCTTCAAAACAAAGAAAAACTACAGGGGGCTTGCATAATCATTGAGGCTGTATACATGTTCTAACGGTTCTTAAAATAAGATGAAATGGGCTCTAAAATGCCTTCAATCGACCCGCAGAAAATGAGCCTTGTCTTTATCAGCGCGTGCCAACACTTGTTGTGACATAAAGTAACTCCTAGCTCTTACTTTCCTTGGTTGCTCTACTTCATCATTTGTTTGTTTGGCGGTCAGCCACAAACGGTTGACCGACTTTAGCATCTGGAAAAAGGAGACGCAACAACTAAAGGAAATAATCCACATACCTCCCTGGTTGATGCCATCCTGGTAGATAGGTGTCTAAAAGGCCATCTGATACTTATTCACGGGTCGTGGGTTCGGTTCCTCGGCCTGAATGATGCTGAACATCCAGAAATGTCAAAACGGCCACCTACCACTTTACTGTATCACTGGGCCCAGCCGCCTGCAATTCCTGGGCATTTCTGGTGATGGGTGCTGTCGATAGTATGCTTCAGAAGCATAGACCAGCAGGGAATTTAGCGGGTTAGCTGTTCGCGATGCACTGGTTTGTTAACATGCAGTGGTAAAGCACTACTCACTTTAGCTCGATACATGCCTTGACTCTAATTTTTGTTCGCTAACGATGTTGTAACCGACTTTGCTGGTTTCATTCCGTACACACGGTTAGCACTAGAATAATAAACCATATGCTAGAACGGCGATGATAGCCAGTACGACTATGCCACGAATAAGTGCGCATGATGTAGGAATAGAATAACCATTGACCTCAAATCATTTAGTCATATCTACAAGAATATGCTGCCCACCAGAATCACTTCATGTAACCACTGTAGATTTGTGTACTTAAACAAAAATCAGTTCACTGGTCTGGGGCTATCAAACTAGTTTGCCTTCCGTTAACCTCGATTCTGGTTTCGACGTTATTGTAGCGCTCCCGGCATCACTCGACGCGAATCACCTGACATCAGTTGCTCCTCAATAGCGAGTCTCTTCTTGATTACCTCATTCTGCGAACAATACGCGACCACCTAAAAACAGCATACGGACAGTTCGCACAGCTGGCACCCGATACATAGTGTCTATATCTCAGAACCGGTCCAAGATACTCCATAGTCGTCTTCCTTGAGCTAGGCTTATCCTATTCCTAACGGATACTACTAATTTTTTCGTCAGAAAGGTATTTCTTCAAAACAAGCCTCAAACAAGCTCTCAAAGTCTCCTTGAATTTGCTTACTAATCCATCTTAACTGTTACTATTGAACCCACTGACTTGATCCATTCTAGTTACCCAAACCGTGTGTATTTAAGACTGTAGGTTCGAACTCGCAATTTTTAAATTACTTGGCTGCAATGTCTTTGCAACAAGCTGTTCCACCGTATGCGTATGCTTTTTATGGAGTCACAAGGATTTTTATGTTGAGTTACTTTCTGTACACCTACCATTGACATCTGTCTATTCAGAGCTGGTCGTGTGGCTGCTGGAAAATGTTTTCGTCTGTACACTTCTTATGCCTACCGGACCGAGCTGGAACCCCAACCGATACCAGAGATCCAGCGCACCAATTTGGGCAATGTAGTTCTTATGCTCAAATCGTTGGGCATTGATAACCTACTGCAGTTCGACTACATGGATCCACCCCCACATGACGCTCTAATCATGGCATTGGAACAGTTGTATGCTCTCGGAGCGCTGAATCATCGTGGCGAATTGACCAAAATGGGTCGCCAAATGGCCGAATTTCCATGTGATCCTATGCTTTCCAAAATGATTCTGGCCTCAGACAAGTAAGCTACCGCGTCTTGTTGTTGGTGTGACTCCGCTTTTGATGGGTTTTTGCTCCGTTTTCTTTGGTTATGTTCAAACGTGATTTAGAAAACTGATTGTGAGCAATATTTTACGATGATGTTCCAGTAGGTGACGCTATCGCTTAGCCGTCATAGAGAAATTATGCCCTGGTTTGGAGATAAAGAGTAGGTGTAGAAGTGTGATTAGATTGACAACACCTTCTATGAGTAAGCCTAAGCAATAAACATCTGTTTCTACATTCTGTAACCAAATTGTGAGTGAGAATGATGTATTTTCTTCACAACACTGCTGCCTGTTTCTCACACATCACAGCAATACCTTCGTTCAGAGCGTTTCCATTCGAACGGCATTTTTGTTGGGTTGCGTTAACCCTTGTCAAAACCCATCACGCTAAGGCAGTTCGAATGCGCTACCCAAAAATTAAACTGCTTAGTTTCCGTTGAGCACATGTTGGTTTACTCTGAGGGTTTGTTTATGCGATCATCAGATTGGCTGACTATGCATTAGGTGTGCCAACTTACCGTTCACGGTGTACAGCACCCTTTATCAAACCTCGCTTAAAATGGACAACCTGACAATCACTGGATTGTGTTCGTCTTTCGACATCTCTAGTTGGGGACGTTAGGGGAACGGCGACTAATTGGGTTTAATGATGTGAATGCTGTAGCTGTCTGTGAATTAAAAACAAGCGTTGGGACTGAACTGTCTAAACCTCAAGAAAATTGCCCTTTCAGTGCGTCTTACTCTCGTGTGCAACTCGGCTATGTACCTGCAAGGTTCGGGTACTTTGATGTTAGATGTTTGAGTTTAGATAAGAGTAAGGTTCCATCTCTCTGTTTCGTCTTTTCAAGCTGGGTATCGATTCTGTACAACCTCAGAATCGATCGGTAATTCATAGTCGATAGAGCCACGTCTCATCGCCAAATGCAGGCGACGGATCGATGTGGATGAAACGAATGGTTCACGTCGAAAACCCAAATGGCGCTAACAAATCGACCCGCACAGTTATCAAAGTTGGAGACAACAGTAAAGACAATGGCTTAATATGATACTAGGTAGAACAGTCGTAAACGGAGGAATACAATAAACCCCGGGTGTGATTTTTCGTGCAAACATCAGCCGTACAGAACTGGCACGTTGGATAATTCCTGGTTCCAAGTGAACTCTGAGACGTGCAGCCAATGCTTTCGGAAATCATGCAGGGGTCGGACCGAAAACGCGATCGTTATATAAGGTGAACAGCTTACTAAACACAGCTTGGCCTTTTCATCAATAAGAAACAAGGTTGAGACGAGTCTTACAAAGAGCGAGCTGCTCATCTGATTGAAGAACGATGTGGTGGACCAATAACAAACGGAGGATGGCTGGCAAAGTTCATCGAACCGCTCGAAAGTAGTCCTCTCGTAGCCAGCAGAAGAATAATTACCAGAATGTCACAATTCATGGGAGAACAAAGGGCGACTTTGGGTATGGGTAATAAACCAGTGAAATTATGTCGGGTACACAACACGAAGGAAATTGTTCCCCAAATAAATAAGCTATCGCCTCGATTAACTCAATGGGATGGTTTAAGAGTATGGGTCGGGATGTAGAACAGTAGAGAAAGAGGACCGGTGTAATTGTAAGATATGTACCATATCGACAAATAATCACGGCAGATTGCAATAACCCAACACTGGGGCTAATCTATTACTGTTCAGCAGTCATCTACCACTGGGGAGTGTAACGTAGAATGGAAATATTGCCATATGTTCAATCCCCGTTTACCCCTACTATTTTCGTTTATGTTTGGACAGCCTATAGGTTTTCCCTAAACTTGAGTTCAAAGGACAGTGAGCACCTTTGGAGACTGTCTGATGTGTCGAGGAATCTCAGCCAATACCCTCCTGGTGTGTTTTTACGACTCAGTGATCTCCAGAGCGATTTACAGTTCATGCACCAATCATTACAGCATTCTCCACTTTCGTGTCTTTACACATCATTCTGTGTGAGCAAAAAGCTCGACGTATGGTTAGGTTGTCAGTGACTCACTTTTGCACTCAGTTGTTCGGATCCGCTGTGCTGGACAGAGCTGTCGTATGCAAATGCCTGTTCTGGAGAATCGCTTGAGTGGTTGAAGTATGGTAGCTTTTTCTTGGTTGTATATTAAGTATGGCACTTATGGAGATCGTACGATTTATTTTACCGTTGTCCTGTTCATTCTCCTGCTCTGCTTCGAACGTAGGTATAAGTGTTCTGGAGACGTGATCACAATTGCGGCGATGTTGTCCGTGAGCAACGCCATCTTCTACAGGCCCAAAGACAAGGTTATTCACGCCGATACCGCCAGAAAAGGCTTCTATCATACCGCAGGCGATCATCTCATGCTTTTGAATGTATACGATCAGTGGGGTGCAGCAGGTCAGTCATCCTTTCGTTTCCCATGGTTCTGTATGAGTTTACTGGCAGAGGACATGAAGTAGTATGACGCATTGTAATACTTGGGATTGGGGACTTCGAATAGCCCTAGAAATCGTACTTGACTTGAAACCGCCCACGCAAGTAAGAAGGAGATCTGGTACTGGTCGCAGTACGCTGTTCGTATTCATGAAATGAGAAGCCGAATTTATGGATGTACAGCAGTAGATCTTCGTTAGAAAGGAAAGTGTCCAGCATTTGGAAAGACGTGCATGAAGTGCCGGAAAAGGAACCATTTCGCCAGACAGTGTAGGTCGCCTACGGTCAGTCGGATCGACGAAGATGATAGCGAAGTGATAAGCCGGCTCAACGGATCAAGAGGACAGAAAGGCATGCACGCAGAATTGCTCATAGAAGATATAAGAAGGAAATGCCAGCTGGACTCCGGCGCATCAGTCAATTTCATATCATCAGGCTGCATCAAGGAGGCCGACATACGCGAATCAAATGCACAGCTTAAAATGTGGAATGGTACAGCGAAAAAGGTTAACGGAGTTGCAACACTGTCGGTCACGAATCCGAAGAATGGGAAGATTTATATGTTTGATTTTTTTGTGGTGGATCGTGATTCAACGCCCATTTTAGGTGTTGATGCCATTCAGTTGATGGGTTTCATCACCGTTAGTCGAGATGAATTTCTGCATAAATTAGCCGATTTAGATGTTCTTGACCAGTATTCGCGTTTTTGATTCGACTCTCGGTCGCATGCCAGGCGCTGTTGGTTTATCGGTGGTTAGCGATGTCGTCCCTGTTGTGTTACCAGTTCGACGGATTGCGTTGGTCATACGAGAAAATTGCAAAGCGGAATCAGATGGACTAGTTCGAATCAACGTGATTGCTCCGGTCGAGGAGCCGATCGATTGGGTCAGTCAGATTGTTGTAACGTTAAAAAAGTCAGGTAACATCCGGTTGTGTATCGATCCCAAACCACGGAATAAGGTACTTCGAAGAGAATATTACCGTCTGCCAACCATCGATGACACTCTATCAGAATTGAGCCAAGCCTAATTTTTCATAAAGGTAGACCTATCCTCAGCTTTTTGGCAGCTGGAACTGGACGAGCAGTCCAGTTACTTTACCACATTTGGAACCCTCTTCGGACGTTTTCGTTGGTTGCGTTTGCCTTTCGGACTGAAGGTTTCCAGCGAAATTTTTCAAAAACTTTTAATCCAAGCACGTGCGTTGCAGATGAAGTGCTAATTTTTGGAAAAACTTTGGAGGATCATGACAGAAACCTGGAGGAATTTTTGAAGCGCTGTATCGATTGAGGAATTCGGCTGTCGCGCAACAAGGTGGCTTTACGAGAAAAAGAGGTCACTTTTCACGGACGTTTGCTGACATCGAGCGGACTCAAGATAGGCCCCGAGAAGATAAAGGCTATAGTCGCATTGCCAGCTCCTGAAGATGTGAAAGCAGTATCCCGACTGAATGGTATGGTCAATTGTCTGAGTCGGTTCCTTCCAAATCTATCCGATATGCTGCATCCAGTCCGCATGTTGAGTGCTATAAAAATGGGAGGAGGAACAGCAGACAACATTCGATGAAATCAAACAAGTTATTACCAAGGCTCCTTACAGTGAACTCCTACAATCCAGCATTATCTCTGGTTATTCAGTGTGATAGCAGTGAAACTGGTCTGTGGGCAATATTACTACAAAACGGAAGACCAGTGAACTACCGAAGTCGGAGTCTTTCGCCTGCTGAGCGAAACTATGCGCAAATTGAGAAGGAAATGCTGGCTGTGATATTCGCCCTAGAACTTCTCAGCACTTATACGTTCGGTCGGAAAACAATAGTTCATATCGACCACAAACCACTAGTTTCAATAGTGAACAAACCGTTATCTGCTGCACCGCGAAGGTTACAGAGAATGCTAATCAGAATGCAAAAATATGACGTTGAACTGACCTATTAGCCGGGGACTCAAATGCACATAGCTGACACTTTGTCCAGAGCTTGCGACAAAGGTCCCTCCTGCGAAGAGCTTCATTTTGACACCATTGCGGCTATGGATTACACTATGACGGAAACCGCACTAATCACCGACCTAAAAGAAGCAACGGCACAGGATGCCACGTTACAACGTCTGGCTGAAACAAATAGATACGGGTGGCCACACGATAAGAGAAAGTTGTCCGAGGAATTAGCAGTCTTATTTAGTGGCCGCGATTAATTTATCCAGGAAGACGGCTTAATATTCATGGGAGAAAGAATCGCAATTCCATGGATATTTCAACGGAAGATGTTGGAGCACGTTCACTTGGCACATACGGGAGTATCCGGAAGACAAAGGAGCTTTTCTATTGGCCTCAGATGTCGAGTTCCATAAGGGACTACATACAGGACTGTAATGCATGTCGGGCTATTGACTCAAAGCGAACCAAGGAAACGGTGTTAATGCGTCAAATCCCTCAAAGACTCTTGCAAATATTATCGACGGACATCCTTGCATTCAACACTAAACAATACTTGGTGATAATAGACCATTTCAGCGATTTCTACGAGTTAGAATGGCTGAGTTCCACTACTTACAGCGCGGTCGTTAATAAACTTCGAGCCCAATTTGCGCGCTACGGTATACATGAGATCTTCTTTTCCGACAACGGACCACAGTTCATTGGCGCGGATTTTAGAACGTTTGCTGAAAAGTGGGGATTCGAGCACCGTGCAAGCAGTCCGTACTACAGTCAGTCAAATCGTAAAGCCGAAGTGGCGGTCAAAATGGTAAAGCGACTGATACAACTGGCCCACTTATCCGGAAATGATCCATATTTAATGTTACTAGAGGAACGGAATACTCCTAACAAAACTATGTCTCACAGCTCGGCTCAAAGAATGTTGGGGAGAAGAACACGCACGCATTTACCGATAACAGGAGAACTACTAAAACCCCAATCGCCGAACGTAACTGTAGTGCACGATGATTTGAGGAGACGAATGTTAACCCAAAAGCGATAGCTCAACAAAGGAGCCCGCGACTTACCGATTCTACAGGTAGGCGAAAAATTATGGGTAGAGTGCGGTCCAGAAAACCTACGGCGATGGATAGAAGGAGTGTTGGTGAGGTACTGCGGTTATCAGTCATACGAAATAGAATCCGAAGGTGTACTGAAGAGGAGGAATCGGGTGCATCTGAGAAAACGAGTAACACCGGATGAAGAGCCCCTCCTCAAAGAGAAAGTATTATCATGAACCAGGAGTGGATTAGGCTACGAAAAAGGAAGGATGTAAAGGGATTGGATTAGTCAAACGCATCGATACGAAGTCAACCATTGATTCGCAAAAGTCTACAGCCAATCAGTGTGGAAAACACGAACAGACTTGTATGTCAGCGCGGGGACCAATCATCACGGCACGGTGCTCCAGCATCGGATTTTGTCATAACGAGCACCGGAGTAAAACAAATTGTTTAAGTGCGTCACGCGTCTAAATAAACGAGCTACAAACGGAGTCGAGCCAATCAATGAGAAAGCGTCAACACCAAAATAACCAATAGAAATTCAATAAACTGATATTTGGTTTGTACCACGAAGAGTGACTTTTGCTTCCGTTCTGGAAGGTAGCGATTTTCAACAATAATCAAATTCAGATTTGGCACAAACGAAATGGAATATTGACCCCTGAATCCTCGGTGTTGTACCTTGACAACTCCAGTGCGCCCCCCGCCGGCGGTTGTCACTTTTTTACTATCATTACGTCGAAGACAATTTGACAAATAAGTTCACCCTGTGTTCCTCATCTTTTCGTGAATGTTGCCGTTTGACTAAGTTGTCCGTGAGCTAAGCGCAAGTACCGACGAAGGTAGTGGAATCTGCAAAGAAGTTGCCCTCCGGATAACTCTTTAATTTCACTGGTGTCTTGACTAGTTGTTTGCAACGTGACGTTGATTGTTTGAATTCAGACTTTGGCGTTCTCACTGCCTATGTGCCCTTCTCTTTCTTTTGCCGCCGTGCCGGAATTTATTTCCTCTTTCCGTGGTTTCATAGCAGCTAACCATCGGTGTAAGCCACTGATGTATTGCTGTCTGCGATTATGGTGATGCTGATGGTATGTGTACCATGAACTGAACGGTCTGCTTGTGGCACGGACAAAGTTACTCATCTCAAAATGCCAGTCAATCGAAATCTGATGAAAAACAGTTCGTTTTCCAGTTTAATGGTTGCATTAGTCCTGTTCCCTGATTTTTAGTCCGTTGCCTTATACAACTCTTTGCGTACTAATGCTATCCAGGTTTGGGCCTCTTGACCATGTTTTAGTCCACGTACGACCATGACCAATAATTCATCATCATACCTGGTAATCACAAGGATATTTCTCCCAAGATAATAATGACCGTTGGAAATGTTTGGTGAAAATTTCATCCACTGTTTCGATTTTTGTCGTAGAATCTTCAAATTATTTGTATTCTGGTGTATCTATCGACTGAAAACGTTGCTTTCTTCACGGGCTGTTTCATGTTTTCCTATGGATCCCAAATTCAGATTTCTCTTCGCACTGGTGTTATGAGAACTTCATCCAGTATCGTACCATGAAACGCGCTCGCGACATTCGTGATCAGTTTGTCGGTTTGTTGGATCGCGTCGAAATTGAGTTGCGTAGCAATCCGGGTGATCACGTAAACATTCGCAAGGTTAGTCCTAATTGTGCAATCTGACACAGCTTGAATTGCATGTTCTGTTTAAATCATTGTCTCTCTTCAAGCTTGTTCAGTAGATTGATACTTGCCATCTTACGACCTCGAACCGCGTGTGCACCGGACATTATCAGGTTATCTAAACATGGTTAGGATTATTTGAAGCTCGAACTCACGGCTAAGTTGGTGGTTTGTGTTTTAAACCAAACTCCGGTCGGTTACACTTTCTGTCTGAGTGAGAGTAGAATCATCTGACGGCAAAGACGGTCACTGACTTGAACTCTGGGTCAGCAAACATGCTCTCAGTCCACACTTAAGCAAGCAACCTAATTGAAGATTGGACAGGTCCGTTGTATTGAAGTGCATTCCCCTTGATCGTTAACTTGAGTGTCACTAGTTTCCCCTATCCAAAAAGATCCCTAAGTTGTTTTTGGACCATTTTTTTTATTTGTGGCAATATCAAGATATAAATAGAGTCATAGGGGAAGGCTTCACAATTAGCCTACAGGAACAAGAATGCATGAGAAATCAGCCAGTCATCACTTATGTAATCAGATATCGGTGTTGTAGTTTCGTGTTTGTTACGTCGTGTCGCTACTTTTATTAATCTGATGTTTGAAATACTGTTCGTTGCTTATTCGATGTGATAATTCTGCTGAATGATATCTGTCTGAACCAATTGTATGTGTTTTTATATGAACGTTGCTCTCTAGCATGTTTTGAACATGTGCGTTTACTTTTTCTCTCTTTCTTATTAAACTGAATGTTATTTCACTAGGACTTTACAAACGGTAGTTTCTCTAGCGGAAAGTGCAATGCTCGGGTATCAGAAATTTTCACGAAATCTTTCATAGTGTGCGTCTGTTATTACTTCCAGGAAGCTATGAAGACCGTAATCCGAAGACCGGGAAATTTTTCATTATGTGAATGTTCCCTGGTTGTTATGCTTGTTCATTTATTTGCATGCATGCACATTAAAATCATTACTGTTTCATCCAGACATCTTCACATGTACATCTTCCAACCAAACTGTGCTAATGTGCTTAAAATTTCAGAAATGCAAGAGTGTTAGATAACGCTAAATTTGGTCAAATCATTCTCATCGCAAAGTACAATGTGTTGCATCGATGCACGTAAGTGAAAACGGCTGGTGCACGTCAGTTTCTTCAGTTCCTTGAAGAGAAGTTCAAACTAAAGGGTCGTCAAGTCCTCAGCAGTTTCCAGTTCGATTTATTTCGGTACTCTTTTGCCCCCTGGTTTTATTTAACTTTAAGGTCAAAGTGTTGAGTTTTCTGTTGCATTTCATCATGATGGGAAGTCCTTATTTGTCTACAAGTGTGTAAGGTGTACTAGTTTGTATAGTTGCCTCTTTCCTCTCCAACTATGTGGTTTGAGCCCATATTGAATTGTAGGTGGGTGAAGTTTGGAACGTGATATCTTGAACACTTGGGAGACGTTTATGATTTTTGAAATGACGTTGGTTCTGATATTCAAGTTCTGAAACAATCTTGTCGCCTCACTTCTCAAAATTAAAGGACTATGGTTTTCCAGCATGACAGCACTCTAAATCAAATTTCATGTCATATAGAGAGACCCACCCACTTTTTCACAGAACTGAGGTTTCCAACTAACTAACTCCAAACTCTACACTCAGTCCCGTAGAAACTTTCTGAGGAATTATGAGCCGGTCAAGTATATAAGGCTGTCAGTATGCACGATTAGACGGTCGGGCTGGTGGTTGCTTTGGAACAAAAACAGGTAAGTTTGAGTTCCAACACACTATCGTCGCTCATTGGAAGTGTACCTTGTAGATGCATCGAAGCGCTGAAACGAAATCGTCAGTGCATGCCCTACCAATTTTTTTTTGCAAAATTACAGCGCCCAATTTTTGCGGCTGTTTTTCCTGTTTTTATGCGTAATTCATTTTTTTGTCATAGATTTATCGCCGGGCAAAATTTAGCTGAATGCCTTCCAATATTACTTATCGGTTTGCTACAAGACCTCATTGCTGTCGACTTGCTAGTAAGGAAGATGTTCCAGAAGGATAAGGCGAACGCATACTTTCCTCGCGGAATACACATCTAGTGCCAATGTAACTTCCGCCGTAACTACACAAATTGGCGAAGTCCACAAGACGACAAATACCGGCATTAAAAGACTCGTGCAGTCTGGGCGCTGACATTGATTATGAGCCTCGTGAATAGTCTTGCTACTCCACACCACTAAATCAAACGTGGGGTCTCTGAGTTTCGTCCTCTTATCCCACTCAACCCTACAGGTATCCATACGCTATTCTCAACCGACTGGCTGAATTGAGAAAACCGTTGAGTTGTCTTTGTGTGTACCGTCCATTTTCTGGTTTCATTTCACAGGCTATCACTGCAGGTTTCTTTTACCACACGGCTCGCTTTACCGGAAACGGGTACAAAACGGTCAAGCAGAAGCACACAATTCATCCCCATCCGAACTCCTGCCTGGCGGAGTCGCTACCTAAGTGGGTTATCTACCACGAGCTGGTGTTCACCACCAAGGAGTTTATGCGCCAAGTGATTGAGATTGACCCGAAATGGTTACTCGAAGTCGCGCCACACTACTACAAAGAGAAAGAGATCGAACTGGCAACGCCAAGCACTTCACGCAACAAGGGTAAAGCACGTGCAGAACTCGAGCCTCGTGAAGGCCAGTGAGCCTGGACAGACCATGATTTGTAAATGATGCATTCCTGTACATATATCCATTCACACATTTGTCTCCTGCACCACTCACCGCAGCCTTTTCTATCACGTTTGTCAGTTACTTTGGTTTTCCTTAAATTGTTCGGTGTGATAGGGGGTTGGTGGGGATTTTAACGTGGCAACCATTCTGAGCCTGTTTTGACCAGTAACATGAAAACAGACACTGCTCGTTTTTCAACACTGGGTCCGTTCATGGTGCAAACTTGAACAGAATTGCTGTGTTTGACCGTTGATTTCACCTTCAGTTAGGCCGTACCGGGCGGGGCGATTACGTCCGCGACAACGAATGCGACCCATCCGTGGTTGTTAAACAGCGAATGTCACCTTGACGTTCATCGCACCACTATGACTACGAGATTTAAGGTCTGAGTCCCATGCTTCCATTGTTCCCTAGCAAAATGACAATTTCTTGAGTTTAATTTTAACTACTAATGAGTAGTCGAGAGTCGAAATTTTTCCGATGAGCACATCAAATGGGTAGGTGTACACTTCTGTTTCCTCTCACGTATGAGTATATCAGTAGCAGGGTGTCTCGCCTTAAGTGATGCTTCCCAATTTACTACATGAAGGAAATGCGTAACAGACGGGTCAAATAATGTTGACGAACCAATAGGTTGGTTCTCAGCAGAAGCGGAAAACTGTGTTATCAAAGGAAACTCTACATGTAGTGATTATCAACAGAATGGCAATAAGGAAAATGTGCAAGCATGGGACTCAGACCTTAAATCTCGTAAATTGATGCGGCTACCTACAGAATTACGCAACTGATGTGCCGTTACAACGGAACATGATGACAACGCTGTTCATTAGATATAGGAATGAAAATATTTGGATGGAGACGGTGTAGTAAGAATGGTGCTCTGGAAGAATGAGGAACATTGGAGTAATCGAGAGCCTGAATGAGCTACAACCCGCGTGACAACTAATGTCACGATGCATACCAAAACAAGTGGAACGATCTTACTTAATTCATGGCATATTGTAATGATCTGATCTAAACGCTCGACCACAACCTCACTCACATAGAACAAATCGTTGATTTGCTCATTTTGAGCTTTGTATTTTCTTCTGGTTCGGTCAATAACACTAACAATACGCACTACTGATGTACTTTGACAGGAAGGAAATCCGAGTTCAACGGGTTTTTCGAATAGGCCAACCGAAAATCACATTCTAGTATGAAGCATACAATCATTCGTAAATAGTTATCAGTGACCATTGTTTTAAAATCAATCTGTCTTCAACTAAACTGAGATATACTGATCATGGAATTCTCGACTGGAATTGACAGGGAAGATAATACACTGCCTACCAACCGAGTCGGGTGACCAGAACACTAATCACAGGTGAGTGAGTTGAACTGTGGTCTTGCCTGACGAGGACAACGTGGCCGATTCCCAGATACATGAACCGCAATTTAAACTAAAGCCATGGCATGACTATGCAATACTGATGAGATCCAACCTGAAGGAAACTCGAATACAATACTTACTTCCTAAAAGAATTGGCTGAAAAGCATATAAAAATGTGATAGTAATCAAACGTGGGTGGTGAACTGTTAGCATTATTGTCGTTGTCATTGTTATCTACGCTTCTTGGATTGTGGCATCCTTGAAGTGGTGTTTGTTTCTTCCTTTGTATGAAATTGTAAATGGTTACGTTCGTTACCACGACCACATTTCGTGGCCAAACCGTTAGACGTCTCTTAGGCAGATGTGCAATCCAACGATTCCCTAGAGCTTAGTTAGGTGACTATCTCCGCCTGAAAATTTCCTTGGTTTGATTGGCTACAAATGGTTTGTTTATCCTATCCGAATGCACCGTATAACGATGAGAGACAGAGTAAGCTACTGAAATTTGATAAAACAACACACTGTCCTTTCAGAGTTAAAGAACTATGTGATTTCGTGAAGTTCTATCACACACGCACAATATATCACCATAACTTGGGCTGTATTCCGCGAACGATTTTATCCAGATTGGAGCTTAAAGGTTAAAAACAATAGGGTTGTATTGATTGCGATCGTATTGCTACAAACCAAGGGCCATATTGACTAGCTAGTTCATCCTATATGTACCAAGAAAATCTTCTCAGTTAAACAGAGTCACTAGTACGACTGCTTTTCAGTTGTGTCTAGGGTCAGTTGGCGGATATCGCGAACAGAAAAAGAAGAGAAATGATTGCCTAATAAAGCCTTATTTTTTTAATCTGCTTGATTAAAAATGAGGTAAGACGGAGCCACCCATAGGTCAGCTTGCTACCTTCTACACTCGTAAATACGATGCGCCTCCTGGGTCCGATTCGAGTTAATCCGTCTAAGTGGCCAATTTCGTCCGGCATGCAAAAACCAAAATCCCGAAATCCTGATATTCTTGGTGCTCAACACTTTCGCTTAATCTTTGTCACCCCGAAACACAACCACCCACACAAATGCGCTTAGATCCTGGGAGTTGAATGAATTCTCACTCTCGACTGCAGTCTCGGACGTCTGGATGAAATTTGCGCTGAAGCACATACCCTGAAATTCAGCAACTCTAAACCATAAGCTTCTTAAAAGCCTCAAAAACGAGTTACTGTAAGGAACAAATACTACGCCCGAGCTGTGGCAACAGCAGTTTTCTCATCACCTGCATATGCGATCAACATGAACTTTGTTATCGTTGAAATGTGCAACTTACTGCAACAATTCCACACAAACAATGAAAGCCTCTGAGAGGCACATTTATGAGCTTCAAGCCTCACTAATTCGGTTACTTCCGTTTTCGTCTTGGCACTTCTGAAAGATCTGTCTCATACATAACCAACAGTGGTAAGTGATCAGTTGGTTATCAGCAATGACTACCAGTGTTTTTGTTCGCGCTGGTGTAATTGTGTACAATATACGTCGGCTTCCACGATAAACCAATTCGTGCTGACCGTTATGTTTTTAATTTAACCTCACTGTTTCTCTACCTTGCCAATCGTGAGCACGAAGCTTATTTCGTCTTTTCACAGTTCTTTATTTTACAACCCCATTTCAATGGCGTTTATGTTTTCTTGGACAGCGTCTTTTCGGATCTGTGCATTGTTGGTTAGTTGATCCTTATAAGTAACCTCGCGGACTCGGTCACTATTTGCTTCAGAGCAAGCGATTAATCAACATAAATTTTGATTGCAAATTTGTCAGGCTTTTTCCTTACTGTTTATACGAAGACCTATGGTTCTTGTTCCAGAAGCCTTGTCGGTTCCGCCTTCCTTTTGAGGGTTTTAAGAACTGCAGCAATTCTCACGGATAAATTTTCAAGCAACATATGTTGCAGGGACAAGTTGTATGCCCTTGCGTTGTTAGCACACTAAAGTTGACCTAATGTGTTGGTCGATTGTAAGCAACAGAAGCACATTCACTTGATGTTTCTGTACTGGTGCAACTTTATATGTTCACAGGATGACCTAGTGGCGGTGATTACAGAGCAGTCTGTTTTCCTGTTCTACAGAACCCTCAGCTGAACGCCAGGTGTTAAAACAAGTTTGGATCAGTCATGTACAACTGGCGCAATGCTGCTAAATCACCCTTTCGTCATTTACTCTATTTGCGGACACATTTAGTAAATTTAATCTCCGACCAGTGTGTCTCCCAAATGCTGTTTATCATGCGTGCAGCGAATGTGATAATCACAGGAACATGAAAATTGTCAGATGTATTGTTGCCAAGTGCATTGAAACGGGTCATAATGCGTAATCCAGCCCAGTTTATACTATACATGACGCTGGAGGCAGGGCAATAAATTCGGTATCTTACATTTCACCCCGAAAGATAATACTATTTCAAGATGGTTATGAAAGCAGTGGCTACACTATTGCGAGAATTGTCTTAGATTCGATAGGCACACGGCCTCATGTGATTCAAACGAACGTCGAAACCACGCTGCAGTTCTGATGAAATGCAGCAACAGTTAACTCTATCTATCTGAGTACATTTGGTGTTTCTAGGATTGAAGGCTTCCAGCTCAACACTAACGATGCTAAGAAGCCGGAAATGAGCCCACTGATAGCTCATTGTTTGTGCACCACACCTGGCGTGAAGCTAACCTCAGTGACATCAAAAGAAGAGAGTGAACCGATCGTCTTGAAAAGCAGGAGTCCGCTGTGATCTGCGGGACGGGGTTTGGGACACCTTCGGGCAGACGAAAAACGAAGGCCCAATTACTTGTGTGAATTCGCCCGCGTTGGCCATTATGGGCAAGAATGCTATGAGTGGATGAACAACCCAGAAGAGCCGCGACAACTACCAGATGCTAAGACGTTTAGCAAACACAGCTGAGCCGAACACTTCCCAAAGTCGTTCTCGCTAATGTCTTCCCAAGAGTCCATCGAATATCTGGATCAACCTCACAAATGAGAATTAATGCGCCATGGGTGTTGTCCATTATGACTCATTCCCGTTCCAACCGCAAGTGTCGTCGGGACTAATGCGAGCTACCACTGACCGAATGGTCGACGGGCTTGTCTACCAGATCGATGCAGTCATCCTCGGCTAAACGAGAAACTGTTATGTGAACTCTTTTCCGGAACCAATATCCTAAGTGAACTGGCAGAATGCATTTTCAAAATCACGTGGTTTGGATCCCTCGGAGTTTATAAGTGTAGACCGAACTCAAACAGATACCCGCCCTTGAACAGACCAAAGAAATCTAAGAATCATTACAATCTACCATACATTGTGGATAATCTGGGGTTTTGTCACAACAATGCAGTCTTTTTGCGATCCAAACGACAAGTTAATGAGTACTAGCTTACGGGAACAATACGAATTTTACCGTTTTCTCATGCAACCACTGTAAAACGTCCAACCTTGATATCAGTCTCATCATGAAAACCTGTATCATCACTGAAGGATGAGTTTGAAGTTTGGACAGAATGGTTTCCCGATCGCCTGCACTCCCATATTATTGAGCAAGGTCAAGATATGGTATTTTCGAATGAAAGAAGCTTCGGTGGTGGTGTGAACGGCACAGAGAATGGACAGCTATTTAATCGGACATCTGTTTTACATTATTTCTGACCACCAGATCCTACACTTTATCTTGAATCCAATCAACCTGGTCTCCAAACTATTAACTATGGGATTTTATCAGTGGTACATTAAATTAGCCATTCATGACTACAATATTGTCCACTGGGCAGTTGGCATAATCTACAGATAGACTTTTTGTTACGATATTATCAGTTTACTGTGTTTCATAGCTTGCCACTTTGTTCCGAAACCCAGTTCTGTGAAGAACTGCTTAAGCACCTTGAAAACATCTTTGGGAAATGTCAACAACACAGGAAATATAAACAAGTTACAAATTAATAACAACACAACTATGATAAACATGTGCGTTTTGTTAGTTTTCTTATCGGCAATTTGCTCAACTAGACCATTTTCTGTTTGCCACCTCTATGATGGTTGAGCACATCTGAAGAGTGCATTCCGTTCGGTCTGAGTTCAGCTCGTTATACAGTATCGTATTTATAAACCGTTTATACATTTATTCGCTTAGCTAAACCAGCGTTGAATCCGAATACATTTGCAAATAGCCAGACGTTCCATGTATGCTTCAAGCTCATTTAGATCGCTGTTTCCAACTACGCGCGTAAAACAATGTGCGAACAGTTGGACGCAGAAACGTCTACGGTCTGATGTTTAGAGTGAATAGCCATCAGCTAATTCAAGAAACAGATAGGTTGTATGAATCACTAATAAGCCTTGGCAACAAAGTATATACGGCTCAAGTTAATTGCACAATAATATGTGGTCAAGTGCTCTAGTTTCGGCTACATAAGTAATCGTTAGACAGCAGGATATACAAACAATCGCTATACGTCAGAGGCTCAATAATGAACCAAAAATGTTGGATGCATACCTCAGAAAATGAAGGGCGGAAAGCGGACGGTTAAAAAACAGAATAATGCTCAATTTCTCTGGATTGCTGATGAGTAGTCGAGGATTTGGTTAATGTCGAGTTGAACTTCACGCGCATTTGATCACAACCTTCACATTCAGATAGACTTTCTAGACGGCTCTTTTCGAAAAGAGGCACTAGACTCAATTTTCGTTGTCAGCAGAGCTCGTCAGTAGTGCATATCCTTGCCACGGGCGGGATTAGAACTGCAGTCACTCTTTCGTGAGGTAACCGTGCTGACCACTGCGCCATTGACCTCACGCTGGAACATCTGTCTGACTGCGAACAAATGTGAATGATGTTCGATCTGAAACTCAAGTTATCGTTTAAATTTTATTTCCGAGTTAACTGGACCTCTTATCACATGTCCAGTGCATTTGGTAAGTCAATGCGGTTAGGAAAAACACTTTCAGTAAACGTGTAAGAGTTCAGTCTACCTCACGATCATGGACTACATCAAGTAATGTTGCATAAGTGGTGCATGTTTAATGGTAAACGTCATCCGAACCACGTCACCATTTTTGAGGTTGTTGCCACTAGTAGGACGCATATTCGGCTAACTTCGATCACACCTTCTATTATGGGAAAGGCAGATGCTGAAATTGGTCGTTAATAACTTGCTTATAAGTTGGTTGTGTGGTTAATTTTGTCATGTGTGCCCGATGAACAATAACAACCACGACATCGGTCGTATGTTTCTGGTGGATTTTTACCACCAAACATCTATCACTTGTGTTAACTTACCTTGCAAGGTAACACGCAACCTACGCAAGATATTATCACGGTAGGAGAAAGTTCATTGTCACTCGTTTCTGAGCATGTAACAATGGTTTTTTTTGGTCTATGACAAATGCTCCAGAAAGGCTAAATTTTGCCTGTTCATGATCTGACGAGTGGACCTGAATGCGCTTGCAGGATCTATTCGATTACTGAGTTCTCATGCGTGCTTCTTTATTGCACTGTTCACTTTCCCATTCTTGTCATTTAAGGACCAGTTAGAGAGTTGCCTGAGAGTCAGGTATTGAGTACCCTCATTGTGTGCTAACACACTACAAACCACCGACACGGCCAAATTCATTTACAAGATATTAGTTTGCTAGTGTGAGCAGCAGATCCGCCCCGAAGTCGATGGAAGACGAGTGTTTGATGCAGCACAAGGAGTTTGGTCAGAGTATATATATGCACTTCTGTGTTGCTTTCAGTCCTCGTCGTCCCCTTCGTTAGGTTGAGATATGAACATCAGTCTTTGCGACATCTTTGCAATGGTTGGTTGGGAGCCGAACGATTTAGAATGTGTTTAGAAAAAAATGCGCAAAGTCCATTCTGGTAATGAGCTTGTAGATAAAATCAAACCCTTCGAACAAATGTTGCACGAGTCCGCCCTTCTAAGTGATCGGAGCACTAGTTGACCAGCCTAAATCTTTCTTCGAAAAATATTTTAGCTGCAGACTTATCTTTGTACCTGTTAAGTCTGACGTCCAAAAAGGATGACTGATTTTTTCTGTGTGTATGTAACTGAGAATACTGTACGTCAAACCATATGCCTTACAATATATATATTACTGTTGTTTTCTAACCTGTTTATTGTTGTTCACTTCTGGGATCACAATTCATACAAAAGATTGGTGATTTTGAGCTATAATAAACATCTACACCTGTGTATATTCGTTTTTACTCCTCTGTTTCAGATGCGCAAATTTTCCCCCGTTCTTTGTCGTAGGTTTTTCCGAAGGCGGACAATTTGTATATTGTGATCGGTTCCAACTTTCCGAGTTAATCACACTCAAAATAGTACTATCCGAATCTGCTTCAATTTGTTCAGAACATCGAACTATATTTTTCACCGAATGCCGGCTTGCTTGTACAGCATGGGTTGCAATGGTCCTCTGCGTGTGTTCCATAATCAGCTGATGTGTTTGGGAGAAGAATGTGATGTCGTAGTAGTGCACGGCACAGTCCACAGCTCAAATGGTATGCGTAAATCAGCTGCTCACGTAAGCGAGTATATGATTGACGTGAAGGGGTTTGTTGTGTAGGCTACCTAACGTATCGGTTCAGCGAACTGTGTGTATCTGAGCGCGTCGGCATTGAGTTCAATGAACGACGTATCACACCAACTGGACTAATCGAATTTTGGTAATCCGCTTCAGCCGTGCCGGCCTGGTAATTCTGCTTACGTTTGCTGATTGTGTCTCACTGAGGTGTAGTTGCTATCATGGTCAACTGCACAGATTTGTTCAGGCAGAATTGCATAGTTGAAATGACCTGAAAATAGCTTACCAGATTGGATTACCCATTACTTCAGTAAAAACTTAGTGACGACCTCAAGACTAGAGCTGAAGTTGATCGCGCAGCCTAGTGAAAAAAAAATCATATGTAGACAATCTGAAACAATTAGATTTGTTGCAGGCTTTAAGTTTAGTTTTGTGCCCTTAACAGTGCTCTAACCATACACAGTTGATCCTCCTTGAGCTAACACTTCACACAATTAATTGTATGATGATCTGGTTATGTTTCTCAATTATAGGGCATCAATGGAACAGTTTTCACAAGAAGAGTTGTGTCCCGAAAGTGTGCTTGATACAATACCGTCCAATTGAGTCCCTAGTAGAACCACATGAGTAATCAGTGTCCATATTGATCTTCCTCGTGATCGACTGCTGTAATCACACGAGCGCAGACAATCCAGTGCTGTTCGAGCACAGGTGCTGAATACAACTCATGCATGACTGACTGGCTAGTGCCCAGTGAAATTGTAACGATATATCTACACATATTCGGTACTCGAGTTGAAGTGTCCGTGGATCGCTCAGCTTGAGACTGAGTGGTGTTCCTCCACATCTGTATGCAAATCCACTGCCGTGGTGGACGCCATGTTTGTCACGGTCACCTATGTCATCTCGAAGTTTCTCATCGGTGGTCATGACTGTTGCATCCACTGGGTCTGCTCACAGCCCACTGGTGACGTCCTGATGTGGCATATGATTCAACCTAGCCGTCCAACCGGTCTCAACATCCATCTGTCGTTTGAACATATGTTATCGAGATTTGTATGTCTAAAACCCGCTGCGGATACGGCAACCACATAACTGCGTAACGGAGATGATGCGATGTATGTTTGGCCTGGAAGCGCGCTGAGATGGTAAACCAGCTGGAACAGACATGAAGTTTGGATGCATGTGTGGGAACATAATCCTCCCCTCCGCTCTAGTCGGACATATTTGGATGTTTCCTGAAAGAGGAATGCTTTTTTTCCGATTATCCGTCTCATACAAATTCGTTACATAAAGATACAGGTAATTTATTCAACATGTTTGTAGAAACAAAGTATACAGCGCTTTAAAAACAATTCTGCTTGAAAAATGTAGTTGCAGTAAACCATTATGAGAGAATATTAGTCTATTTTGTCCATCGACTGTGTGTAGTAGAATCATAAAGTCCGAGAAATCATTAATTGACACGAACCTTCCATTCAACCAAATGCAGCTGTTGACCCTCTAAACTGTTGATCTATCAACGGAACAGAATGGTAGAACACAGGCTTAGAGTAAACGAATGAACTCCAAACTAAAATCCACCGCGAAAAAGACAGATAAATTACACTTCCGTGCAACGATGGTGCAAATCAGTGATTCTACATTCAGCTAAGTGAACAAATGTTGGAAACAGATCTCGCGAGCCAGACTGTTTTATTTACTCAACGGAATATTTGTCGTCAGTCTGCTTATACATCAGATAATGGCATTCTCTCTTTTCTAAGTCAGAAACTCGGTTTTTTCAGTTTGTCACACACAACACATTGATATTTTAGGTTGTGACGGTGTCGGTGACACAATATCGTGTGGTTGTTTGTTGACATTTTTGTTGCGTTTCTGACTGCTTTGTTAAATGCTCCGTAAAACTTAATAGTCTTCCTATCATCATAAGATTAAATGTATGGTAATCAGGATAACTTGACATGATTGATATGTCTTACTTTCCACTCTAAAATGTCGCCTTCGGAATGGACATACAATCGAGGCTCACAACAGTCAGATGATTGTAACCTCATTAAGCCTACACTTTGTCATTGTCTGAAACAGAAAATGATGTAGACGAGCTTATGAAATGAAGGGTAATGTGATGATCGCCCACATATTCGTAGAGGCAACATAACGACTCCGAGCCATCATTCTCGGGTTACGAATCAAGATGTTCAATCGTTTGAATGTTCATCACATTAGTTTATCTGTTCATGCATGTTTGTTAAACTTCTGAGGTGCACGTAGCAACAATAATTGAAACATTCTCATATCTTTAACACTTCTGGCAGGTAGTCGTCAACTGCTGATGTTGTACATGTTTATTTTGCCCATCATCGTCAGGTAACCCACTCCATGGGTTATTCCATATCATCAAACAGATCCAGGAACAACTATTTGTTTGCTCACAATGATTTCTAATCTAGTTTAATTTCCATACAAACCAAGTTTTCTCATTTCTTGAAGTGAATACAAATCAGTTTTTTATTGCACACTTTTTGGCTATGTCACCTAAGCCCACTGAGCGAAATATTTCATACCGAATATTTCATCGTGTCAAATACTGACCGACTACACGCTGTGATGCCCATATAGTTGACTGTTCACGTGATTCGTACACAATGTGTTCCAGATTGGCCAGAGTAAACGTGGCCCATGTCGTAACCAAACCATGATGCTGATGACTGCTTCTATCTCGTGAGTTTGAAAAACAGTCATACTCATTAACAGTCAGTAAGCGTCACACACTTATTCAAACAGAGTGGTGATCACCGGGGTTGCAGAACAGTGTGTAAGCTGCTTTTTTCGGTTATCGGGTTTGCTTTCTCGTAGATCTAGGTCGACCAGTATGATCCCAATCAAACGACCATTATCACGTGATTAATTTAAAAATCGTATTTATATGCACAAACATCAGTAAGTTTCAGAATAATTATCCGGATCTCAATTTACCAGATCAGTAGTTCTCAACTAATGCCATTAAATCACAGCGATTTATTTATAAGTAACAGGTAGAAAAATAGGGACTGGGGATGACGGCACAATCAGAATGAGTGGCAAAAATTGATTACTCTTTGACAGCATTCGAAAATATAGATTTGTATTTATTGATTAATGGTACGAATTGAAAAGTAATCACAGCTAATCACAACCTCTAAATGTCCATAGGCTTTCCAATCAGTCCCTTTCGAAAAGACACTAGACTCCGGTTTCTGTCCTACTCCAGTTCGCCGTAGTGCATATTCCTACCACGATCTGAATCGCAGAGCTCTGACCACGGTTTCATGAGGCAACCTTGTTAACTGTTGCACCAGTGACAAGTGAATACAAGTAGACGCTAACATACCTTAAGATGAGAAAATACGCGTCAATATGTTACTGAAATTACTTATTTATACGTAACAACGCTTGTAGTGTGTGGCGTAGCTAACAAGCGATTTCCATCATTTTACTTAATATTTTGCGTAATTCGCTTGGTAGGCGAGGTAAAGCTGTGTACAATCCTCTAAGCGCAAACGGATATCAAAATTATAAGTACCAACCATATACAAAGCAAGAATAAATTATCATCGGAAATAAGTTATGCTCGGATTAGAAATAAGGATTAGTTACACTTCACTTCGCGTTTCCTGTCCATAAAGTTCAGCTTGTAGTTGACATAGTCCCATCCGACGCCGATTTGTTCCTAAGGTCAGAATGGAATAGACATTAGTGAAGAGTAATCAGGTAGTCGGATTGTTACAGGCTGAACACTGTTCGCTCAGCTGATATCAGCTTTTACATTCATATGGACTTTTCAATTGACCATTGTGTAAATAGCGTTAGATTCAAGTTTCACTCTCATGTTAAACGCTAGCAATGGTACTGGATTGATATTTGAAGTCCGATCTCCCGTTCAACAAATATCGTTTATAAACAATGCAGAGCGTTAAGTTGCTCCTGCCGATTTAAGATCATTTACTCGGTAACGTTTAAGAGACAATTACAATAGCGCTGATTCAAACAGTCGGGTTAACAGGACTCTTTTCAAAGTCTGAGAAGACGACAGAAAAAGCAAGTGAGACCACCGGAATTCAGACGGTACTACTGATAAACTTTCGAGAAATTGCTCTCTTATCCCGAACACGAATGCACAAATTATCCAGCAGAAAAAGGCGTTCAGAATGGAGCAACCAAAAACCAGTTCTCAAAACGTCACCAGTCAACCGGAAATCAGTTCATTAAAACATCCGGGCATAGATAAGAGTGGCAGCCTGTCAAACAATACCAAATAAGAAAGTTTTAATAAGTGAACAATGGTAGTTACAGAAAAAATAGTAAAACGGACTTCTTATGTGTGGTCATAGTACAAAATTTACTACATATAGCAAAAGGAGAAATAAACACATACCTATAATCGACTTCCTACAAACAAATCAAACGTTCGGCATTGTCACAAACAGAGCGACAAACGTGCCAAACGAACTTCAACGAATCTAACATTCAAAGCATCAGCTTGCCTTCAATGAGCACTCACCCAGTGTACTGTCAGCTGCAATCAACAGCTGAACGCCCAAGCATTATATATGTACGCACAAGATGACCACATACGTATATATATATATATAAAGTCAAACTATGCACAAATTAATCACAATAATTACAACGTACCCAACAAGCTTGTGTTTTTCGTTATCCGTCAACAGGCTAGATACATTCTTCTTCTGTTGCGCCTCCATATGACACTCACTACTTCTATTCCGTGAACGATTTAAGAATGACTGTTCAAATACTGTTTTGATTACTACCGAACGTTAACTCGTCTGATCCCGAGGATCCCGGATTTTTTGTTTAGTCCACAAATGAACTGACGAAAAATAACTTGATCTCTACGCTGTGACATTCTTGATGTACACATAATCCGAACCAAAAGTACAAGACTTTCAATAACTTGCACGCGATTCGGCAACATTGAATTATAAAGCACCCGACTTTATTATACACCTAGTTGACCTCATCACCTTGTGTTGGGCTGAAATTTTTAAGAACTAATTAGAAAACGTGAAATTAACCATCACACCGTGATAAATCGATTCACACTACTCAGCAAACAATACGCACACGACGTTTGAGTCACTCTAACATTGAACAAAAGTGATCAAACTTTACTAGAAGGTGAAATCCAAGAAAGTTCATAGGAGTTTCGTCACTTTTGGTAAGTCAGCACTTCGATGTCGATAAGCAACCCTTGCGGTTTCCCGGACAATCGGTCAGTCTAGATTATTCTTAGTCTCGCCATGGTATGAAGCACAACTCTGAACGAATTTAGAAGACTAGATTTTGACCTTCAGGCTTTTGAAATTGAATTAAGGTGGAATAGCTAAGCGATCTCAAGGACTAGTGAAAACTGTCCATAGTTTCCTGAAAAGCCCTCCTTAACAAGCTGATAACAATATGAACGATGATCAACAGCTTTGTCTAAGCGAGGCGGACAATGTCAACCAATTGCAGTTTACAACAGTGAGTTGTTTTGCAACGGAAAAAAAAACGCTTTGACAATCTATGAATGAAGAAGTCGTTGTCTATCACAAACACGCTTGACAGCATCTGTTTCAGATTAGCCTATCACAGAGACCGAAGCCGAACGACACCTGAACACAACCACCACCACAAGTGGCTCCACTCACACGCCTCATATCCAACGTGAACCCGAACGAATAAGATCAGGAGGTGCGCGAGTTGGACTTTTTTTGTCCAACTAGCTAATGTTAGTTAGCCAATGAATAGCCTAGCACGAAAATGAAACCTTACCTTTCGGAAAACAAATAGAGGTACTCCAATGGTAAGATCTGAATTGTGAAGGTAAGTATCAAAGGTGAAATGTAAGATACGGTTCAGTATGAGTGCACATGTTAGTGCACTCTATACAAGATATGAAGAAAAAGCAAAATGAAAGATTGGGCTGAGAAACAGGCAAAACATTCATCAGACATCATACTAACGTAGTTGAAGAGACGAAAAAAGAGAAGATCATAAAGACCCAAAGTTCTGAAAGTAGGAGCGGGTGAGGTCCAAACGACAGTATTCTTTGGTTAACGTGAACAAGAAAGAACGGACACAACTAATATGACCTACTTCACCTTAACCAACTGGTTATCTCTTGGCCGATGATACGTTGGTGACCTACCAATCACGAAAGGCCATTGTATTCGTGGTCACAGTGCCATACAGTCATGTCACCACGATCTATGGCACTGATGTTCCTCTTGCGTATCGCGTGCGTCCAGTCACGGCCACGCAACTGTTGCGCCTTGAACTTGCAGACGCCCGTCAAGATCGTATTTCTCCAAACCGTCCGGCTCAACGCCAGTTATTCCGAATATCTAAAAACGACGTTACAACGCGAAAGACTTACCCGGAAAACATCCTGCTATCTATGCTTCTGACCACCAGAACTTCGCTTAACCGATTTCAGTTGTCCTTACAACAGCTGCCTCGGAATTCATTCATCGCCTATCCAACAGACATGATCTAGCCAACGAAGCTGATTCAGCATCAGCATCATATCAGTCCAGTTTGTCAGCTCACAGCAGTACCTCAGTGGTCAGAACCACGTCCAACAGCCGAATACCCAAGGTGCTTCTCAGAGACTACAAATAGAAACGGCTCATACAACGCACTTTTCGTTAATGCGCTGTCCACTTTTCACAGCCGTACAACAGTATAGATAGCACCAGTGGGCTGTAAATACGGAGCTTAGTGGCCATCTTCAGCATGAGGTTCTTCCAGATACATCTTTCACGACATCTGAAAGCTGCGTTAGCCTTCGCCCCACTAGCTCGTAACTCGCGGTTCACATGCAGGTTTGTCGGCAAGTTGCTACGTAAACAGTAGACCTTTGCGCAGCTGTCGACAACATCTCCATTGATGAGAATTTCAGGTGCATGTACAGGAACACTACCTCTGCCCGGAGAGGGCTGAATGAAAGAAAATGTCCTACCTATGATGACACCCAGTCCAAAGTTATATGCCGCGTTCGCGAAAGCGACACACACATCGATATACACACGGACGACTGCAACATAAGGTAACTTGGGCATGGTCTATAGTCTCGCGGACGTCCCAGTGGGCAGTTGGAATATATGGTGAAGAGTATGAATTCAGTATGGACAATGTTGACGTCTAAACACGACAGTAGGATTATCTTAGAAAAAGGCTGATTCACTCTACTGAAAAACATGGGGATAATTGCCCATTTACTTTCCATGATGTCAAATTACTGCGTTGATTGTGTTCCGCCGGAATACCTTCCAATGTCAACTTTAATACTGCTTTTGTTTATTTTCAAGTTCTCCTCAATAACCATTCGAAAATTCATGTTTTCCTGTCCCATTTGCGGTAGTCTCCTCTAAGTTCAGGAACAGCCTTCTGGTCTGGGAAAAATATTTTCATTGGGGCTGAAAGAAATGTCAATGGTAGCCAGAATCCGTAGTATTGTAACGTCGCTCCGGGTGGTCAACGAAAATGCAAACTGTCTGCATTCGATTTTTGCTTGTCTCATTCACAGTCGGTGAGTCTGTTTGGTCCATTCACCCCTGATGGGTACTAGGCTACAAACGAAGAATTCACCATTTCAACACTATCCGTTTTCTCAAAAAGAGCTCGAATGTAAACATGGGAATTTCTGTGGACCACCCTGTACAGATCACAGCGCTTTCGCGTATTCATCCTCGGGCGTTGCAACAGTAGAGTAAGGCAACAGAGTCCGAGCGAGATAAAGGTCGTACTAATTGCAGAGGATCAACATAGATTTTGGACAGTCAAGACAAATGGCCAAGAGCATATAATGAAAGGGTTTACATGTCAAAACTGTTCGCTGAGTTGGCCGTATTCCCAGAACTGGTTCCGGTTGCTAATGTTTCTCACCTCAAACATGGCGTTCCTCTGTGTGCCTCTATTTTGTAGGGAAATTTCTGGTGAATATCTGCACTGAAGCTAAACGGAGATAGACACACACACACACACACACACACTCGATTGTCTCTAATTTCTTACCAGTTATTTACAACAGGGAAAGTGACATTGCACTCAGGGCAAATTAACTCCATCACCCTCGTCTGTGTCCGTATGTGTCTGTTTTGTGTGGGAAGGGAGCTACAATGTTAGCTCGATAAAACAGACCTGATAGCTGACCGAATAAACATCATCAGACTTTCTCCGAACTTCCCAGTCATGTTTTCAAGTTTGGCAGTAGGCGCGTGCACACGTACACAACATACGAACGAACACACTAAGAGGGAGTAGGGTGGTCTTGATTCAAGAGTTTATCGAGTACACTTCAGTAATAGCAATGGAATTCGGAAATGAGGTCGTTAACTCCGAATCTCATCCTTGTATTTCGAATCAAGGGGACGAATTGAAAGAGCGGCCTGCCAAACCGGGCAGAGTGTGGTTACACAACGCCAATTGAGGGCGGAATATTTGCCAAGTCTGGAACAAGCGGTGAGAGTTGCGAACAGCCGTCAGAGTACGGCAAATGGACAGTTGTGTGTATGTGACACACGTGAATAGCTATTGAGAGTTTATTTGACTACTGTGTCCCCAACCGTCGGCCGACTGTTTGCTCCGGCCTTTCTACTTTCTTTCTCTGTTAAACACAATTGCCACTTTCTCCCTTCACGGGGTAATTTGCCAACAAATGTAGCTGATTTGAGACACTCAGTTTGTCTGAATGTTAATCCCTGGCCCGTAAGATCAGTAGGCTGTGTGTGTGCGGCCGTTTTCTCGGCGATGTAAGAAAATCGGCTGTTTCTTAATACTGAAGATTGCTCAAAATCACATTCTAACCACACTTTAAATCTTATACCGACTTACAACACATTCTGTGTTGGAAAAATACATTGCCTCGCTCAGTTGTCAGACCCGGTCTTATCCTCTATCCATAGCCAGGGGTGTTCATATTCAAGTCTCTATCAAATTATTGTCTTTCAGATCCATTCCGAACAGTGCTTGCAAGCGAAGTTGGTTGAGTTTTCAAATGTATTCACTCGCGTGTGCCTAACGTGGGATCAGTTGAACAGTTTTCAACGAGGCTGCCTGTTGAAAAATGGACCGCGGCAGAGGTATGCGGTATTGATGAGATCTAGCAAACTTCGAAAATCCAGTGTAGTGCTTATTTTCGAAAGAAACTGAAAAGCCTGTTGGAATTCGAAAATTACATTCGAATTTAATCAATTTTCAGCCTAGTCTCCCAAAATCCCGGTTACCAATTGACAAACAGTGCACCACCTAGCAATGTTACCGAATTTTGTTATTTCAACTGATTTGTGGATTGCTGATCATAAGCTTATCGACTGTAACTGTCATCTACTGTGGCTGCTCTGAAGAAGATCGGACAGTCAGCATACTACTCACATATGTCTCTGTTTCGAGTAGTCGTTACACGCGATCTACCAGGTGTATCATGAAGGAAAAACGACATTTCGAATGTCACTTATACCTGGATCCTACTATGAAGTAATGCCCACGGTGCCCAATGGAATTCAGAAATCTTTCCGAGTGATACGACCCAATTTTCCAAGTCTAACAGCGTCACAAATAAGATGGCATTGCAGAGTAAGAATCAGTAGTCTAGCAAAGTTGATTAGGATATACGAGATCTACACGTAAAGTTTACAGACTTCGGTTGGATTCAAGTGAGCGAAAATAACGTATACAGTTACGTTGTACGCTATCAATCGACCGATGTACTCGATGCTTCCAAACTTGCCTGAGTTTTGCCATTACGTAATCATCAGTTATTACATGGACTGGAAATGAGTGGATAGTAGTTCTACTGAATTAAGCAACGAAATTAGTTATTGATGAGTAGTCGGGGATTTGGTTTATTTTCAAGTTGACCATCACTCACATTTGATCGCAGTGTTCGCATTCAGATAGACTTTCCAGCCAGCCCCTTTCGAAAAGAAGCACTAGACTCGAGTTTCGCTCTCATTAGAGCNGAGCTCTAATGAGAGCGAAACTCGAGTGTAGTGCTTGTTTTCGAAAGAGGCTGGCTGCAAAGTCTATCTGAATGCGAAGACTGCGATCAAATATGAGTGATGGTCAACGTGAAAATAAACCAGACATTTGTTACTACAACAGAACGGACTTGTGAACAGGTTATTTCTGCAGTTAAATATCACTTTTAACTGTTTTGCGACCAAACACCCCTACGAACTACAACGAAAGCGTATCCTCTACTCGGGGTAGCTCTTTCATAATCGATGTGGCCAGAAACCTGAACATCCCGACCTTTTTCTGGAGGATAATTCCGTCAACATGTGCGGACGATTGACTATCATTCACGTTCTGTACCGTGAAAATACCAAATAGCAAATCATTTGAAGATCAGGTGACAGGAGCTTACTGCATCTATACTAACTACGGTGAGGATATCATCAGCTGACCATAAACTTTATCTGTGATCTTGAAACAAGTTTTCAGAGCAATAACTTGGCTGTTAGTTAGTAAGCCTTATTCGCGAACTGATAACGATTAGTGAGTTAGGCTGATAGACCGACAACACTATGGAGCATGAATCGGACTGTTAAGTGTGTGCTTCATTACAATACCACGAGATTGCATATTGCCAGTACTGAGATCATTTGCGATTTTAACATTCAAGCAAATAGGCGGGAGATCACTGAAACATTAGAAAGTTCGTTTCCTGATGAGTCCCTCTTCAGTTGGATCAAGTCGGCTGATAAAATGTGAGATCGTCTGTCTGGCTTCCATTTGAACTCGGAATATTTTCAAACTGAAAAAAATTCCTTGCATGATTCACCCGTAACTAAAAACATATACTTCTAATAAATAGTATCCAGAAACATTAGAACATTACGAGTGTTATGTCATAAATCATCGGTCAGAAGTGGAAAATGTCCTGAAACAAGAAAAACCCATTACAAAAACTCGTCTTCGTGTACCTATCCATGTGGAACACGCCAAAACTAGGTACTGAAACCCCGAAGCACTGCAGAACAGTTTACAGACTACATTTACCGTTCACATGAGTACCATCAACGCCCGGATAGGTTTGTCGCATTCATTTGTCTGGTGACTTCGACTATTATACTAACACGAAATTTGTGTCATGGTATTCGTAAATACTATAATAAGGTTTTATTTCTGCTGCAAAAGCTGGTAAATCTAGTCACCAAAATACCTACTTAGACATCAAAGGGTAAGGAATTCACGTGGTTCTTCACCAGGGTGTATGCACCCTACACTGGAAGTCCAAGCTGCATACACCACCGATTTTGTAACACGTTCAGCAAAATCGGTAAACAAATTCTTGGAACAGGAAAGTCGGTGATTACGCAATAGAGTCCACATTCATGTGTGGTTGCGTCCTCATTTTCTCGTTCCTTCGTCTGCACCATCCTTCAATTTTCGGTGTCATGCTAGTGATGCCTGTCAATAACCCTCTCTTGGTTACCATAGATTCCGTGTAGAAAATGAACCTCACTCTTCACGCGTACTTCCACATATTTCTAAAATGTTCCTGTTCCCTCCGGTGACTTTCAGTTGACTGTACGTGAGACTTGCTCCCACACACATACACCTGGGTGACGTATCCGTAGACATATGGGTCTATAAATATAAAGTCTGTATGAGTTCATCCCCGGTCTGCGGGTTGTTTCATTTTCCGAGAGTCCGCTTTTGACTGACAGGTTACACCGATTGATGAATGGTGTGGTTCACCTACACCGAGAACCATGGTGCATAGGGTAGTTCTGGGTAAAATAGTTAACCATTCATTGGGATTTCCGGAGCTAGCTTTCCGTCATAACTGACCCCACCCTCGCCGGTTCGTCACCACCATTCTGTCTGAGCTCCGCCTCTCTTCGTCGGCCCTTTGTCATCTCAGCTCGTACAGTCCAAGTGTGCAGTTCCGTTAAGGGGTGTGATAGCCAATGAAAAACCACCTCCACTACAATTCCCAGCCTAGTTGGAAATGTGAAGATTTCCGATTTCCGTCCCATTCCCTGTGTGTACTCGCTCATGCAAGCTGCCTCTTGTCCGACTTTCTATGCATGAGCCGAATGGTACACGAAGTGTGAACAGTCAGCTACGTACACTTGCCCATACGCACAAGTACGTACATGAGCTGTGCTCACGTATGCTCTCCTGTTCTATTATGCCCGATTCCGCCAATTATTCAGTGTAGTCCTAATACATCCAAAAAGCTAATTCTCATGGGCACATTTAGTCAACTCTGTTTCTCCTACAGATCTTAAATAACGAATGATTGTTCAGAAATTATTACGTCTGTCTCACTCGGCAGGTTGTTTGTTGTTCCTTATTATCAGATCAATAAATTTATGAATGGGGTCCTCTCCCATCACAAAACCTAAATTGATGAGATATTGACTTTCATTTTTATTCAAATGTAAACTTCTATCAGTTCAATTCAGTCACCTGAGGTAAATCAGAGACTGTATTCACCACTGGAATGGTGGGATTCATAGTTGACCACCAAACTGCCGACTACGGCTCTGATAGTTCACGCTGTAAAATGTTTGTAACTTAGAAATCAATGTGTGGTTATTACTTTTGGGTGACAACAACAGGGTGAAGTAACTATATTGAAATCATTAAGCGAGTAAAACAAAATGCTGGTAAGGTGATCATCCTAGGGGATCTGCGAAACGGGTTATTGTAAAGTTCTGTTCGGGTTCTGAATTCCCAACAGCAGAACAGGAACTTCACTTTGATTTTGATCTTAGTACATACGTATTGGTAATGCTAAGTACACATTTGTGGAATTTCTGATGACTCTAAACCCAGCAGCGATTCCCGTGGGAATTGTGACCGACGCGGCTTCTTCTTCACTCGTACCTCCTTTGACTGCTGCCTTCTTCTTGTTCCTCTACCAAACAGTTAACAGTACCCTTCATCTCATCAGCTGAAACGTACAACTATAAAGAACGATTACTGATGCGTAGTCGGGGATTTGGTTAATTTCAAATCAAACAACACTCACATTTGATCACAGCCTTCACATTCAGATGGACTTTCCAGCGTGTCTGTTTCAAAAAGAAGCACCATATTCAAGTTTTGCTCTGATTAGAGCTCATCACGGTCGGTGTTCGAACTCCGGCCACGCTTTTATGAGGCAACTGTGTTGATCATTGCGCCATCGACCTCACATTAGGCACGACCGAATTATCCGAGCAATGGCAAGAACATGCACTACTAACGAATTCTAGTGAGAGCGAAACTGGAGTTTTTAGTGCTTGCCTCATGTGGCTGATGCAACAAGGCACTAAAATGGGGACAAACAGTTGTAGTCTCTAGAGCACACATTCGATCTACGAAGCAATTATACAACCCCAGAAAATGATCGGCATGATCCACTGCTCCGACGGTTGGGCTGGGATATTTCTGATGACCCAGAATCCGGTATCTACACTGCCTTAAATCATGCCTGATCTCTGGGTTCCATTGGTGAAACGAAGTTTCATGCCGTGAACTCCTGAAATCCTCCAAATGCGGTAACTGGGTTGATATCCGCGTTCTGGATTCACATCGAGCACAGACCCTTGACATGCGAAAATTTCATATATGATCTTTATAACGCAGCTTTAGAATTCACCCAGAGTGTTCACTGGCTTTCCCACCCCCAATCGCCGATTTTTAAGTATCCAAACCCTCACAACAGTGTTGCCTCTGCGGACCGCTCGGTTCGCGAGCCATTTTCTGTACACCGTTGGCTCCGTTCAACCCCAGAAACCCATTTCCACACTGTTGTTTTGTAAGCACTTGACCCCAACAAACTTGGGTCTGGTGTTCATAGATATCACTTTGTGGAGTGTCCCGGTTAACCAAAACGTACACGGCAGATCGATGCTCATATCTTGCTCAATTTGTATTTGCTTTACGAACATAATATGCAAGTCAGAATAAAGTGGTAAGCAATCAGACGTGTGGCACATACTTGCTATCACATGGGCATTGTAAATATCGTCTTGTTTCACGATGTCAAGTTTGGCTGGAAAGTTTGCTAACCATTTAGGCGAAAACAGCTAGTTGTTCCTGCCAGATGAATAATCTTACTTAATTATTCGTAACATCACCAACGATGAAACTATCGATCAGCTGAACGGAATACACCAGCTATAGATGAGCACCTAATCGACTCATGGAATATCTGTTTATGATGCGTTAGCCTTAAGTGAACAGCTCACAGATTATGGTTGATTAGGATTCAAGAAAACGAATAGCCTACTACCGTCAGGAGTCCAGTATTAACAACTCTGAGCCCAGAATCACCATATCAGGAGTCGCCAGTATTCAAGTGGATAGTCAGCATAGAATTATACCTGTCAAGGTCATAACACAGGTCAAAAAAATGATCTCAAATTTCCAGTTCTTGTTGACAAAGAGCTTTGACCACGTGGAGTGTGAAAAAAGGTTTAGTGAACCTATGGGAGAGCTAGGGCTAAATTTATTTATTAGGTACTTTGATTTACTAGGAACGATTAAGTACTTTAGGTTGTGATGGTGTGGTTAATAAAAGACGACACATGCGAATGCCAGACAGCTGAGACCACTGCCAGTTTATCCGGTTGAACAGAGAATTTTGACTGCGAACCATCTCTGGGACTGCTCAGGCGATAACCTAATTCGAACTATGGAACACTACATTGGCTAAGGTTACCCATTCGGCAACAATATGTATTTCAAGGTGTACGGATCAATAGTGATCTTACCAGCCTACATTTGGAACTTACTCGGACTGTTAATCGGGCTTACGATCAAGTGACCGCATCTCCCACAACCGTCATCTTCGAGACTTACTAAGCTGTGATTGAGTGCACGCATTACTACAAGTCTTCCGTTCTACACGCAAGACGTCTCGGTTAAACCAATGTTACTGTATTGATTTGAGAAAGTGTTATCGAAAACAACTGTTCTTCACATCGTTGCTTCTAAATGATAGTAGCTAGGTACCACATTGTGAGGGCACAAACTGTGAAAGGGTACTATTTGTCCGTTCACAATCATTTCGGAATCTCAGGTAGAACAGCAAATTAGTAACAATCTGTCCGAAAGAATTTAAACAAACTGTTCCGTTTGGAGAGCAGATGTCTGTGATGAGACACCATGGGGGGTTAGGTGTGGATGAGAGTTGAAGACTTTGCGTGACAATTTCGTGGTCCATAATTTTCAGTGAACCGTCAGGTTTTCGTGCCAAAATCCACATGGTGAGATTGAACAATCTGGTAAGTTTCGAGTCGATTAACCGATTTAGGACGCAACGTAACCGACTCACGAAGATGGGCTGGTTCTCAAATTACTACTGTATAAGGCGACACAAGTCCACGGCATTGAGCAATTACCCAGATATATATATATGCACGTAGAAATTTAGTTTGTCTGTCTAACGATATAAGTGCGTAAAGGATGGAGAACGAAGCACAAAACTCGTGCGTTTACCAATACACAATATTTATTGGAACGTACACAAATATATAGGGAAAATTGATTATGAAGAACTATGCTGTCGTGCAACGTGTTCATATTGAATCCTTAAACCCAGAGAAATAGCATTCCCCTACAAGCGGTAAACACACACGGTTGGCGGCATCCGATTCGGTTTAACCTGTCACAGTGACCGAACCCAAAAGACGCCTGTGCTTAACCATCACTGTAATTGGCCTGCGCCGCACCACTTGCGGCTCCACCCACACACCACCTATCCAGTGTAAACTCGAAGGAATCAGGCCAGTAGTTGTGCCAGTGGGGGCATTTCTGTCCAGCCGGCCAACGCTGGTTAGCTAGTTGATTGACTAATATGGAAAGGAAACTCTTATCTCTCGGAAACTAAACAAAGAGAAGCTGCAATGACGAGATCTAAATTAAGAAGAAAGATATGTGAAGTGTAGTACAAGAAGCATTACAGTATAGGAGTGCTGGTTGGTGCATCCCAAAGAAGATGAGGATGAAAATCAAAATTCCCGTTGAACTATGAAAAGCCAGGCAGACCATTCATCATACAGCACACCAACAAAGCCGAAGAGATGAATGGGTGGGAGACTGCAGACACCCAGGTTTCTGTAAAGAGGAGCGGATTAAGTGTCAACGACCAGGATTTTGGCGGATGCAGTCATTAACAGAAGAAGGATGGATATACTGATACGACCTACCTGACCTGAGCCTAACGTACTGGTCGTCTCTTCGCCGACGGTGTACTATGAGTACCTTGGTGACCTACTAATCCCGAACGACCAGCGCATTCGCGGCCGCACACATCGCAACGCCATATAATCACGTCAGCATCAGCATGGCTTCCATCCCGTCACACACACAGAGAATGAAGGAGGTAGACAAGGAAAAGCGAACAGACACACGAAGACACATTGAATTACTTGTGACAGTGCGTTTTGGAGGTGATTAGGACAATGTGGTACACAGTGACACTGCCGTGCGATTCAAGCAGGCCTATTGGGATATTGAGAAGAGGATCTAGTGTGTAACCGTGTCTGCACCCATTCCACGGCGGGTTGGTGAAACTGTGTAGGCAAACGATAGAATTTGACAACTGTATCGATTGGACATGTTGTAGAGAAGCTAGATGAAAAATGGGGCTATAATGATGGCCTGAATGGCTCCCTACGTCACGCTCGTTGTCCAGCTGATTTTCGTAGGGTGACCACCGATCCATCTGCCTTGAGACCAGGGTAGAAGCACTATGTATGCAAGCCGCCTTCAGGTGAACGATTCTTAAAGCTTCGATAATGCAGACTGTTCGTACATAGACGGCAACCGACCATTACAGAAGTTTTATCGGTATTCATTCGACACCCACTTTGGGCAAATCAAGTCTGTGCCAGAGGACTGACTATTCAGCCGGCATTGTATGTGTATTTCTCATATGCAGTCCGAAGCATTACAATCCAAACAATCTCAACCAATGTGTTAAATAGTGAGCTCCAGAATAAACACAAAGAAACAGAGTTTCCACCACAATAGACCGTCTCTGTAAAACACGTCGTTAATAAAAATGTCCCGTAATCTTTGAGTACTGGGCGAATGCTCAGAAAATTACGCAGACTAATATAAAGATTTCTCACAACTCACTGTAGTTTACTGAGAACTGATCTAATGTTGCCAGCCCTTCTGGTGAACAGTTTATCCTGAACCTTTTCTCAGTAGCTCGCAGTTGACCGTTTTCATTTAGAACGACCTGTTTTCATAGATGGTGGTGACAAACGTGTATGGTTGATTTTGGCTGATGGAGCTTAATGAAGGTGCACACTGCAGGGGAGGTTTCTGATTGACATCAATCACAGATTCTGCCTAACTGGTTCAATGGGATTTGTGTTTCATTTGCTGTATAACCGCATATTCAGCCGAAAGACTGAAATCACTTGCCACTGATGGCAAGGTGTCTCGTTGGCGTCCACAGATCTTCAAGTTATAGTTGATTTTGATGGCGGACAATAATGAGTTATGCTTTAGTGAATTTGAACGGTAAGCACACGTTAAGTGAATTTAGGGCCTACGGATCTTGTGTTAGTTACCACGTTCCTCGCTTCATCAAAAATGAGTCAACTCTGTGAGCAGACAATGTTAGATAATTTAGGATCATTTAAGACTAACCCTTATGCTGTGTCAATGTTAACTGAAATTTGTTCCTATAACTTGCTCTTCGTTTTAATCTGATTTCTATGTCGGATATGCAAACCTACGGTTATATAAGCAATAGCTGCACAAGGTCACAGCTGCTAAGTTTTTCTCACCTTTGAATCGAATAACTCAGTTAACGGCTTTAAACAATTCCAGAATCGTCAGTCATCTCGGTTGACCAGTCCATATTCCGTAGTTTGAACAGTTGTGAATTGTTCAGCGACTCAGTTCCACGGATTATGTTCAACTGAACTCCGAAAAAAATAGGTTCATTGTTCTTCGTAGGCTTTTAATAACCGGTACTGTTAGTAATTAGACTTATGGGTTAAGTATAACAAAGTAGTTAATGAAACCGCGGTGATTTCATAATGTCTTACTTCTTTTGGCTGTTACGATTCGTTTCGCTCACTAAAAGCGAAATCGATCAGATTCTTATGGGTGTTTGCAGACTACGAAGCATTCACGCAATCTCCGCAACGGGTTGAGGGAAGTGCTCTGCAAACAACCTAGGGAGGAGAAAGCGGAATATACGGAAAAAGTGATTCGAATACCTATCTGCAATACCACTGGCCACACTCCCGTGATTTAATGGATAAGATTCTGAACCTCCATTTAACGCCCATTTATGTCTAGTGGATTTGAGCTCCCAACGTGGGCGGTGCTGACCATACCAACCAACGTAGAACCAGCTGCTCAGCACTACATATTATTTGTAAAATGTACGGTGCATCTTACTCCCAGCATTTCTGAGCCTGTCGTTTTCAATGTTACGGATGCGTATCGATGAGATCAGACTGCATTCGCTAACGATGTGCACACATAAACGAAGGTGAAAATTCATCTCTCGCGACGAATGAAGCGTTTTATTGATTTAGTGGCTTCTGCCTATACACATCCACCAAAAATTCCTGACTATCAGAACAATTATCAAAGTTTATGGAATGGCTACTGTGCCACCATTCGGAGTGATTGGGCAACCTAATCAGTAACCAAGACCGAATGCAACCCAACTTTTGGACTTGACAGTTTGGTCGCGTCTAATGTATGATCAGCGGTGTACTGGTCAATACGGTCCCGTTTTCACATGTTGATCGGAATTCAAGGCTATTGGCCAGATATTGTAAAAATGAAATCTGACTCACTTTGAAAAGTGGTTGATTGAACAGTATGTCTGAATGCGGAAGCTACTATCAGTAGCGAGTTCCCTTTTTATTCATAAGACGTTTTAAGTGATAACATTTACAAATCAGTTACTCGATTTAGGAACCCAAAAATCACTACACACTGCTTATGTTTTATTATTAAACCTCCATCTGGAAGTACGGCAGACAGAATAAATTAGTTCCTTGTCGGAAATAACATTCTTAAGGGAGTATTCAAATATTATTTTGTGATCAAAGTACATTCCCGAGAAAAGTTGTCTATAGACCAATGGATATTTTAAATGTAGTATAGTTTATTTGCAGCCTAATGTTGAGTTGTAAGTAAAAACAAGCCTAATGTAACCGTAAACATGAAAACCCAGCGGTAATAATCTATCGTTAAAATGCTAGTCAATCGACCAAGTTGTTCTGTCGGGGCCACATCTATTCTTTTTCTCATGCTAATATTTTCTCACCGTTATGGCTCACTAACGTTGGCTGATTGGACTTTGTCAGAACTCGTGTTACTGTAAGCCCACGCATCTTACCGGAACTTCAGTAGGAAGCATCTGTCTCTATTCATTGTCTTCATGCGATAATGCACTCTGCTTAGCTTGGAAAATGTTGGTGGTACGCGATAATAGCAATACTTTAAACCAACGTCAAATCGGAAAAACGTGGTATCAGGATATACGAAAATGCCACTGTGGCATCTTAAACTGACTTGGTACAGAGAAGCTACACGACGTCTAATAAGCCCATATTGAGACAAGAAGATACAATACCGGGGTAAACAAAAGTGTTGTCGTGCCATCTTTTTCCACAAACCTATAAATCACGTTCGGTGAACATCGTCGACTTTCACAAACCTGAACTGAGACGTATCAGGTTGCTGGACTTGAGATAGCTAACCAATAACTGACAATTGGCCCGAGTATCAATGTAACATCTCGAAGTATAGAATATTGACGCCACGAGGATTGAACCCAAGTGTACTTTGTGATAGGTGAAGTAGTTAGTACAGTGTACAATGAACGGTAGAAGTAGCGCTGATGTAAAATTGTGAACTTGATTGATTCACATGGAGCAACATCCAGATTTGTGTTCACACGAATTTATCAATCAGCTTGTTTTTTAAAACAGAAACACTATACTCGAGTTTCTTTCGTGTTGGGGTTCAGGAACAAACAATGGTTTGTATTTCATTCCACATTCTTGAGAAGTGACCACATGGATCAATGCATCACTGACCTCGCATAAAACACGATCACGTTACCGTAATTAAAAGTTTACCCACGCCTATTGGTGAATAATATTCAGGTTGCTTGATTGTGCATGGGGGGAACAACTTTAGTAGTTTACCAACTAATCAGTCTCTGAAGACGAACCAGCCACTTGAAAAGCACTTACTGGTGAACACAGTTGATCTTACGGGCGTTATAGAGCGGTCGTTCTTAGGGTAAAGTTATTGGCATACTGTCCAACCTAGTCTCCCCATGAGAATCTGGACTGCAGTACAAACACCGACCAGAAATAACTTATACACTTCCGACGGGCTTTAGCAGAGACGAAAGTCTAGCCTAGTGCTTCTCTTGGAGGAGGACCTGTTGGAAAGTCAATCGGGATGGAGAATATCGGTCAACTGTGAGTTGAGTTGAAGTTACACATAGTTCTATCATTCCGTGTCTGCTGCTCAACGCTCACCCGTGAATCCAAACTCTACCAGTGGTTTCCACCTCAGTTTAACCCATCACGGGTATGTACTAGGATCAAAGTTCGAACCAATAACTTTCATGTATTTCAAACTAGGTTCTTGCTTTAGCACTGAAAACAACGTCTCTTTTCTGTATAACCAGGCTGTTTGGAACGATTTAAAATACTAACCAACTGATGTAGGCAAAACATCAGTATCTCGTAACGACCGAAGTGATTGCAATTCGACCATATGATCCAAAGCCGCTCGCATAGAAGAATCTCGTTCGTCCTCGTAATCGATCGCCGCAATCGACTGATTAATCGTGACCTTCCACTGAACAGTCCAAACTGATAGAACCACTCAAAAATTGAAGCAGGCTTATTTCGAATACGAATCAGATCAGTATTTGTTATTTTAACTCACAAATACCTCTGATAATCAGTACGAAATTTCAGTTGATGGGAGTTGAACACACAACTGACAGCAGGTTTCACATCCCCGCAGACGTTTCATCTAACCCCTTTTGAAAAAAAACACTAGATTCGAGTTCTGCCTTTGCTAGAGCAATGATCAAGAAGGCCGGATCATTAAAGCGTGACCGGAGCTCAAATATCGGTGTGTTCTACTGGCGACTTATAAGAAAAGCGAAAAGAGCTGACGAAACAAATCTAGGGGACAATGACGGTGGCAATGAAGTGTGAGTGAGGTACAAACTACGAGTATTCACTGGCCTAACGGTAAGCTGTCGAAAGTATGCACATCTCTTTAGCTTGTCGATTAGAAGACAATTGTGTCGTTCTACCCTTTAAATCAACAACTATGCACGCATGTTCTCTGTCTCACTAAGAACGATGTATTAACTAATTAATTTGCAGCTACACTGGCCTTCACTTTCAGGCACTTTTCTTATGAAACGCAACGATAGCCGTGGGTGGATTTTCATCTTGTCACTTCACCCATCCAAACGTGAATGCGGACCGTCACAACGGCATTCTGAGTGAGTTTGAGGCGATCCACGTCTGCTTGGTTAATGCGGCCGGATCCGAACAACCCGTTTCTTTTGGGACTCAAGTGGATGAACGCAGATCGAGGGCGAATGAAGTCTTTCAAGTGCCCGTCTGCGCTCGTGTTATTGTGTGTTGAGTGTGAGGACCGAGCTCGAGGAGTTGATAGATGACCAAGCGAATGTAATTTAGACCAGTTGGATGGAGCTTCAACCACATCCGACGGGTGGCAGCACAGTGTTCTCTACGTACGTCTGCTCTCTCTCTCTCTCTCTTACTCTCCCGTGTGTGTGTGTGTGTGTGAGTGGGTGGGTGGGTGGGTGGGTGTGGAGTTGGAGGGCTAACAAACAGATTAGTTTCTGGGTTTCCATACGACCAATTAACGGCTACTCATTTGGATAGGGGTGGTCGGATAACGATTGAAGTGGTCAATCGATTTAGGGCCTCCAGCAATTTAGCACCCATACTCATGTGCGAACACACACGCTCACACTTCTCAAGTATTCTGATAGCCCCTCCGTTCAGTTAAACAATATTGTTTGTGTAGAAAGTTGGTAAGATATTGACGCAACAAAGACGAAATCCAGCTAGACGTTAGGACAATTCACTCACATGCATGACTCAGTCTGCAAACAAACTCTGAGTGTACTACGAATATATTGGATTAACTGAGCATATCGCCCATTGAACGTTCACAAAGAAATGTATGAGTTTATTATATAAACACATCCCTTTGAATTCAGCCTCTTATTCCACTGCTAGAGGTAAACTTTCGTTGGAAATGCAATACCCTTGCGAAAGTGTGATGTTTCGCATTGCCCTTCAACATTTCATAGTGATTTTCGTGGTGTGTTAACTCCCCATTGAGTAAGGTATGGGAGGTTCAACTGAGGCTAACTGACCAATTACATCTGTAACATTTCCGGATTCGAGAACTGAGGAAGTCACATCAAGGAATCCATTTCTTCAGACTTCGTTTTAAGAACACCGACTTGATCTGGAAGTTTATGTCATATGTGTACCACTTTCTAATAAGAACGAATCAGGAGTCCAGTACCTTCATATGAACAACGGAAACTGCGAGAGAGTATGAGTAGAATCTCAATCATACCAAAAAATCCACCCTTATTCATTTGTAGGAATATGAACCTCTGTATGGACAAAGAGCGTTGCACGACAACCTTACCGAATCACATGAGTTCCAAGTTGAAATGATATCAAGGATGGAACACGTCGTGAGGTGCCGTGATTTTGCATAGGGATCAGAAAGCCCTCACTAACATGACGCATCCCATTGTAAAAAAGGACTCAATTTGGAATGGGATATCCTGGTGAATTTCCTTGATTTATGGGCCTTAGACTGCGTTCTCCATTGTGAAATTTAACACTTCCGTACTAGAACCAACAGTATGCAAATGAGGTCTGTGCAACAGTCTCTGCTGTACAGATTCTGTTAGTGAATTAGCTGCACCAACTATAAACCAGTTTTCAAATTAGTGCTGATCAACGTTGACCTGAGGAATCTCAAGTAAACAGCAGACCTAACTCGTGAATGAGTTGGTATTTACAAATTTCAGTATTATTCAAAGGTCCGGAAACTTAGGAAGCTTATCGATTTTGAAGCATAACTGCAAATCACACTGTTGCGCATTCATCTACAAGTCTTGACACAACAAAAAACACATTGTGATTTCAACATCCATCAACATGGCAGTTCCTTTCACATAGACAAATGCAGACTCGTGAAAACCCCGTGAAGCCCCGAAACAGAAAACATCTCAACCGTGGTGACAAGGCGGAGAAACTCATTCAATAATGCCCGTTTGTAGATGAGGAACACAACAATTACTATTCAGTATATCTTCGGCATTCTTCCATCACGCTGCTATCCCAAGTAACTATCTATCGTTAACGGCCACGCCATTACTTGAAGGACGAAATGGGGTCAGCAAAGAAGGCTAACTCACTCCGATCCGCCCGTTAAATTTATCGTACTTTTCAGCCGAACTTGTTATACCGGTAGTCCATTCACAAAATGCTATATCCGCTGACCTCTTGTAGGCTCGAGAGAAGCTGTCAGATTCGGTCTGCCTAATTCGTCGAAACTGACTAGATCGGTCGGTCATATAACGAGAATCTTCCTACAGTATGTGGGGTTTATAGTGACGTGTTAATTCACGTGAAAATTGAAATCGAAGTTCGGTGGTCAACACTTCCCGACGTCACATTCAACGAGTCACGAGTCCAGCCGTCTGATGCCCAGTAACGCGATGTTCTACATCCGACCGAGTCTAGCTCAGTTTGAGAATTTCACAAAACAGCGTGCGTCAAGCATCGTATTGAGTTATTTTCTACAGTCATTCATGAACCGAATTTTACTTAGGTGAAATTAATATATGAACTTGTTAATTAAGCTTTGTTATCATTAGTTTTATTTATTGTGTATACAAAAGTGCGGTTGGCTGTCCACTCGCTTACATGACACTTGGCTCCGGTTCTGGAGGAAATGGACAATCCTGATTTAGAGCAGTGCTACTGACTGTGTTGGACACAGGTTGTTTCTGATAGACTCGTCACTACTTCCAACGGTTGAAATGATGTTCACTTTCCCGTTTCTCATCCTTAAATCAATGACCCACTGTACTTGGTGTCATTCTCGTTTGAAAATCAATTCGGTACGAGTATCAGAAGAACTCAAACAACTAACCTTCAGGTTATGATTGACACCAATAAGGTAAACAGTCACATCGAAACTAATCGGTCTGCGAATGTGCAGAAAACGTGGCACACAACACGAACCTTCGATTTTTGCACTTTGCTGTTTATGTCCGCCGTATAGATCAAAGCAACAAGATGAAGAACATCAGTCAGTGAATGGACAGTGGAAGACGTTTTCATGCTGGTCGCTCTCACGCTGACACTCCACCGCGACCTGTGTGGCTTTGGTCTGGACACCTTCGAACAGAGAAGAGTCGAAACGGGGTTCGAACTGATTGCCTTAAAAGGCGGTATGCCAGATTAACTTAAAGTCTATCCTCTCTCTTAAGCGCTCTGCGGCTTAGGTTGACCTGGTAGATGGCCTCAAAACCTCACGCCTGGAATTAATATACCGGAGTGAATAGACTATTTACCCTTGAAATTCAGGTTTGCACAATCGGTAACAATGAGGAGGTATTTCCGCCCATGACCATATTTCCTCTTCTAAGTGCCGTCGAATTTAAAAGCAGAATTTTCGGTTCGGAGGTGAGTTAGCGTTGGAAAAGCAGGTGGATGACCGCCCAAAGATGACGCAATTAATCCTATTCAAAATTCATCAAATTTATTTTCATACTTTTGATTACAGGGGCTGAACGTGAGTTAGATACATTAAGGTAGATGGAACTGTGAACGCCTGTGATAAGGCTACTTTGGTCCCAAGTGAGCACACCTGAATCGGACTCGGCTTACAAAGAAATGCGGGAGGATGGAGATGGCAAGGTGATCATCGTTTGAGGGTTGGGGTGGCGATGGTTGAGCTAAATCTCTTGGGGACACGAGAAGGCACGAGGGTACAGAACACGGAGGACTTAGATGGGTCCTGGATTAGAGCTGATCTTTGAGTAATCGGCGAGGTTCACTCGCTTTGGTTGACTGTGTATCGTTTGGTCCACGGGTGATGTGATGCAGGCACTATCATTCTGAATTAGTTGTACGTGCCTTCAGGTGCACAAACTTCTAGCGACAATAAGTGGCTATCATAGTTTTGAGAGTTGCGAAAGGAAAACAACTTTTATCGAACTGATAATTTAAATGGCAAATTTCACACAGTTCTCTACTTAGTCTCAGCCAGACGACATGTGTACAAACACGAATTGGAATATCAAACTGGGATGAAACCCATAGACGGTATTTGGTCACCAACAAGGTTCAAGTAGCAAGATGATAGTGCTGACTAGCAGAGGAAGACAATTACCGTCACTTATCTCAGTTGCCAACCATCGTATGGCTTCTCAAGCGGTTCAGATTGTAAACATGTATGTATGTTTGCCTTTTTTCTATATAAGGGATCTATGTGAGAGTCCTTTTCCAGTATACAACACATTGCTTGCAATCTTCTCACCGTTTTACCCATTGTGCTTCATCTTGTCAGTAATTGCGCTTTCACCGTGTGAACTTATGTTTGATACAAGCTCAGGCTGGTTGGATAGGTTCTAGCTGCCGTTTAGTAAATTACTTAGCACCTTCCGTTTCCCTTTTTCCCCAGCTGGTTGCTGCTGTTGGTCCCGGACATTTTCAATCATCCGTCCATTGGGACCATACTGCAACGATCCCGAAAAATAGTTTAACACTCTCTGTGAGAAGGTCGATTTCAGTCTTGTGCACTGAAAACTCTCCAACTTATATACTACAACTCCCGATTAACTAGCCATTCGAAGGGACCATCAATTATTGCCGGACAGTACGAACTGACGAACTACCCAGCACTCATCTATATGCGGCGGTTCACTGTGTCATTTCTAACGAAAAATTACGTCAGACAACAAATCATTCGAGCGGCGAACCAACCCATCAGCATTCTGTGCATTTTGTTTCAACGACGCACACAATGACTCAAGACCGAAAGCTCAAGTCCCGGTACGGTTTGTTCATACGACATTCCTGGGACGTCAACTTTTCTGAAGGACACTGATAGAAATGCTGATATGGTCTCACTGTTTAGAAATTCAGACCTAATATAGACACAAAACAAAACAAAACGTAGTTAGTTTATTCACAGTTCATTTCTGTTAAGCATAAAATAGCTTAATAACTTAATAGATCATATGGAGAAAGTAGTAATTACAGTTGATTAATGATTATTATTACATTATTGATTATTTGACTGATTTTTACTGTTGTTATGAATTCTCACTCATCGACAGAACTGTGACAGGATTTACTAAATGGAAAACAGGGCGTGACTTAAAAAATGTGTCTAATGAAAATTGGGAACATAAATGTGTACAATATTTCACTGCGAACTTATAGCTCATTTGAATCAACCAACAGTAACAGCTTGTTCGTAATTGCTTCACCTAGAAGGAAGTAACGGAATATTAAGTCTTCCCTGTGATGTCAACAATCTGGTGAGTAAAGGCTCAGACTTTTGGGAGCAGACTCCTTTGGAGCATGACAAGTCTTAACAAGAACATGACCGGTTGGGATGTTTGAACCATACTAAAATTTGGCTGTCGGTTCGACCTGCAAACTTCAGGGGTACTACATTGCCCCCACTTTCTATTCAAATGGAAAACAATGTTACACCAGTGAGTTGCGGTTTTTGCATTCCGTTTTCATATACACACGGTGCAGAACTCATCAATACTAGCAGGATGCAGGTGAACAAAACAATCAGTTCCGTAGTGGGCCACTTCGAATTCTGTGATCTGCATTGTTATCCTATAATTGTGGTTACCTCACACATCAACGTGTCATAATTTCATCCACGATACTGGTATAAGTAACTGCGATTTTGTACTTATCAGTGTAACCTGATGTATTTTCTTCCAGTATTTATAGCTACCAGACATGCTGAGAGTGAATAAGTCTCGCGCTTAAATTTAAACCCTTGTTTAATGACACCATGTTTCCTCATCCATCAAGCGTTAACAATTAAACTATCGCATCCATACATGAACTGAACCTGTTTTCTCTTAAACGGTGGGATAGGTGAAATCTTGGACTGATTGTTAGTTCACTGCTCCTCAAGTCTGGGCCTTCTGCGTGCGGTTACGCTGCGAACAGCAGTTCAGGGCACAACACATTCATGATTGTTTGGTGGCCAGTGTCAAAACGTGTGTGTTAGTAGGCGCAGAACTCACATACACTGGTTGCTCAAACGTCGTTGGAGTACACGCCATTATGTTGAAGTATATCATAGCTTGTGTAGTATTGGTTTGTGCGTACATGCCATAGCTGTCGTAGGCTTAAGACATCTTCTAATGATAGCCGTTTTAGATGTCAACTCCCAAGAGTTTCAATCGTTTTTGAACCGGTCGATTTACGTTCCTTTTGAGATCCACATAGCTTGCCAATGCGCAGATTGCCTGGTCATGATCGGTGGTCACTTTCCGACTGTGCTTAATCAATCGAAACGGATAAATTGCGAACTTTTGCTACGCAACTCATGAATGGTGTACAATACGGTTGATATTCCTATGGCATGTCCACTGTGAAAGGCCTGTAAATGCGGTCAACGATTGTTTACTAATGGAGTTACCAGGACAGACAGAATTCATGAGGGGCTTGTCGAAAGCAATCGTCTAGTTAAAGCCGCCGTTATGTGATATTTCGTTACAGTCACGTACTTATGTGACTCGCTCAATGAGTGTGAATCAGAGGTTGACTTGTCACAAAGCATAACGTTGAATTCAGAAACAACATGTACCTGACCCAATTTCTTCCAGCACTATTAAGATCTAAGTGGTATGTTCCTGAATTTTGTGGTTGTTCATATAGGTCAGATTACTCTCCTTTGGCTATGTACCTCTTATTCCACTAAGCTGATCGATTTCAGCGCAACAGAAAAGGAAATACAACAGCTAGAGACAAAACTCACGTGCATTAATGTTGCCCCAATGTTCACTTCCCTTTGGTCTGATAGGTAAGCTTTTGGACTACCATTGTCATGCTTACACGTCGAGCGCTGTCCAGTTCATTGTCGTGTGTGATATTCCATCAGTTCAATTGGTTGCCTCGATCAGACTGGACATCACTGGTTAGACAACACTTCTTCAGTAGGCGTAAGGAAGTAAAATGAAGCCAATGCCGTCTAGCTATGAAAACTCTAGCAACAAACTCCGGTTTTGGCCCATGACTCAGATGTAATTTCCTATGATCACAGACTCAACAGCTAAGTTAAATAACGTCAGTCAGACTCTGTGAGACAGACCTCATTCGATTGTTAGACTTGGGAATGCTTTTCATAATGTGACAGTTTCAGGTGTTTTTGTCCGGAGAAGGTTAAAGGTCATTTGAAGTTGTTTAATCACTTACCCGAGTATTGATTCTTTGATTTACTGAATGTCACATTTGGATTTCTTAAGAATTAGACTAGTTGGGTAAACAACCTATTTGATTGATTAGTGGCAACCAGAAATACAGAGTGGCTGATGAAGGAAGGCTGTTTCTGATCCTCCAAATGTAAATAGCTTTTGCTTGAACGCATTGTTGTTTCTGGAGTGTGTGATGCCAAAGGCGTCCGAAATGCTGCCCGTAAAGATACTGTTGAACACTTTGATGAAGACACAAAGTGGTATAAGACAATTCAGTGTATTTCTTATATATACACAGTGTTGCGTTGTGATTGTGTGTCACGTCCAAAATAACGTGTTTCCGGTCCACTGCCTTTGAGATCAGTTTGTGCAAATCAACTACACATGTAGTTAACGGAAAGTCTGGTACAACTACAGGCTTGGTACCACGCAGGAGAGAAAACGAGTTGGTTTATTCATGTTCTAAAAAATCCTCAACGCGTGCACTCCTGTTTAAAATTCCATACGGTATATGATAGTGCATAACACAATAAATGTCCAGGATACCTGAATACTGTACCGGGGTAAGCTGAGTCGACAGAGGCAAGACTCAATATGAGTTATCTCGTATCTCAGAGCCAACTAGTTGTTTCCTCAGCCGCCTGTTTTAACCGACGTCAGTTACCAGCTACCCAGTGAAGCAGTTTACAAGAAATGCGCCCGAGTTACTGAAATCGAGGGACAGATTTCACCTTAAACGCAGAAATTATCCGACTATCTTTCGTGAAGACTCTCGAATTAAATGGTAAATCCACTGTTATCGTGCGTAAGCTACAATTCTCAACGAGGAATAATCAGCGAACAGTTTCCATATATAAAATCAGTCGGACATTTACAACCCTATTTCTTGCCTTGTGATAGGCATTAAGGTGATCTCATTGGTTAGGTAGGTATATCAGCAGATTTCGAAATCAAACAGCAACTCGATTTGCCAGTAGACATCCTATACTACAAGTCAGCAGTTGGTTCCAACCACGTAGATTTAAGAATGACACACTGAAAAGTCGCACGTATTTTTTTACTATATCATACAGTCATAAGTTCACTTCCTTCAATTGAAAAAGGTACATGAGTGGTTGGAGAAACGAAAGAATTGATAGGAAAGTGGACAACTAACAAAGGGAGAATAACGATAAAGCCATAATCTGTTGTAGCCTGAAACTCCTAGCGGCTATTCAAATGGAAACCATGGTAATCTCCTTCATACAAACAGGAGGCAAGCAGGGCGTTTCTATCGCAGTCGTAGAAAGTTCCGGATTTGTTGTCGATTGAGAAGATTTCGGGGAATAGGTGACGACGGAGGAGGAGGAGCAGGAGGGAATCACAGTTTCCGACTGGCCATATTTCTTGTAGTTCTGGTAGTCTTGTTCTGGTTTTGTACTATTTCGATTACTGGCTCCCTCTGTTATTGTAGACAAACAGGGGCGCTTGTGGTTATGCTTTAAAAGAATGGCATTAATATCACCGGGATTCATTGCTATCACTGGACTGTCCTCTTCAGTAAAATGTCGTCCGATTTGGAAACGTTCCAGCAAAGACAATTCAACCGGATCTGTTTGATTATGCTCAGACTGTGAGAACTGGTTTGCTGGTGCCATTATCATATTTGTTAATTGTGCAGAGTAAACGCTGGGCGGTGCAGCAGACAGAGAGGAGGACGGTGAATGAGTATGAGACAGAGGTGGTGATTTCTTGTTGACACAAGATGGACTGAATAAGTTAGCGGATTGGGTTCGTTGTGTAGTTTGCGAATGGGATGGAGTATCGAATTTTTTCACATCCAGGCGGAATGGCATGGTCGTTTCGGAGATCAGATTGTTAGATAACGGCGGATCGAACAACGAGGTAGAACTGATCCGTCCCGTACTGGATTGTGTTGGTGGCATGTAGGGTGGCGAGGGATTATAGATGGGAGGATAGTACGTAGATATGGGAAATGGATAGTTGGTGAAGGGATTAGATGAATAGCTGATTGCACCTCTGGTAACATCTATTCCTGTTTGTTGGTGCTGTTGCTGTTGTCGAGATGGTAAATCTTCGGACGCAACATTAAAATCACGTTGTTTGGACGAGCGTAACGCTTGGAATGCCAGTTGTGATGAGTCGAGCCTGGAAAGAGTTATATGAGCTTCGTTGTAGGCCTCTGTCGTGCCTGAATCAGGATAGCGCAAAAAATTCAGTCTGCCCTCAATCGGGTCACATTGAGGAGAATGAATCTGACTGTTGGTCGGACTGGGGTTGTCGGTTTGTGCTATCAATTGTTTTCTTCCTGCCAGTGTATTATCCAACAGGCTTGTTGTTGAATAATGATGACTGGTTTTTGCACCTATCTTACGTTCACCATTTTGACGTGATTGCATACTGGAGGGATGATCCTCCGGGTAGTCATTCAAAGAAGATGACTCTGAGCAGTTGGATATATCTGTACTCAAAGCGGGCTCACTGAGTCCGGTCAGATTGCATTGTAAACCAGCATCATCGTCCGGCTCCATGGTCCCGACACAATCCGGTTTACGACTGGCAAATCCCCCGGTTTGATTGAGGTTGTGTGTAGTGGATCTGGAAGTCCCGCGTTGCGATTCGCGAGGTTGTCGTCCGAGGGATTGTGGCTGTGAATGTGGACACACCTCAACCATGGTGGATGTCGGATTTTCGGTCAGACTACCGGTTTCTTTGTCCTTCTGTGCGCGTTTACATTTATACCGGTGATTTTGAAACCAGATTTTCACCTGTTTTAATGAAACATGAAATGGATCCAGAGTAATAGACGTTTCGTACAAGGATAGGACAAAGAACAATATCGACAGACTGGTGTTGTATCGAAATTTGTCCCACATATGGTGGAATTTTAGCTACCCCTTCAATGTTCATGCCTAAGGAGTCTCTCCTCAATCGCGCATCTTTGTTTAGCATAAATTCAGTCATTCAGATCAGAAATCGGTCGTGTCTAATGTGGGTTCAGTTACTTGGTCGTCAACTTGCTTATCTTACAGGCATACGGACTGGAGTTCAAATCCTGCTTGGGTTGTGGTCATACACTGCCGGTCAACTTTAATCAGACAAGAACTGCTCGTTCAGTGTCCAATGTACGTAGCTCCATATTCACAATGAACGGGAAACACCCTCTTCCGCAAACTATTGTAATTATGGATTTTGAGTTCGGATTCTATTTTAAAAAAGGAACAACTATCACGCTTTTTTGTAGAAAAAGATCAAAGGTCAACTGAATGTGCAGTTTGTAAAAAGAATTTTTGACGCCTTTTAAGCTATTCACTTCCGTGTATTGCAACTTCTCTCTCTCCCTCTCTGTGCTAACAGTCAATAGATGTTCAAATAAGTATGTTGTATCCTGTGTGCGTCCTACGGTTCCACTTTGCTCCGGTGTGCATCGGATATGCCGAACTCAGTTCGTAGGTGAGCTCAAATGACCGCCCCTCTGACAACACCAACTACCATACCAAACCGAAGTCCACTCCCTTTGACCGTTTGATGTAAGATGAACGTTCCCAACACATTCTAGCTCTCGTTATACACCACAGTGTGATGTACTTTTCAACTCGGTGAAATGTGATAAGCGGGCCAAACATTTCGTGATGCCACCCCAGGTACCGCGACAGTTCATAACGATGTGACAACTATGTGACTATCCACACTTTCGTCCCGAGTCCATCTGGTCCCCGTTGTGTTGTAATTCACTCGTAGTCCAATCACAAGTATATATGCATTTAGATAGTACGAAAAATGTTGCCTCGAGGAAAACTTCACGGCTAACCCCTTGTGATACATGAAGAAACCTTTTTGAGAGAATTAATTCAGTCCTTGGAAGGTTGGTGAAGGTAAGGTCTTACTTTGGCATTAGGCTGCAACTTCTTGCACTGTGTTACATTTTTAAACGAAACCGCTAAGTTCTCACTATCACATACCTGAGTGGGAGTCAGATTGATTATTTGTGACAAATGTTCACGCTCCGGAGCTGATAAATATTTCTGTTGCTTGAATCTTCTTTCTAGTTCATACACTTGTGCTTGTGTGAATAGGACACGACGTTTACGACGTTGTGACAAACCACGAAACGAAGCAGTATGTGGATTATGCATGTGATGTAACGAATGAGGCAATTGATGTAACGATGAGTGCACTCCCACCCCTGCACTTGCAGGTCGATTTGTCACAAGCTGTTGTTGTTGCTGCTGCTGCTGCTGTTGATGTGATTGTTGAAGCTGTACGGACGAATGAGGATGGTGCTGATGATGTATCCCACTGGCAGCCACTGCAGCAGCAGCCGCGGCAACTGCGACGGCTTTTTGATGCTTTTCGTAAGCTAACATGGCCGCATTATATGGTGAAGTATGTAGCCCGAATGTGCTGGAGCCATGACTCGGATAATCTGCCGAATCTCCAGAACGACGTCCAGACCCAAACGAGTGAAATGATGTTGGCTGACCAGAGTGGAGTAACGAAGCGCCGGATGAGACAATGCTGTTACCGTTCAAACCATTTCCGAGATGACGGCTCCTGTTAGGAGGTCCACCGCCACCACCTCCGGTTGTTGACCTCGGACTTGTCGAATTCCCGGCAGACTGAAGAGGACCAATCGATGAGCTTGGGCTACTGAAAGAGCCAAAGTGAGTACTACTGAATTCTGGATAGCCTGTACAGGACAAACCGTAGTTGTTGATATAATTCAACGATGGTGCGCAATTGTTAACGAAGCCAGAGCTGATGTTCGGGCTTAAGTGTCCGGGATAAGCATTGGCCATTGCAGCATTAGTAGCTCCCATAAGACGAGAAACTGTGAATAAAAATTGATCACAATTATCTCCAACGATGTGATAATATATACTGGTTATATTACTTTTGAATAACAATAAAACTGGTATGACACAACATCTGTGAATGTGGCTGAGCGTTCATATATGATGATTCAGTTGTGTCTAAAGTGAGGTCAATGACACAGTGGTCAACATGGTTGCGTGGCTGGAGTTCTAATCTCGAAGGTGATAGGGATGCGCACTAATGATGAGGTTTAACCAGAGTGTGTATCGAGTATACTGTTAACCTTCGTAAGGAGATGCATGTAAAGGCTATTAAAGTACAAAAAAACACGCTCAGTTTCAAATGATCTCCAGTTCATGTCAACAACGAAAATGGCACACTTGTCCAAACCAGTTAACGACTACGTTATGTATAATCGTGATGCCCTGTTTTAGTCCAGTAGCTATTTCATAGTCAAAACCTTGCCAGATTGTCTATCGTTTCGACTTTTAATCGAATTTTATTGATCACACAGCTTATGATCACCCCCAAATCTTTGTAGATAGAGGACACGAACTGATCGCAATTGATAGCCGAATAGAAATCAGTTGCACGTGGCTGAGTTAGAAACCACACGTGTCGTCTTGTCATCGAAACAGGCCCATTTTCCAGCATGAACTCACGACCTCTTCGACAAACCTTAAGTGGGCAATCTATTGTGTCACTCATCGTCTCCGCATGGTGACAGGTAAACGGACCCTGGTTAATAACTCTGTTAACACAGCTTCTTTATAGGTGCTCCGCCAAGATGATTTGGCAGATAATTGAGCAATTTTCCTTTTTCGTCAACAATCTGAAAGACCAAGCGAAATGCTTGAGAGATTGTAAACATTCCAAATTGGTGTGAAAACCCCAAGTTTTCGGATAATTGCTTTAACATACGTGGCTGGGCTATAGAAGTGAGCTGATCTCAGGCGAATAGACTGCGATGAAATCAGTATGACGTGAGGGATATGGAAGGACCTGACGAGTCACGTAATCGATGTTGGCTTGGCAGGATGGCCTATATCTCGTGGGTCTACATCGATCAGGGACGCTCAGAGTAACACTTGTTGCAGAGATTGGAGTAATTTGCAACACTGTTGTAAAAAATATATCTGCGACAACTGATTGTTATACTGGATCAAAAGTGGGCGAGATTTCATTTGTTTTCCTACTATGACATAAGTGGACGAATTGAAAGAGAGATAAGTTTGTAACCTTTTGTCTAATACCTAATGTGACAAACCATGGGAGCCGTGTTCGAAATATACTAGAAACTACTTGACAGAAGGTAGCATTTTGTGTACCCAGGGCACACATCATCAACAGGTGTCAATCCGTGAACTATCTGTGGTTGCTTCTCATCAACTGACTTACCGACATGTGTCAGTCTTTTCAAATCGATCGATCGATTGATTGACTGATCAATACCCATCTGCATACGTTACCTTCTGTTAGAATCTAGCTGATTCTTATTCGACGTAGCCGTTGCGTACAGTATGCACCCCACCAGCTGACCACCGCGTGGATGGCGATCGACGCTATCACAACTACAACAGTAACTAAAACGATGTCTCAAACGAAAGGAGATACTGACCACTGGTTGTTTTGCTGTCAGTCAAAAGTGACTTTTGGCTTTGAAACGCGACCATACGAGACTATGCCTGCATACATGTATGTATGCATGTGCATATGCACGTGTCGTTAAACAATGAGTTATCGCATGTTTCAACTTCGGAGGTGAGCGCGACTTAGACCAATCAAATATTCCATCTAGCAAGCAATCAATAAACCCATCAATCGGCTCATTAAACGATGGATTGCCCGGAATGATAATTCTGCCGCTTTTCTCGCAGTGTAAGCCAACTCTTCATGGTATAACCAGCAAAGTAATTTCCAGTGTGCTAAGCCAACTAACAATCTCAGCTTCTCTGACTTAAATCACCAAAACAGCTCATGACCAAATGGGCTTTCTCGAGAAGTGGAAAATTATTACCAATCTATCACTTGCCCTAGCAATCCGTTATACGAACATATGATACCGAGAAATATTAGTTAGGCCATAAGTCGTGTGAAAATGTTATCCATACCTACACGTTGCTTAGTGTTCACACTGGTTTATCCCATCTCTGAATGACCAATAAATACGGGCTGATAGTGCACGGGCACACGATGACAGGTCCCACCACTCCGAATTCCTTTTGAAACAGTTTAAACCTATGTTGACAGGAAATCAAAAGTATCCAACTCACAACACTCAACCTCCCACTCCACCCCGTATAGCAACCATTCATCTAACAACCCCCCTTCAATAAGTGCCATGATAAAACAAGAGGTAACACAGTGAGATTTAACTGCATGTCCTGTTGAAAGATCAGCTGAACTGAGATGAACTCAGTCTAGTTCACCCTGGATACAACCGATAACACATTCCATGTCTGAGAAGTATCAACAACACTGAAGCGCACCACAATACCGAACCTCTTGTTATGTCGTTCATACAACAATATCAACATCCCAGTTTTCGTTTTGTTTGTTTGACTATCTCTCTTGACATATGTCGTCTCAGTTAAACGTTACAAAATATGTGGGCATGGTTAGTTTGTAGTTTTTGTACATTAGATCGGACACTTTGTGATCATATGTCGTCAAGCATGACAGAAAATGTTGGGATGGTTGATGGATATACTAGGACCAGTTTGAGATTGCATAGATCACATCCCGACAGAGTTGTTGGAGAGGGAGAAATGTTCGAAACGAAACCATATTCAAAATTTTATATACGCCTTGAGTCAGTCACTGTGGTGACGTTCTTCATCTAAATAACAATGAGTACTCAAGGTTAACAAACCTCCGCAAAATTAAGTAAAGCAACATTCGGAAAAGCCTTGCGAGTTACACGTTAGACATTATGTTAATACCTACTTACATTCTGTCTTCATAAGGTCAGTTTACCCATGCCCGGACAGGTCAGAATCATTGAACTGACGTTCAGTAACTCAGCTTCCCGAATATATTCACTTTATCCCACGGACGCTTCGGGCAATAGCCGAAATGTACGCTTGGTTGTAAAAGCCAGTGACAGAAGCCTCGGCTTACAGTCTATATACCATGTATTGTCTGATGTTTTGTGCGCTGGTTACTGCCAAACTGTCCAACATTAGCAGAGCAGACCAAGATCAAACCTGCAGCCGTGGGACTGATAGACAGGTATGGTTAATTTTGACCATCCGTGAATAGACAACATCAAATTCTGTTTTTGTTTGGAGCAACGGGACTTAAGACTGTCTGTGGGTCTCACACTGGTTAGACGGTCGTGTATACGCGATCGGTTATTTCTGTAAGATCCCGTGTAGAAACCAACGGAAGTTTAGATTCCTTCCCGAAATAAGTTGAGCTGAATGGTTTGCACATGGTGTACACAACATGACGCCTGACAAAAGTAACTCAAGTAAAACCAGACAACTTGTTTGAAGATAGTTATTTTCATCTTCCGATTTATTCTCTAGCCTTGCAATCGACAGTTTGGTCTTTGCAATCGATAGTGCCCACAATGCAACTGTTGGATACAGTATATTTTGTTCAACCAGGTTAGTTATGCACGTATCCAGCTGTAATTTGTTCGTTCGTATTGGATCTACTTCAGAAATAACCACCAAGAATGCAAGGGGGTATTGCCTCTTGGGTCAGGTGAAGACATACAAGCGTTTCTTGTTCAGACCACTGAACACCGCTCATCTCTTATCATTCATGTCCTAAAACCAAGCAAGTTTTTTAAATAAGCTGTTCATTGGAGTGGAAATTGTCCAACTCGCAAGCAACCCACGGAGGGGTTCGGTCTGGCTTGAATCGGTCTGCTTTGTCCAATTTTTTAATCGCATAACAAGGCACATCCCGATAAAGGCAACCATTGCATTTGAACTCAAGTTACCAAACATTGTTATGCAAAACAGGTGTACCGTGAAAGTTCGGAAAAAGCTGCAAGCTAAAGCTGATATGTGGTCATAATTCTCTTGGGTAGGTGTTTGACGAATAGCTGAACTATCTCGCGAAACGGATAAAATATACGGAAACCACGTTAAGCCTTTCATCTGAGTCAATTGATGTAAAACAGCCTGTCAATCTTACGGCCAGTCACTTAGTTCATTCGCTTTGCTGATTTTGCATTTCGGGTGTAAAATTCCACTCTATACTGATTAGAAAATGAATTTTACAAAAAGCCGATTTTCTAATACCACTTTGTTACGTTTGTGACCTCATGAAATAGTGCCTAGGCAATAAACCGGTTGATGTCATGTGAAGTGTTGTTTTGCACTAGGTCAGATCTTTTGGACTTGTTTAGAAAATGCTATCGAATTTTCACACTGCATCAGCGTTTCTACTGATCAGCAGTGTTGAACAGAATCAAGAGGAGTACGTGGATGATATTTTAAATATGACCTGTAAATTCAGACTTGTAGTCATTCGGAAAACGTCATTATATTATGTTGCAACGAAGTTTGAGTGTTTGCCTCATTTATCATCAGGATAATCATCTGTCAACAGCAAGCAATACATTCGTAAAACAAATCGACATAAATTCTACTAGCGCAGTGGTGCTCACCATACTCGTTGTATTCGCTGGTAATACGAGGATCTCCAGCTGCAGCAGCTGCTGCCGCCCCGTACCACGAAGAAGCAACTGAGGCCACCGCTGCGGATGTAAGTTGGTTTGGTTCCAAGTTCACAGTAGCAGAGTCCGTGTTGTTTCCACTGGCGACACTGCTGCCTGTCGATGTGTTCCCACCTCCGACATTCGCGTTGCTAGTGCACGGTCCTAAGCCTAACCCAGCTGTCATACCGATCCCCTGACACATTGCCGACATTGGGTCGTCCAACTGTGATTGACCTGGCCAGAATAACGCGCTCATTCGGCTCCCGTAGCCCGCGGACATGTGGGACAGAAGACTATTGTGTCCGTCCATGTTGGGTGTGGCAGCATCGGTGTGCATATCGGGTGCGAGCTTGAAGGCCATACGACCAGCAGTGCTGTCGTTCATAGAGAAACTGTGAGCCCTAAAGAGAGGTAACATGGGACGGTATGACATTTGAACACATTTTGAATCGAATGCGTTCTCCGTACCATTAAAATGCGTAAAAATGGAAGAAAATGATGGTGATAGACCGGCAAATATTAAACTTCAGCCTCTACAGGAACATCATATTAACGCCGGCTGGTTCTAAATTTATCTTTCCCTGTGAAATGCTTGCCTTATTAACCAACTAGTAAGCTCTGTATCCCGTGCTAACTACTGACCACCAGTCATTCTTGACAGATACCGTTGTGGAGAAGCAACAAGCATAGCCATGCGTTCCTTTTTTAAATAACGAGCCAATTCATTTTCGTGGATGATCAAAATGTGAACGTTGTTGGAAGTACTGGTCAGAAGTTCAGCGGTTAGCAATCACATAAGCTGATGCCAAACTGTTGATACCGTTCTTCTCCAGATGGAGCGAAAACGCCCAACTGTTTCACTTAATGCTTAGTTGTCTGTATTATGTACGTTTAACAACTTAATCCGTAAAACGTAGCCAACGTAGTGCTACGATAAATATTGTATGAGGAGTTCACTGTAAAAGATTACAAGATGGAACGAAATCGTGGGAATGAAAACAAATAACGAGTAGAGGGAAAAACATTTTTGTGAGCACAACTGGTTAATTTTTAGCCACTTTTGTCAACAGGGTAGTCGTTGTATTTTCGATCCTGGCCAGGAAACCGGGAGAGAATTACTGAAGCCAATTTAGACGTAGAAAGTTTTGATAGCCCAAATCCAGACCACACTATAGTCGACAAGCCGTGGTTTTCAGTTTGATCCGGTGCATAATGTGATAATTAATAGGTTAACATGCACAAAACGTTTGAGCTTAAATTGTTTTCCTCAACAAACGAACGTTGGGAAGAATCAACTTAGACGGGAAAGGCTGCAGCGGACTTTCGTTGGCCGATTTTGGATTAGCATTCTATCATATACTCACCGAAACTGACGACTGAACTTTGGTTGCCACGTTGACTTTACGGCATATGTCACTTGCTTATTGCGGCTAAACTATCAGCTATCCATACTCACTCGTTGGAAATGTTCGGGGTTATTTGATCATTACGTGCTAAAACGTGGTGCACAACTAACTCCGGTCCGTGAATTCGAGACCAGAGTTCCTCAATCCCTAAGCTCACCAAACCAACTGATTGGTGATAATTAGGTCCATTGAAAGCTAGACGAGGATATAACCTGTGAATAAGTACAGAGCTCATAACGAAGTGAGCAGAGAGAAAAAATATGTCTGAGTGTTGAAGCCGTGAGTTGTATTCAAGACGCCAAATTGTTTCACTGACACGACATCTGCTTGCATCGTCCACAAGAAGATATATTGCTCGACCAGTTAATGGATACCTCTACAGATGAACTATGAATGAAACAGAACCTGCTCATTATGGTTTGGGAGTGTAGACTATTCCAAACTGAGCACCACCCACACCTAATCACAGCCTTCGTATTCGGACAGGTTTTTCGGCAAGCCCACTTCGGAAAGAAGCACTAGACTCGAGTCTCGATTTTATCAGAGCTCATCAGTAGTGCATACCTTTGTCAGAACCGGATTTTACACTCCGCCCCTCGTGCTTGTGAGACCAATTTGGTTAACAAAACGCCGGTAACCTTAAACTAAGGCGTGACCGAATGATCATATCTAAACACTCAAATGCGACTTTATGTGATTGTTCAGATTGCCCGAACGTCATGATAGAAGACAGTAGTTGTCCTGTTAACTTCAACTAGTAAGCGCAATATCTCAGTTTGTTTGAAGCCGCTGACTTCAGTGAATCAACTGAATAACGCTGTTATGGAATTACTGAAGTTCGGAGGTCAAGAGAGTGAAACGTATCAACTGTTGGTGGTAGCTGCCCTAAATAGTCACCCAAACAGGTAGGTAATTTCAGAGTAGGCAGAGTAACCACAGCTGGGTAAAAATATACGGGCTGGCTCGAAACCAGTATGACGATTATCTGCCTGTCGACGCTGTATATAAGAGGTCTCGTATGTTCTAATACCTTCATTTATCGACAAAATACGGCCCTCATTCTTCTTTCCTGATATGTTAATTTATAAATTACAAGCATTGTAACAGTAATACCAATCCTATGGAAGTGAATATTGTGGTTGGCCATAGATATATATTTGATAACTTAAGTGCAAACGTTAGTGGAAGGTTGATCAGAACGCAGCAAGTGTCAAGACACGGCGTGTATGGTATGTTAGTTTACAGTGCGTTGCTAACTGCCTGACTGTATTTTTGAGGTTTCCAATATCACAATAACAATTAACTGTAAGAAAATTCAGAAAGGTTGGTTCTCAAATTTACACAACGTTTCCTTGTACACAACATCGTCATAAACGCGTTGTGGTATCTATTGATACAATTTCTCCCAGCTTGAAGCGAGCTAATTAATACACACCTTGAAAAACTTTAAACTCTCCCTCTTAATTTCCTTGGAATCTGTTCAAAGTCAAATGGGACAATTTTCCTTCCAGGTTATTCAGTTACATTCCTCCTCGAAATGTGCTCAGCGAAAGACTGCTGTTCGTTGAGTGACTCAACTGTTGCGGAATCCCATGTGGCATTTCGGGTCATAACTGGCAGTATTTATTCTATGGATATTATAACTTTTGATAATTCCAAACTGCCGACCTCTCTGATACCTCATAGTACAGATTTTGAAGAACAAGCGATCTGTATAATCAAACGAGATATCTTATAGTACACAGTCGACTACACAACTAAAATTGGTCACTGGAAGTATCAACGTAAATTTTTGATGATACTCTGATGAATGTGTGATTTTCATTGGTTGCTTAATTAAATTTACAATCCTAGCTCACTCCTAGTTCTGCTGTCTTGTGAAAAATTTAGACAAAACATCAAGCAATTTTTCAGAAAAACCCCATATCATAGTAGTGATTGTGTTATCAATCTATCAGTGTAGTACGTTCGTACAAATCCACGCGTTATGGTTATATGGTCAGCTTCGTACACAATGTAACCGATAGAGCAAACGAAGGCATAATGTGACACACCAATGGTATTTGGTGAAAAATGTGCGAGTGTTCTGTTACACTTGGAATTCCATTCATGCATCGAAAAGTTCCAAGTGGTTCACCTCCGAGAACAATCACACGACACGGTTCGAGGACAGATAGTCATTGGTAATCGCTCTCAGAAGAAAACTCCAAATAGTCTGTGATTCGGCAGAGGAGATACCAACTGACGTATCAAGTCCGATTCATGCTTCTACTCACAAGATTTTTTGAAACACACGGTGGGTTGTCAATAAATTTGAAATAGCTCATTTCGCTGAAACGATAACTCCACGCCAGTTACTTGTCATTGATGGTTGCCAAACACGAAATATTGATCTCAACCGTGAGCCAGCTCCTAGTGACTTTAAGACATACCACTTATTGAATCCGACTTCTGCCCTTAGTGAGATCAACGACTCAGTCGCTTAGATCCATTCTGCCCCACCCCTGTCCGTTTCAATTTCCCATAATACCTTCTTAATTTTGACTCATCTCCAGAGCTGCAAAAAAGATGAGCGTTTACATGAGAAGAATATTGACACAAACAATGACCGTCAATATAATACGCCTTGCATTTGGTTCCCTTAAAAGTGTTCCTAACGTTGAATAACGCGCAAACTGATCTTAACACCACACACACTTTTTCAACATATTTTTCCATTTTACACAACTGCTTAGAAATACCAAGCTTAGTGCAACCAGTTTTCTCCGTTACTAATAGCGAACTCGTTTGAGTCTCAACAACATCATGCATTTCCGGGAATCGAGCACCGATGTCACAGCTGACCTTTGTCACCAATGGTTCGAATATTGCCGAAGCCTCTATTTTTCACTATTGAACCGGTTGCAAAATTAACACGTATACAGCAGTATTTGTCAGAAACGAGAAGTCTCATGCATGTCTGACTGGTGTGACTTTAGTACATATTGTTAGGTATTTACTTCATGCTAACTCAGTCATAACCATGAGAAATGAGCCGGGCACATAAGTCGATTTGCTATCGACAAAATCGAGCTTCCTGGGATTCAAATATCTACTATGCGAAATACTTATACTCTCATCCGTCTGCTCATTCAACTTATATATAAATATATGGACACACGAAATTTGGTATCTGGGATTTTACAAGCAGAACTAACATGGATTGGCGATAATCATGTGATGGCGGAAACAGCTGGAAGCAACCTTGCAAGTCATCTGATTCAGGTCTGCTCAGACTCCCAACTATCTCTTCCACATCCATCGTTCTGATCAGTGTGTTCACCAGGAAGATACACTCCACACATTACTGTCTAAGTCACAGTATAGAAGTGTTGGTCACTGCTCGTAGATGGAGATAAATTAGTGAGCCCTGCTCATCGAGTCATTAGTGGGAAATAAGCTTTACGTACCGACCGCAAAGTGTACATCACTCACCCAGTCGAGAGACGAGACAAATTCGTCACAAAGTTCTTCCAAGTTTATTTTTCATTGGCGAAATACGTATGCTATCATTTATGATTACTGTTGGCTGATTGTCGCATTAGGTGAGCAACATTTATATCAAACTGTGGGTTTCGCATACTTATACATTTCTGCTAAAAAAAATTACATCCTCATCATAACAGTCATGAGCCTGACCAAAGGTACTGTGTCTCGGGCCGCCGCTCACCTCAACAGTGACGTGGAATGTCCTAGAAAGAAACTTTACTAAGAAAGTCAACAAATATCAAAGAAGACTAAGCGGAAGAGCCAGAAATGTTATGAATACAGGTACGCCATTGACTGTGACACATCGCCATCTTGGATAGCGTATCTAACCAGCGGATTGAGTGATCATGAGGACCCCACCCCGGCAGGCGATACCTACCCACTTTTCTCAATGGAGCAGTCAAGGTCTTCATGTTTCGTGACCACGTTGTTGCTTGACCACCACGCGGTTTTACCCAAATGTTGGTGGCCTCAGTATATAATGCCTGGCACGGTAAACACTCAGATGGCGTACGGAGCACGTGACCCAACCATCGCAAGCTGTGCAACGTAACTACTTGACCAATTGATCGCGCATCCCGAGTGTTCCGGAATACGCGCCGGCGAACTGCCACATTGCTCACGCGATCAGTCCATTTAATGTGGGCCAATTGATGGAGACAACGATGGTCAAACACAACAAGCCTGTTGATATCTTCCTTGTGAACGCGCCACGTTTCCGAACCATACAGCAAAATGGGACGCACACAGGCGTTATATACCCTTCCTTTAATCGACAACCGAACGTCTTTTCGACGCCACAGATGACGCAGTTTGGCAAAGGCAACTCATGCCTTTGAACATGGACCAAGATAATGCAAAAATGTTCGAACTGTGTATGAAGATGTTTCAGTTTCACGCAAGCGTGCACTTTACGAGCAATCCTGACAGGCTGTCGGAATGTGTTTCGAACCAACGAGCACTGTATTACGTGAACTGTTCACCCATCACTCCTATGCACATCGTGCGAGACTGGCTGGGCTGTATCTCATGGTGGATTATCTGTTATATTCAACCACAAAAGTCGAACTTCCAAAGCTCGTTCCTCAGTGTTGGTCCATAAATGATACTCAAGAGTACTAGTGTAGTTTTCAGAATCGCGTAAGGAACCAGTAAGTGTACAATCTCGAACTCAAAAATACACGAACATGGCCGTCATGAGTACGCTGTCTGCTCAGTCCGTGAACTGACCTTATGTGAGATGAAACGACTTTTGACATGCGGTAGCATATTTTAAATATCCAGGCTAAACTGATACATCTATATTTTGGTTAATAAAATCGGGCAAACAACTGGTCGGTCAGATTAGACGAATACATATCAACAGACGGTGTTTAGTTCTGTATAAAGTCAAGTTTTGTCAGTGTGAAACTGTGTTGCATTTTTACAGCAAGTATGATTGAAAGTCGTCGTTTGGTTTATGTCCACTTGTTTTGTTTATGTACCCTTTAGAAAGTCTCAAGTACAAGGTTTTGTGATCCTCTAAAGTTTTCACCTTGATCACATCGTCAACGTAAGTCCACTTCTGGGAGAACTTAATTATAAATTACAACTATTTGAACCGACCTGGTCTCGAAACAAACCTCAACCGTGCACAGTTTGTCTTAGTCCAGAATTCGAACATTCCGATTGTTTTGTCTAAGGCACTTTTGTGGACTCTCTAGTAGTAGTCTAACTACAACTCTGGCTATGACCACTGCATGTCAGATCACAATGTCTCTACGATAATTACTAGTTCAGGTATTACTGAAGAATATGGATGGATAAAATTTCAATAAGTCTTAGCCTGGAGGTGATCGACCGGAATTAACAGGACAGCTACTGTCTTCTCTTGAGGCGTTCGGGCAGCGTGAGCATTATTCACAAACGAATGTGACTAGGCGTTTGCATATGACTGCCCAGTCTGAAGACGGTAGCAGGGTGATCAAAACGGTTGCCTAATGTGTGTGACTGACTCTCATATCCAGGCAAAGATATGCACTTAAGCTGTATGGGTCTGCCGGACTAGTTTATCTGGAAGTGAAACCATCTAGCAAGTGTGAATGATGGTCAGCCTATAGCATCTCCAGCCTAAAGGACCTTATCAAGAGTATTAGTTTAGTGAGGACCATAGGAAGTAGATGACCATAACATGTGACTAAGGTGAGGCTAAATCAATGATTACAGTGAGACTGTCCACCCAATAGTATATGCGATGATAAACTTACAGTAATTGTGGGTCCATATTTGGCTTATTGATGACCTTCTTCTCAGCCTCCGCTTTCCGTACGTTCTGATTTGCCTCTTTCGAACGGTCAAGAGGGCAACCGGTTCAGTGGGCAGGGAGGTAATTCCACCTGCTTAGCTGAAAAAGTGACACCTCACTGACGAAACAGTAATCGATTACGCGCTAGAATTAGCCAGCTGCAATCGTTCGATGGTAGACAAGCCGTACGTGAATTTCAAACACTTGATGTTGGATTTCAAGTTGCACTTGACCGATACGCTTGTGGATGGACGATTGTATTGAGTGGTCCCACTTTCACTTGCGAATCGCACACTACTCTCCCTCTCTCTCTCGTTTCCTGAATTATGCCTCAGGGTTGTTAGCACTGTTGAAGCCGCGCGCTCATGCACTTGGGTCACTGGATAGGAGTGGTGACAACTAATTGTCGAGTGAGTACGTTGATTGCAACAGACTAGGCAGGCAGGCAGGTAGTCGTCGGTTTGTCAGTTTTTTTTGCGCGCGCGCAATCTTCCTGTGTGATATGGGTACACTCGCGATCGCCCTTCAGACAGGCTTTCGTCAGGCGCTTTTGATGTTACGGTTATTTTGCCTGTGGTCAAGAGGCTGACTAGGATGCTGAGTTGAAGTACCGGGAAGCGTATCACGGATCACGATGAGTTCACTCAAGCGACTGGGACACGATGGGGAATGGGAATGGGCTGAGAGCTGTTCGAAAACTTTAAGAGGTTACTGAATGGTGCTCCAGTCGACCACAAGAGATGAAGTTAAGTGTGCTTCGGCAAGCTTAAAAGTGCCACTTCTACGGCTCTTCTGATTCTAGCGAGCATTGCTACTCAGCACAGTAATAACAGCGACATCGGGAAGACACGCTGTCTGTCGTAAATGTCTGCACACGATCTCTCTCAAACCTCACCAACCCCCCAGAGGCTTGACCAGTATGAGAGGATTTTCTGTTTTCTTGCGTCCACTTGGGAGTTGGTGGGTTGGTCAGTTTGGACCGGTACGTGTTCGGGTAAACGGATGGATAAGAGGCTTTTTCCTGTCCAACGCAATGGTAACATTCGTCCCTCTGCCCCCTATCGTGATTGCCATTGACCTTTCAAGTGTACTTCATTGTGATTGGTTAAAAGGGTCATACGACAGCCGTACAAGTTCGCGCGCTACATGCTGATTGGCCAGGTAGTTCTCCGGCTCACACGCCGATTGCAGTCTAGCTCACATTCAATTGGTGGAACGGTGACACACATGATGGTCACATTGCTTGCTACCTTTCACATCGAACCTTATCTGTGTGGGGCCTGTGTGGTTTAATCCGTTTCGAATCGCCCGTACATGCACACTGAACCATGCCTGTCGAGAACTCGTGACGAGATCTAGTTTCCCGGTGGTAAGTGTTGCCAACGCCCGATCCACGAGCGTATAAGGCCAGAATGCATGCAGAACCGGTGACACTAAACGGTGATGTTATGATAGGTTTCATTGATTGTATCTTATCACAACACAGCAGTATAGGAAAACAGGAAGCCCTTGGGTTAAAAAGTCCATCTGGGTGTTAAGGCCACCGTCAAGTGTGTGTTGTTCAACTTGAACGTAACCAAATCCCCGACAATTCATCAGTCAACATAGGATATTGCAAAGATACTGACGAGTGACTGGCAAAAAATGATCAATTGCCCGCAGTATTCTAAATCCATCTTGACTCATCTTAGACACATCAATGCAGGCACATGCTGGACGGTTGTGACCAGTGATTCACCGATGCCCAAGAACCTTTGGTAGTTTCATTCGGTTGCATGTTGCAATCGTACGGAATGATGAACTTGCTTCTGTCATGCACGTGGTCTGAGGTAACTGCTCAGGCATTGATGAGACAGAACTTTATCTGATTGAGTCACATTTAGTGTCTGGTTGGGTGGTTTGATTAGTGCGGCCACTTTGTGCTAAAAATTTAACCCCTCTTGGATTTATTCCGCATCTCTACTTGGGTATTGAACCGCAACCAAATCTATATATAGTTGCAAAATGAGTCGACGTAATAGGTTTTGACATTGAACCTGGGAGTAAGTGAACGATATGGATGAACCGGGATAGAAAATGTTTTGGGAGTTGCTAAAGTAATCATTACAGTGAAACTATAAATTTGCATTTTTAGGAATTGAAGTAATTGCTTAAAGAACTGTTTGTCATGCCAGTATTACTCTGGGTTTACGAACAAGCAAGCCCAAGTAGAAATTGTTTTATACACATTAGTGTGTTATGATGCTTCCCAAATATAATCTTCACAAGAATAAACAGCTATGCATTTTTGTAGGATGTATCCGATGTCAGTTTATCGCATCAGTTTACATTTTTGAATGACTCGCTCATACAACGCCGTGACTCATCGGTTTTACCTATGACCTCTCAATAACTCTCCATCCACTGCATTAAACTTCTAATGCTAGGACATCAGTTCAGACCAACAGGCTTGGATGATCTGTTTGTGACTCGCTAAGTGGTTTAATTCATCTGATTGAGTACGGTCCAACTCGTTTTTCCCGGTAGCTATGATCACAGAGGCTACAAATTTATCAGCTGAACTGGTTTCCTATTTCAGTTTGCAAATGCTACCCTAAAACTTTCTCAGAAGCCGATCGGCTACAGTAGTCGAACGGAAAACCACACAAATATCTTGGACCTCGTAAATGTGACTGATTTAGTTCCCTAGGACAGGTGGAGTGTGTCTGTGACCTTAGCCTGTCAGCTGTGTGGAGATTTAGGTTATCGCCATTTGAGTTCAGCCAATGATGAAACCCGTTACGACAGAGTATGGGTTTCACAATAAGCAATATGATACAGTACATAATTGTCAGTCCAAGCAATTACTACAGTAGTGGTTGGAAACCTTGCAAAATATTCCCAGGTGACTTAAAAGCAATTGAGCGAAAATGGTAGAAAGTTTGTACGAACTATTTTTTGTGCCTATCGGGGTGGAGTGTACTACAATCTGCGTGTAACAGCTGCTTTGTCATTGATAGCAACCACCTATCCTTCCCCTGATTAACATACATTACATTTACACTAAAGTCAGTTACACACAAATCCAAATAGCGATGGACGAGCATGCTGCAACCATCTCACCTTATAAACACCAGATCGGAAGTCACGGATGAAATCGCGATTCATAAATTTGACGTTTCTTTCAATGTTTGGATACGGGCAAGACGATTGAAGAAGAATTTCTCAGTACTAAATCTAACCTTAGGAAGACAAAAATTTATTGGTCTTTCACTCACACGTAGATATTGATTCCTTTTTCATGTTTGCCTCTAGTTACATATTGGCCAGCCTCAGGACAGAAGCAATGGTGTTTACTTTGACAATCGTTGATTCACACCACTGACTTATCGAGTAAATGAGTTGATAATGTTCAGGAGAAAATTCGAAAAATCGTCAGTTATTTAGATTGCATGTCATCGGTAGTACGGACGCTTTATTTTTAAATAGCCCATCTGTGTACAGTAAATGAAAGAAATTGTTAGTCCAGTGTCATGGAAGTATGTGAATTACTTCTCATGACTGGTGCAGTGGTTGACCTGCAAACGGGGGTGCACCAGCTGCTACGTCAGAATAGGGTGAGAAATGCTATCGAAGGCAGCTGATCTCAATGACCCCAAACACAGTGGGGGTCGAATTGTGACCACCGGTTGGGCGGCCAAGCACAGTTTGTTGATCAGCCTAAGACTGTAAGGGAAAGAGGAGCAACAGCAATGAACGATATGAAACACAATATTTGTGATAGATGTTTTTATTATCTAAGTACCATTAGACTGGTAGCAATGCGGAAAATAGTGCTAGCCAGTTGAGACAGCATTCTGAGAGAAAATTCCTAGTTTACTGACAATACATGTTTCCTATTGTTTCAGACACAAAATAACCAGATGTTCCATGAGTGTTACTCACCAAAAATTTCACAGTCACATTTTCATTTTCTACTACTGTCTCAAAAATGCATCTTTTATAATGTCACTTGGAAAATTTGATCAACATTTACATTGTGCAAAAAACTATGTTCTGACTTTTTTGTTCAAACCTTTCTTTGTGGCTATAGTTCATGGGTTCTCTGTTTATGGGTTCTCCGTCACAGTTAGTTGCACGTTATCCCCGAACACTTGACAATGTGAAAAAGAACTTAGGATTTTATATGATGCTGTGTGATCTGATGTCTTGTATTTATTCAGTGTATTTATTCAGAATGTGTCGTTGAGGTCTGTTGTTCATTCAGTGGTACTCACTTACGTTGTTGGTCTTTCAGAGTCAATCTTATCGCCAAACGATCAATACGTTTTTACTCCTTTCATAGGTTGGGGCAGTGAAGACATACGATCAACGAAACCCTCGTCTGAGTATATCTCCAGAGATTCTGGTGTTCCAAACGACGTAACTTTCGGTCCACTAAAACCGATTATTCTCACAAGCCTCATTGTTTGTATGCAGCACATAATTGCGTTGTTTTCCTTTCCGACAAGAAGCGATTATCATAGTGTTCGAAACAGGTTGGGCAGTTCATTTTACCAGTCATAAGTACGATAGTTGTTTGTGTACCATCCAATTAAAAACTGGATTCGGCACCGTGAGACTTCTCACATGATTCATATGTAATATTAAACTTATCAACAAGTATTATCTGATGATGAAATCTTGAGATCCTAGCTTCATCGCTATATATTTTATGAAAATATAGGACATATGGGAGGGGTCAGAGTTCATTAAGTGCTACATATAACTGATCAACCGTTGGTTAGTAATAGACGGAATGTATTAGTAAAGTGTTGGGGGAACAAGTATTTGACGCGCTACTCATCTCTCACATTGGTTTTTCCCTCACACCTTGGCAAAACTCACTTTACATGGACTGAGCGCATAATGATCCAATTTACAGCCAGGTTCAAATTGCTACGGTTCCACAGACTTGTCTGTTGTTTGCGTTTACGTCGCTTTTAAATTCAGATGAAATCTCAGTCTCATGCCCTTGAGATAGTCCAAACTGGTCTCTTGCTTTGTTATATGTCCTTAAAACTAACTTACCAGACATACATTTAAGTGGTTTTTTTTACCAGTTTATTTCGTCTACCGAATCCCACCGTTGAACTCACTTCTTCGGCTATGGAAGCTGGAAGAAAGCTGAGACGAGCGACAACGGTAAACGCAGCCACAACGACAACAATCGCCTCAGATCGTTCAGTGGTCTGGCAGTTGATTGTCCACCTATCAGCACATATTGTTAAGTCAACATAATCTTCGTTTGCTGATTTGAGAACAGTGCCAGATGACAGGTTTGAAGGTACAAGATGAAATGCGTATCTCCAACACTCAATTGGGAACACCATGTTAATCATTGGTCACAAAGCGAGCTCAACTTACTGAAAAGAAAGATGACGAAATTCGAGGATATATTACAAACGCCCATACTACTAGGTAATCCCTATTCATGTTACATAGCCCTTAACGTTTTTTATCAATGTTGTTTGGCTAACAACTCTAATCGAGTGAAGTCATTTAGTAAAATGATGTACTTTGTTTGACTATATTTTTTACATAGTACAGTGTTGCAAATAAACGAATGATTTAGTAGTTATCTGACCTACTGCAACTGGCTGTTCACTTGGTCAATGATGGCTTCCGTAAAGCCCATGGAAATGTGACTGTTGCGATCAGTTGTGGATGGGGTTCAATTTGTATGGAACACCAAAATCCCCTACTACTCATCAGAAAGCTTCTGTGTCCAAACCACCGCACAACAAACTCAGGATAGACAGACATCGAACTAACGGTACACTATTTATCAAAATGGTATTTATCTGACCCAAAGATTCGCTATTGCAATCGAACATACAGAGACCAGTCAAACTTTAATTTGATTGGTTGTTACTCTTTTTTCGTGCTTTGTGATTCAGATATGGTCGCATAAATACCACATCTCGTAGACGGAACTAGCAACTTTTAGGGGTGCCCATCACAGCAAACACCTGCAGATCGCTGAGTGACCAACCTTAGTTACGAGGACACTAGAAAATCATAAAGTACTTGACTTCCATCATTTCACTCCACAATGACTTGTCATGTCTGACAATTCACGAAATCATTCACAAGTTTGTGCTCATGTGAAAATGAACGGCAAACTAATTAACGATCTAGCTTATTGTTTGTAGCATTATTCTGTCCTCCCTTCGGCTAGATGTCCAGTTCATAATTTCTTTCTTTCTACAGTCCACGAAAGAAAATTGTCTGCTATTGAATGCAAAGATGAACGGGCGAGTTTAGCGTCAGCTAGTTGATTGAGAACTGACAGCAAGAGAGCGTGTCATTTATTCACGACTCGCGCTTGTTTATAGGTGACGGCTGAATATCCACTACTGCTGTAATTGAAACGGTGTGCTAGTATCATCACTACTGAGGCTCGGGCTCTAATGAGAGCGAAACTCCGGCCTAGTGCTTCTTCTCGAAACAGGCTGACTAGAAAGTCTATCTGAATACGAACGGTGCGATCAAATGTGAGTGTTGTTCAACATGAAAATATTGTTCACTCAGTCGGTTGGCAGTTCATCCGTCTGAGCGTAATCCCGTTTAGTCCTGCGTGCTGACTACCAATAGTTGGCAGTCGATTGAATTCAAGCGAACTGATGGATCATGATTCCATCATAGGAAATTCAGTAAAGGAGTACTTATACGGGTAGTCAAAGTTGGACGATATGACATTAGCATGCACATCCCAAAATTGAAGGTAGTGGTGACGGTGTTGCTCAGAAATGAAATGCAACATAGTAGAATGGTATGAGAAACCTGACCTTTCTGATACACATTTTTGATGGTTTGAACTACGGTGGTGTACTGTGGGGCATCTGCTGTCATAACCATTCGTTTAAGCGTTACGAGTTGGTCACAATGTGTATGGCTGGTAAGACGTTGTACGGGAGTTTGTCTTCTTACAGCTAAAACGGACTCTTCTCAAGGCTAATCCATGACTGTAGTGGGCATTTCCTGTTCAGAGGTATATGACATTCCCTATGCGATGCCCAGTCAGTTAGGGCGGTTCACATGATTATCGACTATTCTACATAAGGCGCTTATACGGCTGGGGCTGACAAGCGAGTGAATTTACACAACGACGCAACGATTCTGGGGTCTGAGTAGTGCTTTATTCATGCCAAACCAGAGCCGGTTTGAACATCCCAAGTGATCCTGAACAGTTGTGTTGTCCAAGGACGTGCAATGCTTGTGAATGATTGTGAAAGACTGAGCTCTTGAAATCAACCGATCCATTCATGAGTACGCAGAAGTGCGTCCCCAAAAAAGCCTCCAATTATTATGAACAGGCATATTACTATGCTGCCGGTCGTACAGTGTTGGCTTTTGCCACTGAATACATATAGTCGCTTCTGTCACATCCTTGAAGAGCAGAGAAGTGAAAATGTGTTTAACTCTCATTGCACTACAGAATATCCCCGCTGAGTTTCCTGCAACAACCGTGAGATCGCTGCTTCTATGTACGTGCGGACATACCTCTCTTGTGCACACACCTGTCAAGGTCTCCATACAAATGTGTGCACCAGGGAGCAATCTAATGTTTTCTATCTTGGTTGTTGGCAGTCTATCTATAGGTGAAAAAACATTCGTCTCAGGTAAACTTAAACTGCCGTGATTAGTCAGATTTGACATGTACATATAATATTATATATATATATATATATATATATATATAGTTGTGCGCTAGTAACGAGACTTGTAAATTTTAGGTCTATTGGATACCCAAAGCATCAACTGATCATCTATTGCTTCGTATATTCGACGCAACTGTGACGTAGGTGAAGGAGCTTGCTCAAACGACTGAATACTACTCAGTAGCCCGTACATTTTATTACCTACGGGGATAAGCCAATATCCGGTGTGTTAAGCCGCTTCTGGCGATTTAGGGGATAATTCACTCAGTAACGCGTACTCGACAGTTCCGCTAACGCTTATTCAGAAGACCGGGTTAACGGGACTATCTTCCAAGTCCAAAAAACGTCAGAAAGGTGATCGAAAGGATTGGAATTTATACGATACTATTGAATAAAAGTACCGTAAAGGTGATATCTCACCCTGAATGTGAATTAATTGCATACACAAGTTATCCAACGGGAATTCGTTCAAAATGAAGTAGCCAAAAAAGGAATTCCCCAACAGCCAACAGTCAACGGGAAATGAGTTCATAAAACCAATTGGGTGAGGATGAAGGTATGTACACATCAAGCAATACCAAGAAGAAGAGTTTTGTCAGATAAACAATGATAGTTATGAATAAACGAAAGTAAAAACTGTGCAGTTATGGAACAAAATTCGCCATGATATTTCAGTGCACACAGCAGGGACTAATAAAATCAAACTTGGGATTGGCTTTTTACAAACAAACCAAACACGCTCCAACAAATTCACTGCTACACATCATACCAATCAAAGACGACAAACGTACCAGACGAACTTCGCCAGATCCAACACAAGTGTAAAGCTAAATCCTGAGAATAGGCATTCACTTTTCTGCCTCTCATTGACGGGGTGACGCCTCAGGAACACTGGTTAAGGGAATCGAGCCACTGGAATGATGGCTACAAACCGTAACAATAATTTTTTATCTGATAAAATCAAACATGAGCAAAACCAGCCAAATTAGGTCACTGAGTTCAAACGGCACCATTATGATTTCAAGCCTTTATCAGGTGTAAATTGAACGCCGCTCACAAGTGACCGCAGCCCTCTTATTCCCACAGACACTTCGGAAGGAAGCACTAAGTTGAAGTGTCACTCTTACTGGAGCTCGTGAGTCGAGAGTTGAACTCTGACCACTTTGTCAGGAAACAAGCATGTTTTGGCTATAGCCCCGTGTCAACTCAAACTAGCGGGCTTTTGGCAAGCTACACTAATCAGAAAGTAAAGTCATAAGGTCGTTTAAGTCGACAACAACCGTATTTTATATTAGTACAAGCGGTTGCACCTGAACACGTTAAAGGCACTGAGGTCGCTTGAAGAAATCGCATCACAGTTTTTCGAATCTAGTGAATTCTTACATTAACACCATTTGTAAGCTACGGTGGGCACATTGTCGTAAACCTAATTCCGACTACCAGTAAGGAAAGACTGTTGACGACTGTCGCTGCTCCCCCCCCTACTCCCTGTTGGTTGGATGACAATGATCTAACTTAGTACTGATTCGGAGACCACTATTCAATGTGTAGATCACTTGAAACGGACTGAGTTTAACTTCTGGCTAGTAAGAAAAAGTTTATGATTTACATGTTCGCTTCCATGGAGATAGGGTTATACACAATATAGTTTACTTCCTGAGAAGAAAACGACTTCTGTGTTCACGAACTAAACGCACCCAAGGATATGAGACTTAGAGACCAGGAAATAAAAGATACCACAGTTATATCGCCAAATGTCTGATTTTTGCCTGAGTTTGGTGTACTCAAGTTTGTCCATGAGAATAAAGGAGTTTCAGGATATGACCGAGTTTTAAAGACCTACCTATATTCTTCTAATGAACAACATACGTATGGTCTATTTGTTAGCAGGTTATTCAAAGCTTGGATTAAGGTGGTTTCAGGAGCACAGGAATCTTGCATCATCGGCCACGCTTGGGAGGAAAATCAGATTGTGAGAAGCACACGTGTGTGCTGTTGTCCCAAAAATCGGCGAGTCAACCACGTGCGTCAAACCAAGTAACCCAGTACAACATCTGGCAGAACAATGCGAACAACAAGACTGACAGAAGGTGTTCCATCTGACCGCGTGCAATCGGTGAGCACAAATCAGTTGGTGTAGATCGAAAGTGAAACACGTTTTTTAGCCCGTGGTTCGCGCGGTCCCCTTTTAATCCACGATGGTTGGGCTCACAGTCAATCAGATAGGACTTGAGCACAGCTGCTTAACGGTTGTGTGTGGTCGCCTATTCGGGTCGCATAGTTGTATGGGCGCGCGCCCGTTGGCCCGTTCGTTCTAACCTGCCCGACCTGATGCGCTATGCATTGTTCTTAGTGAACGCACTCGGCGCGCAATCAGTACAAGAGACCAGCGGCGATCATAGCAGCGGTTGCCATGTTTGGCATATCGAAGGAATTAGAAACAAACTGAGGTTGTAAGGCGATCGGTCAAGTAGCAACTTAGACAATCACTGGCTTAGTAACATGGGAAGCTTAAATTCAAGTATCCGTTTGAGAACCCCAACTCTATTGAAAATGGGTCGCGTCATTGGTTGTTCCAAGTCAAATCTCGCCGAAGAATCAAGCGTAATGGGATCTTCGAATGACAGTGAAAAAAGTTCGAATGGTCCCGCTGTAAACATTAAACTCGTCTGGTAGTAAAACGAGTGAAATCGCGGTCAAACTAATTAAACTTAATAGATTCGTGCGTTGACACTAACTGTGAATGTACATCCCAGTATGTCCATCTGCTGGAAAGCCATACTGGGGTCGTTGTGTTTCCCCATAAACTGTCGCAAACACCTTTTCAGATTTAAGGTTAACAGCATTGAAGCATCGGTCTTCAGTTTTTGTAATACGTGGTCGTGTGTTAAACATGCACATGAACACCACTGCGGTGTACTAGGTACTGTGTGAAGTGAGTGGTCAGTAACGCTTTCACTTCAATCAGGTAATGAAAATTCGTGTCGATAACCATCATTTTTAATGAACCAGGCCCTCACACACTTGAACAATAGTCCTCGGGAAACCGTTTGTGCAAGAGTGATTACAGTTATTGGTGGTTATGGTTGCTGACTGCCAGATTAACACAGTGCTACTCAGGACATCACTTTACGCCGGTTACTGTCACCAAGTTGCAATATTCTGTTGAGTTAATCTCTTATTATGATAGTTTACAGTTTGGCTGTTGCTTCAACTAATCCCGTCCAGCATGTTTTCTTGAGTAGTTTTTACACTCTTACTAGAGCCATAATTCAGATAGATTTCTACTGATAACCTCAACAGTCCAAGATGTAACGTTAGAATTACGTTTTCTTCGTACAAGCCTCCTTCCCTTAAGTAGAGAGGAGTACGAACGTTGGTTACCATTCGATTAGACTGACTAGACTCGGGGGATAGGCGTCTCGACTACAAAGTGCAATGGGAAAATGGAAATCTGCAGTTTGTTGATCGGAGGGTGAATCAGCAAGGGGGACTGTTAGATCATCTTTTTGAATCATGAGAAGAGTGTGCGTGTGTGTGTGTGTGTGTGAAGTGATTGGAAAGAATTGTTGTTCTGCGAAACGTTACTGTTCAGAGCAAACCGTTCTTATATACCTGACCATCGTCGTGTGCACGGTCGCATTTATTTGATAAGTAAACGGACCAGTAACAATGGCGTTGAGCAAAAGTGGTGAGTTTATTTGTGTAGTCGTTAAATATAAATATAGCAACGCTGCTGCTTATCAATGAGGTCAACCAATCGTCTCCCACTCTCAGCACTGTTTGTTGATACTTCAGCCGAGATGGTGATCTGGCGTAGGGAACAATAAACTGGTCACGGTAAGTCAAATCCTTCTCCTGAGATCCTCAGGACTTGCAAACTCGGTGAATGGTAATGTTAGAGAAGAAAGACGCGTGATGAAGCATAGTAGTGTAAGACTCATGGAAAAAACTGTTGCGGTGTGTTTAAATTTCATTTACAATCTGGTTGTTAGTTTAGCACTGAGTAAATTTTTTAAGCTGCACTAACTTCGACAAATTTCTGGCTTGACTATACCTTACTTTTTGGTCTCTTTTCGTGTCTGTATGGCAGTCGTCGGTGGCCATTTGTAGATGACATCGTTGTCCATGGTGAACCCTAATATCATCATTGTTAATACTATGATGATCTAAACAATTCAATGTGGGCTTTTCTTTACAGGGGATGTACTGGAGTAGACCTCGTGGCTACACGAACAGTAGTCATAATTCCCACTCGAGTATTTCACATTGGTCACATAATTAACAAGGCCATGTGTTTCGTTCGCTTCTTCTCGTTTGTTGTTGTCTTTTATATGCCTTACTCTTAGTGACAGTAATATTACGGTGAGCCGATTTTCTACACTACTCGTCCAGGGCCAGATAGTAGTCGTCGGAACGGAACGTAACCCACAGTAGTAATCAGTAAACTAGGATCTACCAGACGTTGTATTTTATCTCATTTTTTCAACTGATGCCACCAAGCCGGTGCCTGTTCGTTGTGCCCACGTGTATAGGTACGTGTACAGTGTATACTCCAGTGAAATACATTTGATGAGTTTGTTAAATACCACTCTTTTACAAATCCTCAAATCTCCGGAGGATAACTCGCTTACAAATCAACTAGCATTGTTGAATGTTTCAGAGTATTGCATTAGGTGATTAACGCTATCGGTTTCAGTTTTTGTGCACTCAGACGCACACGCTAGATCTAAGCTTGGTTTCATCTGGCCGAATGTTGTTGTTGTTGTTGTTGTTGTTGTTGTTGTTGTTTGACCTACGGTGGCTAATAAGGAGTTGTTCCGTTTGTCTAACGTTCACTCTAAATTGGATGTCATAAACTCTAAGTTTAGGTGCACGTTACTCCCCGCTTCAGCACGAAATTTGTGGCATATACATGACAGTGCATGTTGTTTAATGGATTCGCATTCGGTGGATGCAGACATGCTTACTGAGATACATTAAGCGATGTCTGATTGTTCATTGCGCCCGCGATTTTCGTGATTTTCGTGCCGTTGTAGCCAAGATTCCGATCGCCAACAAGTCACCCATATAAAACCACCTCCCTGGTCAGTCTGGACAAGCACGACCACTCGATAGTCTCATTCCCGGTTCACAAAGCGATCTTGTCAAGGCTAAACAATTCTTTTCGAAAGAAGCTGGCTAGAAAGTCTATCGGAATGAAGAAACTGTGAACAAATTTGTGTGATTTTTCACTTGAAACTGATCAAATTCTCGTTCACTCTTCAGTAAGGTAAGTTGCGAAGTAAAGTAAAGATCCACCACAACTAATAGCTGCTTTTGCATTTCAACAGACTTCCCGTCAGCCCCCTTTGAAAAGAAACTCGACACAGTATACTCAATCTGTATTGTCCGGAATCCCTTAATGCCTACCAGTAATTGGAATATCGCTTAGCAAATTTACTGTTTACGGCGATTCCTATTTTAGTATAATCGTAGAGTTACCGATTCGAGATAATCGAATCGTCTGAAAACTACTCACACGAATTTCGGTCTTGTCTAATCTGAGGCTAATGACGTCGAAGTTAAGCCTCGTGACCAGAGTTTACAAGCGACCTTAGCAAAAGTATCCACTGCTGACGAGCTCTATTTGAGTACAAGTCCTTTTTTCAGAAATAGCTGGCTGAAAATTTGTGGGAATGCCAAAACTACTATCAACTGTCACCATTGTTCAGTTTTTGTCGGTTGAAATTCCCTCCCACTTGTCGGTACTCTGTTTTGATAGGTAGAGAAATCGGAGACCATCGGATCCCACAGCAATCAGTAATGGGTATGACGTAATCGTACTTCATTCACATTAATCTCTTTATTCCCTCCCAACCGTAGCATTCATTCTCAAATCTCGAGAAATCTGTGTGAGTGTCCTTCCATATGCATGTTCATAGGTCTATATGATTCATGAGTTTCCAACTTAGGAGAATTGCATGGTAACTTTAAATCATCACCCAGATGAAATCATGGGTTCGTTCAGTCGATCTGAAGTTATCAGTCGTATTGAAAGCACATACCTTACCAAACTCACTGTTGTGTTTGTCCAGAAATGAGCAAAACACTGAAGAAAATGCAAACTGTGAACTAGACGGTAGATTAGTTAAGTACGCTAAAATGGTGATCAGTCAGCAGCATAAAGAACAGAGATAGACAAGTTAAACAAGTTAGCAGACGAAGTGAGCAGTCATCGAAACTAACCAGCAATTGTGTGTTTGTGTGTGCGTGTGTAAACGTGGGAAAAGGACAGGTGTGCGGGTGGAACTGCAAGTGGTGCAGCGTAAGCCAATTGCAGTGGTGGTTAAGCACAGGCGTCTTTTAGCTTCGGTCACTGTGGCAGACTAATACGAATCGGATGATGCCAGCCGTGAACGTGGGAAGGTTGCAGACGAGGATGAGCTGACAGGTAAGATCTTGAAGAATGGCGGTCCGACGTTGGAACGCGCTTTGCTCCGGCTGGTTCACTCCATCTGGGAGTACGAGGAGATGCCGAAAGTCTTCAAGGACGCCATTATCGTCCCCTTGTTCATAGGCAAGGGTTACAAGCAGTGCACCGATAGCTACCGAGGTATCAGCCTTTGGGGCTGTGCAGGCAAGGTACTTGCCAGAATCCTCCTGAACCGGCTGAATGCAAACTTTCTGGAGGTGAATGTTTCCGGGGAGCAGTGTGGATTCCAGACGAGTCGGAGTACAATCGACCTGGTGTTTGCTGCTCGACAGTTTCAGGAGAAGTGCCGGGAACGGAATCAGCCCTTGTATGCCCTGTTCGTGGACTTCATCAAGGCGTTCGATTCCGTGAGTCGCAAGGCTGTGTGGACGGTGCTTGATAAGTCTGGATATCCAGGTAAGTTTGTCAGTGTGGTTAGATTGCTGCATGCGGGCATGAAGGCGGAAGTGCAATCGTGTGGATCGACCTCTGATGCTTTCGACATCGTCACTGACGTGAAGCAGGGTTGTGTTCTAGCTCCAGTCCTGTTTAGATTATAACTGACCGCCATGGTAACAGGTGCTTTTCAGAACTCTGGAGAGGATGATGTTGAGGTGGAGTACCGGACGGACGGGCGTCTGTTGAATATCCGACGTTTCGGCGCCCCAACCCGGTTACATACGTCAACGATGCGCATGCTTCTGTTCGCAGATGACATCGCATTGCTAGCACACAGTGTAGAAGAGCTGCAACGTCCGGCCACAGCCTTCGCTTTGGCAGCATCAAAGTTCGGGTTGGACATCAACACAGGTAAGACGTATTCGTTTTTTCAGCCTTCTCCTGGTGGAGGTGCTGCTTGTGTACCTCCACCCGAAATTCGCATCGCTGGAGACACTGTGAATGGCTGCGGGGATTTTTGCTACTTGGGTAGCAACTTGTCGACAGATCTGTCCGTGGACCGCGAGTTGAGAGCGCGTGTGGCAAAGGCTAGCGCTGCTTTCGGACGTCTTGAAAGGCGTGTCTGGAAGAATCACAGCCTGAAGATGGCCACGAAGTTGTGTGTCTACCGCTCAATGGTGCTGTCTATCCTGCTGTACGGCAGTGAGACGTGGACACTGTATCAGCGGAACGTGAGCTATTTGAGCCGTTTCCATGTTCAGTGTCTGAGGCGCATCTCGTGTATTCGGTGGTTGGATATGATTCCCAATGCTGAGTTACTGCGGCGAGCGGACATGGGCGGGATGGAAGCCATGTTGATGCTGAACCAGCTCCATTGGTTCGGTCACGTCCGTTGGATGGGCGATGACTGTATCCCGAAGCAGCTGTTGTACGGACAAGTGAATTCAGGTAAGCAAAATCCCGGTGGCCAGAAGCGGAGATACCAGGATGCTGTGCAGTTAAGCGTTTCACGTTGTAACATTGATTTTAGATGTTGGGAAGATTTGGCGTTGAACCGGACGGCCTGGGAGGCGTACGAAGGTTTAGCGAGCGAATATTACGGGGCCGCGAGCGGAAGCGTGCGGTACGCAAAGGAACCATCGGTGCCATAGGTTGCGGTGACGTGACTATATGGCGTTGTGATGTGTGCAGCCGCGAATGCGCTGGCTGTCTGGGTTTAGTAGGTCACCAACTTACTCATAGTACACTGTCGGCGAAGAGGCGATGAGTACGTTAGGCTCGGGTAGGTCATATCAGTGTATTCATTATACTTCTGTTAATGACTGCGTCGGCCTACATCCTGGTCTGCCTGGCTTTTCATAGATCAATGAGGATTTTGTTTTTCATCACTATCTTCTTTGGGATGCACTAACCTGTACTCCTATACTGCAATGCTTCTTGTATTACACTTCACATATCTTTCTTCTCAGTCTCGATCTTGTCATTGAAGCCTCTCTCTGTTTAGTTCCCGAGAGGCAAGAGTTTTCTTTCCTTAGTAACCAATCATCTAGCTAACCAGTTGGACAGAAAGGCTCCAATGGCATACCTAGTGGCCTGATTCCTTCGGGTTTACAGTGGATATGTGGTGTGTGGGTGGAAATGCAATTGGTGCAGCGCAAGCCAATTACAGTGACGGATAAGCGCATGCGTCTTTTGGCTTTGGTCACTGTGACAGGCTAATCCGAATCGGATGCCACCAACGGTGGGTGTGAACGTCTTTGGTTGGCTGTACACAAAGGCCCAACTTACACGCCTACTGGTCTTAGTCCTTCGGGTTTACAATGGATAAGCAGTGTATGGGTGGAACCACAGGTGGTGGAACGCAAACCACTTGTAGTGATGGTTATGCGCAGGTCTCCTTTGACTTCGGTCACTACGACAGGCTAATCCGAAACGGATGCAGCTAACCGTTTTTGAACGTATCGAATTAACCTTTACTCGGTTTACGATCACGCACATGTGGATAGGTGCACATAACGTGTGGATTGGAGTATGGTCCTAACACGACCGGGTTACACTTCGATTGCGGCTTACCAGTTGAGATTTTGTATCACTAAACTTTGTTTGTTTAACTCCCTGTGTACGGTGATTGACTTCTAACAATCCTAACATCGAAGTACATGTTACGACAACCTTTTCCGTGCCACAAGGTCCACGTATACAGTGAAAATTCTGTGCACACATAGATATGGATGCTTAGGAAATGACGAGTAGAGTAGACGGGTCAGCATTTTTTTGTACCTTGCTACTGTATTTTCATTCATTACATAATTACTAGTATGCAGTAAAGGGTTTGGTTGACACCACTTGGATATCGCTCACAACTGATCGCAGCTATCGCATTCCCATAGAATTTTTAGTCGACCCCATTGGAAAAGAAGCACTAGACTCGAGTTTCACTCTTGTTAGAGCTCATCAGCAACGCATGTCATTGCCAACACCTGGAATTGAACTTCCGATCACGCTTTCTTGAGGCAACCGCTTTGACCACTGCGCCATTGATTTCGCGTTATTTACTACCGATTTATCATATGCAGACGTTAAGTCACATTCGCTTGTGAGTAGTGGTCAGATTGTCCGATTGATTCAGAAGGAGACACAATGTCTGTCTCGTCAATCCCAGTCGTTGATCTCAAAAGTAGGACATCTCTCCAAGTGGATTGGGCTTCAATATGTATGCGATCGACCGCTATATTTCCCAAAACTGTTTGATTCTATACGAACGTATGATTGCTGATCCAAACTGCTGGCAATCAGTCTTCTTTCCTATCTTTCGCGTAGACTGATCAACCCCTTTGCGATCGTTTGGGTTTTTGTGTGGTCATCTGATTTCAGCACTGGTAACTCGTTGGTCACGTCTTTCTGGCCTCACACAGCATGGGGGCTATTTCGTTTACTCTAACTCATCTCGTTACAGCCAACTTCACGGACATGAACTCACTGCACACACCCGTGGTATCCTGGGTCACAAAAGTGGAACGGATGGTTTATTTGTTGCGATGTTGTTATACCCCAGTTACCGTCGCCAGCCGCACAGCAGTTTCAACACTAGGTCACTTAGTCCTGCTCACTGACGTGTATGCAACTGAGACCTCCCGCTGTGACATGAAAAGCATCTTCTCTCAGCTCCATTCCACCTGAAAGTGAACAAGAGTGTCTTTATTCGGTTCAACAATGTCCGCGGTTCATATCGTCAAAACACTTGACTTTCGTTGAACTTGTCCCTTGAAGCACGTGGCCTACGAGTTGTTCATTCAGCCGATCTTTTAATCGATCGAAAGATATCAATTTCTTCCGACTACGAACGCGGGTCGATCGACGTATTTTGTTTTACAAATATGGGATATAGTGCCTCGATTCGCCCTTTGTCGGCTGACCAAAGAACCTGAGTGTTACTGTCTAGAAAGCAAAGCTGTATACATTAACAATTCTTTAGGAGTGAAATGTTCACAAGTCAACTAGGCCTCGGGCTTACACAAAGCAGTTACAAAGTACCAAACCTATTTGCGCGATGGAAAATATTTGGTGTACTGATATGTGGACAAGGGTAGCGAGGAGAGCACAAGCTAATTACCGCTCGGCAAGCAGTCGTATGGATATTGCTTATGACAAGACGATTAACGTCGCAGATAAGTGATTAAATCATACTCTGCTAGTAGGGATAGATACTGTCCAGTTTGGGTTGCCAGGTTACACCATCTACGATCATAACTACGTGAACGGGTGACTGCTATTTCAAGATGCCAACATTCACACGGACAATCGAAAACCGGCCTCATCGTCGTTCGAACCCTTAGGGTAAAAGTAGTCTGAACGAGGTATGAATAGGCAACCTCTCGTTTTACCAGTCGAACCTCCTATCCGTTGTGCCAACGGTCTTATGAGCACCGTTCTTGGCATAGCGTCTATAATGATTTACGCGTAACTTGTTTACATCCGGCTGGTTTGGAAAGACATCCGGAAGACGGATTGCCAGCTTGGATTGACTATGGCCACAAAGGCTGAACTCAAAACAGAGGTTTTTGGTTTGAACATCATTCCAACTATCCTACCTTAATAGGCCCATATAAGAACGAACTCATCCACGACGATGCGTCTTACGCACATGGCGATAGCTGGTCCAAACTGGATATCTGACACAGACTACACTCTTGCAGGTTGACGGAGTTTGTAAACGCTAAACCTATTCGACGGTGCATTTACAGAACGGTGACTAAGGTGGTTGTACGTGGGAATATACTTACGGGCCTGTGAAGAGGTAATGATCGGATATATCCGTTAAGGCGAAAGCACTCTCATTGATGGGGTGACGACTATGTTCGATACACTCTATACACATAAGTGATCGCTTCTGTACCACTCACACCGAAAACTTCCTACTGTTGTATGACTTCGCTTGTAATGTGTTTTCCACTGGGCTGTAGATGAGCCGTCTTACTGGTAAATGGACTGAGAATAACGTAACGTTACGAGCAGGTTGTAATACCCTAACAGGGGTGTTGACAACACTCCTGAATTAGATCACCCGAGGTGGTAACGTTGTGTTATTCTCAGTCCACTTAACAATAACATGTTAAACACGACGCCCGTCTTATTTTCATGCCGTTGCGAACCTGTTCAGTTCGATCATAGGCACGTGACCGTGTTCGGTTTAGAAAGTGAGTCGGTTGTCCCTTCATGGTAGGATAGCAACACACATTCAGGAAACAGGTTGAAGTTTTATATCAAGAGGGGACAACTCTACCAAATGGGATGGGGGTGGAGGAACGAGCACAATGAACTGCAAAAGTCGCTTTCTTTAATCACGGGACACTGTTGGCCGTCAATTCGATTAACTTCAATCCGGCGTATTCATTCACATTGGGGTGTGTGTGTTTAATATGGTAAACGCTCATTCCGCTGACATCCTAGTTGGGTTTCGACACAAGCAATAACGTTGCAGGTGCGTCTGTACCCATGTAAGTGTGTACATTCACGAGGCTAGTTCGGTCAAAATCCTCACTTTGAATTGACTAGGGGCAATAAGCGTTCGTTGGATTGAATTGAAATAAGCTACATGCACAATACTATGACTGACTGGCTTTACACTTCTAGGTTGCCAACTTAGTTACACAGGAGTGGTGATCACAGCAACGGTTATTATGTGTGCGTAGGTGGGTTGGGTTGTCATGGTGACGACATTTCGAAAGAAATCCAACAGGCTTTATATCCACGTGGATAGCAGACTGCTGTATCCACTCGTTTCCTCAGAGGAAGGACTGTTTCGTTCACTGTGCAAACTCTTGGTTGTCTGAAACATGAATGTTGTTGAATGGATGCTAACAAAATTTGCTCTCAGTTTGGACAATTAGGTCACAATCCCCGGCTTTGACTACAAAGAACCATGAGCTAGCATTCTTCAGTCTGATTTAACCGAAATATGTTTAGCAGATGGGTTTCAATGAGTGACGTGCAGAAGATCCCCACATGTTTATTCGGTTCATAGCACAACGCAATCCACTAAACAGTCAAGTTTTGGCGAACCCGATAAACAGATATTTTCGGGATCCTTGTGGTCATCGAGAACTAAGAGTGGCTAGCACACAAACGTACGGTAAACGAATCGCAACCACCTACGGAACGTATGAACACCCAAAACTTTAGTAGGGCGCAGAAGACTTTGACCTTTGGCCGGGTATGTATGTACTTCTAAACTAAGTATAACATAGCCGACCAGCGTCTACGTACGTGCTCTGACATACAAGTCGACCGTTTTCACTTGATCATTTGTTACAGTCGTGGACCTATCTTGAGCAATGTGGAGGCACTGCGGGCAACGTTTTTCCGAAGTGGGGGTTGCGGCAATAGTTCTGTTGTGGGAGACAACGCGAACAAGCATGATCCACAGGCCCAGTAAGCCGTACACACGACTTACACAAACGAAAACGACGCCAACAACTTGGCAGCACGTTTTGTTACACAGTTCAAATTCAATCCGTGAGCGCTCGCTAGTTTCGATGGTGCCTTACAGCTTAGACTTGGAGCGACCTTGAAAAACACCACTTGAGCTGATATGTTAAAAGTGGAATAGACTATTCAGAAGGCGAAGGAGAAACACGCGTCAGCATTGATTTTCCACAACTTATGGCAATAAAAGATAATACTCAAAATCACAATATATTTTTAAATAAATCTCGAGCAACAAGCCACTTTAGGAGAAAACAGACTTCCCCCAATACCCATCACATTTGAGTCGGTATTCTGAAGGTTCATCTGCATAGGGTGGGGCGTGTATCTGATAAATTCGGTTCACTTTCTAGGCAGAAGGATGGTCGTGATGTGGACATCGGATGAGAGAACTAGGGGAGAGTCGGCATCCGGAATAGCGGACATGTCCAAAAAGATATCCCCCAGAAATGAGTATTGGTTCTCTGTCGATGCTGTGTTCGGGCTCCATGCGAGTAACTGGTAGAAATGACGTCTCTATACGTCTCTATATGACAGATATGTCATATAGCAATTTCCATGACGAGCACCTACTGTTGTGCTCGTCCACTTGTCTTGATCAGGTCAATAATCACGGGTGTAAACGGCTGTTCCAATAACGATATCGTTGTCGGAATTCGAATGGCCGGGCTGCTACCGGAATGAGGGCGTAAGAGACTGTGCAAGGCCTGTCGAACATGAGAGCTTCGACCGGCGTTTGACTAGCGGGAAATTCAGGGTCGGAGGTGTGTGTGCAGTGAGCGAACAGAAAAACCTGTGGAATCTGATCTTTCGTTTCTTTCAAGTAAGGTGTGGACATAGCGCGCTTGAAGTGTCTACGAATGGTTCAGTTCGGCGCTGGATTGCGGATGATAAGCTTGAGACCGGAACTGCTGGACGAGGAGACGGAGGCATAAGTCCGTCGAATGTGCTGGAGTGAATTAGGTCCCGTTTTCCGAAAAGGGGATGTCGTAAAGTACATGTTCGTCAAAAATGTTGTACAGAGTAACGGTCGTATAGTCGGATATCGCTGGAGAAAAGGCAACTATTTCTGGCCACTTGGAATGTGTATTGACCGAGAACAAGAGGGATACCCCATCGATCGGACCGGTGAGATCCAAATGGAGGGCAGGATCGTGGAACCTTAGGCGGCTGCTAGGCTACAGGTTCCTGCCTAGCTTGTAGTTTGGAAGCCTTCAGACACTTCAAACATTGTCTTACCAAAATCCCAATTTGGCCGCTTATGCATGACCAACACACTACCTACGAGCACTTAATTTCCTCCAGCTGGTGTCGGAATGAACACAATGAAATTGTCGTAGTTCAGCGAGAAGGACAGGGGCTGGGATGACGACGCGATCGACAAACACCATGTAAGAGCCAACCACTATCAAAGCGTCATGTCGTTGGTAAAGCTGATTGAGCACATCCACAAGCGGAACCGTGAGCCACTTCTTCTGGACGAAGTTGAATACCTGCTTGAGAATCAGATCTAGTGCAGTGGCGCGTTTTCCGGATTCTGCATGGCGTCTTCAGTGGCCACAGCAACGGTAACGGTCTTTCTCTACTACACTATGGTTACTGATGAGACGCAACAGGACACCAGATAGATCGAAATCGTCTGTGTAGAGGTAGTGGACGGTGAGATCTTAGCCCAACAGGATTGTAGTCCACCGCTACAGTTGATCGATCGAAAGAAGGGCAGTAGCGGTTAGCGGTCAGTTATCAGTGAAAAATACCGACCATATAGAAGTTTGGGAAATTTCGTCACTGTGAGGTTTACAGCCAGGGCTGCCGAGGTGGGCACATTTAAGGTGAGGGCAACGGCCTTTTCGGAACCACCAGGGAGGATATACAAAAGAACGACACCAACAATGCATTTCGAGGCACTGGAGGTGACTACAATGAAGAGTGTTTGAGTGCGATGTGTGAGCAATGGTTCGGGGCTGAACATCGACTTCATCGCACAGTAGAGAGGCCAACATCAAGGGGCATCCTTCTGTATCAGATGACTGAGCGTGGCCCAAACACCGTGTGGCTTTGAAAGGAAGACACTGTAGCAGATGGTGGGGCTAAAAAAGGACCGAAGTGTAGAGAAATTGCTGGGCGCAGGCATTCATTGAACTGAGTCTGCAGCCGGAAACCTTACTGCTGGATGCACTGAAGATTCGATTTGGCCTTCGAGTTCACCGGTTGTCCGATCCATTGCAATAATGTCATCACATAGGTTAATAGTGAGGACGTCGATCATCTGGCAGAAAATAACCGGTTCCGGTATAATACCATACAGAAGCCTACCTTAATGGAGCGGACCTCGGTGTGTGCAGTTTGCCAGTAACTCACGAGGTTCCCGTGCTACCTCCATTTGAAAGTATACCTCAGCCAAATCCAGTCTGACAAAGCAAGTGACCTCCACTTGGCATGGTGAATGTTTTCAGGCGCTGATAGCGGGTGGCAGTTTGGCTCCAAAACAGTGAGGTCCGTTGGATGGACCCTCTGGACTTCTTTACCACTAGGATATGGTGGCTCAGGTGGAGTGAAAGACCGGCACTGAGACTTCAGGTTGTTCTAGACCTCTCAGCGCTTGGTTTATGAGTGGCACGGCCGTCTGATAACCGGTCGTTTGAGACGAAAGACAGATTAGCTTCCACGGTAGAGTTGCAGAGTAGTCTGGGTGCATGAGCAAAGACCAAGGCTATTATGAAGTACAAAGGCTAACTGTTGACTGATGTGGTCGAACGGCCTTGTGGGTGATGCAGGAGGCAATATCTGAAGACAGATGAACCGGAGTGGGATACGAAGGAGACCCAGGAGTCTAAGGCCATTACGCCTGAGAAGATCTGGACCACAGTTGGGGACTTAGTATGTCCCTCGTTGATACTGCCGCGGAATAACACCAAACAGTCTGTTCATCCAGTTGGTCACATCTAGCCGCTGCACGCACAGTCTGGAATGATGGATGGACAGGAAAGCTGTCCAGGGATATCCAAAACTTCTCGGAGATACTTGAGATATTTAAGGCCGTGTTTGACTGAAAGTGGGCCAAACGACCGTTGGTTTGGGAGGAGACCAACTTCCGGCGATTAGTGGCACTGATTTGGAAAGTGGTCAACAGGCTGCTAGAGCTACCAAACGGACGCGAAATGTGATGAAGCAAATACATTTCTGCATGTTGCACTTAGATTTCTACCACCGTCCACAGTTTGTTCAAAACACGTAAACTAACATCTGAAATTTCCAATCTCCTGGTGTGGCATCGTAACTCAACTGGTAGAGCGCTTGCCGCGTTGAGGCATGCTGTGTCTGTCGCCGGTTCGAATCCAGCCGAAGCCCTGACTTTTCACAGTTGGGTCTCATCTAGAATCATAGATATACCATACTACTCATTAGTAATAACCTCTGTACGTTTGTTACCGTGACTGATCTAGATAAACATACTCCACTCCAAAACGACACTAGTTACCACGTCAATGGTTCTGCAGACTATACTTTCTCTTTCTGTTCACTGTGCTTCTAGCCAATCCCACTGGTAATTTGAGGTAGACCATCCACGTTCAGACCGTTCAGACCGACAGTGTTCAGTAGCATTTTGACTAATTTTCACAATGAACCGGTAACCGATTTGGAAACAAGCTTCGATCTGTCAAGCAAATGTTGGCTGTCGGGATCTTCGTCTGCCAGTCTGAGATGAAGCTATTTCGGACTGACTGAGGGCATCCCGAAGAATATCTCTAATCGTCTGACTTTTGCATAAGATTTTGAAAGCATTGCAGAACAACTGTTTGCGTCAAAGTAGCGATGGGAGTATGATACAGCTAAATAGTTATTCACTTGTCAACACCTTTGCCCACAGTTTTTCTCCCCTCGTCATGGAAAATCAGAGCAAGTACATTTGGCAGTTTAGCCAGTTTCTTACACCGATGATTGCGCCATCGTAGATATGGAATGAGGAAGGTGGAATGCTGATCCACTCGACAAATGCAGATTGGAGCATCAATCCGATATAGAAGTGTGCGACGAACAAGGGATATCCGCTAATTCGTCTTTTGAGGGTACCAGACCATCTGAGTACCACCCTCAGATATCACTGGATCAGTGGTCAACTCATTAGCCTTACAGGCACAAACAAACCTGCACAGATTATTACTGAGTTCCAATATGAACCCAACCAAACTTCACTGTTTTGACCAAAATCAGTCGATGTGCTCTTCCCAAACAAGATGGGATTAGGTATCGGTTTTATGAAACCAACGTTTCAGAATCAGCCATTTGGTTGAACTCATTAAAGACAGGCGAACCGTTCTGGACATTTTGAAGATTGAATTACCTCACAATTTAGCCACAGGACGTAGACACCAATCCATATCAGTAACCTGTTCAGTTCTTGTACAAAGATTGCGGTTGGAAACTTAAAGGACAATACTTCGGCATGGTATTTCAGACTCTAAACTGGAAGGGTATAAAGTGTTTGCTAGACGTTAATCGAATTATATGAAGACAAGCGAAGCGTTGAAAAGAGTAATTTGGGAAACATTGGAACACACTACAAGACCACCAGACCCTGAGTGCGTATGCTTTCATCGTACTTCTCCAGACAAGTTATACCTGCAGCTGCGGTGATGTTTCATTTTGGAAGTTGAAGACAACCTAGTTTCGTAGAACCCGCTGTCTATGAATATGACACAGGAAACGTGACTACGTTACATTGTAGGAACCGGTAACGTAAACAGGCGCTCACGGTTGATTGTTTTGGGTACCCTATTATTGCGTAAACCTTTGAAAAGGAATCATTCTAGACGACGATTACACAGCCAACACTCAATGGGAAAAATCGAGGTACACAATATTATTGTCTATAAATGATACATAACTGAATGCGAGCACACAATTGGCGCCACACAAGAGCATGTCTTTACTTGGGCGAGGTAGTTGTTAGGGCGTTCTGGTTGATACAAGAGTTACCTAACTGGTACCTCAAACCCCACGACTAGCTGGACCTGGCCAAATTTAATGAGGACTAACATGAATCACTAGCGCAACATGACCAGAGGGTTCGATACTTTTTGTCATATGAGTTACTTTCACTTTGTCACTAAAAAAGAAACTGCTTTTTCGTTGATTCATGGTGCACAATTTGGGTGGGCCATTTGTGAAGATCTTATTAACGTTTACAATTAGCCACGATTGAACGAAATCGTTCACACGTTTTAGCTATTAATGACAGAAGTTTGCTTGGTGTGAATTCTACTGACTCCGGCCTTCATGCAAAAGCCCTCACATAAGTTCATCTTAAATCTTTCGGGATCACTACGGTGCATGTTTAGATCAGGGGGTCGAACTTTGTTGAACTGTGTTCATTTTTTGGGTCAGTTAAACTGCAATCAATTGTAGATGATACTTTACAGAATGAGGTGTAAATTCTGCCTACCAAAATTTTAAGTATTTCATGATCCGCTCCATGATCAGTGTGGTAACTATCCGGTCAAAATGTATGCCTTGATGCTTCTGCCTGAGTGTGATGAACCCAAGTAAGTCCCCAAATGTGTTCCATGCATAACTCCTAAAGGTTTGTCGTAACGGTTCGTCCGTATAATAAAGTGACACATACACAGATTTCTCACCTCGTGAAATCGCCCCTTAAACGGAATTGTTCCTCTCTGACGTCTCTTGGAGGAGAAGACTCGAATACAGAAAAGCACAATCTGTCTAAACAAGACGCCATCTATCGGTCTGACCACTATTGCCTGACGAACTGCAAAAATCGAACGGTGACAACCTCCGGTTGTTATCCTTAACATACCTTCTATCGGTGGCATTTTGGTTGCCGTGTACATATGTCTTCTAGTCCGGCAGTGAAGTTTCATGTGTTCAAACAAATAGAATGTGATCTAACGCTTGAAGACTACCGGATGAAAAACACGACATATGCGAACATGTGCCCCACATGCATTCAATAACATTGTTAAGTGTATCACAAACGTTCAAGAGGTGCTTTCTTGTTTGAAAACTTTTTTGGTAACGCATACATCAACGTTCGACTGTATCGATAGGTTTTCTGCTTTCTGATGAGTGCGAGTTAGTGTCCATTCTGACTTGTTCTCGTGCCAGTCATTCTCATGATGGCGCATTACACAATGATGCCACACCTCAAACGTGCCAGTTTGTGTTGTTCTGTTCGGGGTTATAGAGCAAACGGCAGTTTAGGTTGTCTATCTGATGTGATGCAAGACCAACTCGTAATACGGTGATAGGTTCCTGCGCGTTTTGTCGTTATATTACCATACCCTGCAAACCAATCCAACAATTGATCTATGCTTTTCAAACTGCCGGTGTGTCACGGTTCACTTGAAAAATACAGGCAGCTGATTAATCATATTTAGCATGATTTTTCGATGGTAAATCACTGCTCCAATCCATAACATCAGCATCTTAGCGAGAAAAGCATTCATTGGACATCGAACTCAGTAGAATCGATAACCCCGAAAAACAACTCTTCCACAATCCACTCAATCCAATTTGCACTACCGTTCACACAAGCTCCCAATCCGCACTAGGTTAAGCTTCGGATCAAACTCAACCTTGATTGGACAGGTACTTCCTCAGTTCCAACTAGCCATAGCTGGCCATTAACCGGCCAACCGCGTCATCTGTGTTAGTTCACAATGTATTGGGAACTCGCGGTACTACCAGGGTCATTGTTATCAACGTAGGATGTACTGGTAAAACTTGTCTGTTGTACGTACGCCTGACTGTTAAGAGCAGCACCGTAAACCAGTTCTGAACATTTTGGTATATTCCAGCCTGCAGGAACTGTAAACCAGTAACACATACTAGTTACGCACTCCCCCGATGCTCTTTAAAATAGTCCACCATTTCAAAGCCATGATAGATTCAGGTAAGACAGATCACTCGATAGTGTCCCCTCAATTTAGGGACTAAATCGTCACAACACGGTTGACAGCATCCGATTCGGATTAGCCTGTCACAGTGACCAAAGCCAAAGGACACCTGTGCTTAACTATCACCGCAATTGGCTTGCGCCGCACCACTTGCGGTTCCACCCACACACGACATCCAGTGTAAACCCGATGGGATAAGACCAGGAGGTGTGTGAGTGACTGATAGCACACACACGCAACCGTCATTTAATAAAGTGAATCACAGCTTAGTGGATTTTTATTTCGCTCTCAGCTGGTTTTCCTCTCTCTGTCTGTTTCTCTCTCTCATCCAGTAGAGACTGTTATGACCCTAAACATCTACAATATACAGGTTAAGTCGATGTTTTGTTTTCTTCCGGCTTACAACCGATTATTCTGCGCAGACAAATTCTAGTCCGTTTACCGAGTAGCTAAATAGTGAATAGTCTCTGCACACACCCGATGGTGCCTGACTCCGTTCCCGTCCGATGAACAGACAAACCGTTTTTTTGTCTGTCTTCTTATGATTCCCCTTATGTGAGGCGTAAATTCGTGAACTGGACCATCATCTATGCAGTGCAGCATACCGTCTTGTTGTTATCAGATTACTTTGTACACCAGCTTACAGGACTAAGTTTACGCCAACTTGCAGATTGGCCTGACCGCAACAGTCACTCAGTAATGCTAGCGCGATTGAGATCAGTCAGCCGTGGATTCATCTTTGCCACTTAGTGACAATGGTTAGAAAAAATCAAGAGCTTATTTATCTTCTGCGCCTCTTATAGGAATCGTGACAGGGTAGCTACAGAACGATGGTTAGGCAGGTGGCTCCTTCGTCCTGCCGCTTTTATGAGCAACGCCACTTGCGTGTCGGTTAGAGGCACGCACAACTGACATTCGGACGAGAGCTACACAACCAGTTTCTTCTCCATGGTATATTCTTGTATGCTGATGTTCAGCTATCTGATAGATATCTGACTGTCCATCATACGTGGTCCTCTAAATCCAGCCCGAGGACGCATACTCCGTAATAGTAGTCCAATGGCACAACTGTTCTATCGAAAAAAGTGAAATAGACATGATGATGTCAGTAATCATGTAGATCTGTTGGGTAGGATCAATCCGTTAACACTACCTGGAAACCGTTTGCAGTTTGAACTCTGATTTTTAACATAAGATTGGTTGATTGATAGCTTCTGTCTTCGTGCTGATAATGGATCGGATGCAACTGATCCGCTGATCAGTTCCGTTCGTTTACACTCAAAAGACGTTTCGTTATGGTCACCAAATTCAGCGACTATTTTCCTCCGATCACCAAGTTTACGAGAACGGTCATCATTTGATTAAGTAATCCCCAAACTACATCTGACATTGTTGTATGCGGATGGCAATAATCTCGTTCGAAACTATAGTCCTAATCCAACTTATCCTGACCATCCGAATTCGCAAGTCTGTTAACCAGAAGCACTCTTGGGTGAACCAAAATTGTTAGCATTAATGCTTCGGCCTACATGCATTATGGTCTATTACTGATGAATAGCCGGAGATGTGGTTAATCTCAGGCTTAACATCTCTTGCATATCACCCCAAATTTCGTATTCATGTGCATTTTTCAGCTAGTATGTTTCACAAAAACGACAACATTAGAGTTTCGCTCTTGTCGGAACTCATCAGTAGTGCGTATCATGCCCTTAGTGTGGAAATACACTACTGACAAGCTCCGATAAGAGCGAAACACGATTGTAGCGCTTCTTTCAAAGGGGGCGCACTGGGAAGTCTATAGAAATATAAGAGGTTGTGACTGGTAGTCACCTCGAAGTTGTCACCCTCGCTTAAACTCGCTTATAAACTTGTCACTTGCCGTTAACTGGGGAAACTGCGTACAAGCTATGTGGTATGTCCGTACAGTGGTTCACTTGCAAGAAACACCGATTACGAACATCCTGAGTCTTACAGTGAAATGGTGAGGCGAAGTTCGTTGAACTCATCTTTGTTCGGGCTCCTCACTATCACTGATCATGTAGACCTTGACTCTAACAAAGTTTACGAGAAGACTGCAGTGTTTTGTTGTTACTTAATGGACACAATAGAATTGACTCACCTGTATCACTGGTTGTCAGTGTGAAAGCTAGAACCCGAAACAATAGATGCATATCCAGCCAAACCGAAATCCAATTTCGCGACTGTGTATCCCCAAACAAAGCAGGAACTGGAAACCAATCTGCAAAATCAAGTCGAGCAAATGGCTGAGACCAAACGAATTTGGTGGTTTTGAAACAATGAAACTGGGCAGATTTCCTGACCGTTTTTATGTGATCAGCAGTAATTCGCAGTGATCCAAATGGCAAGATCAACATTTTTCATAAACGTGCTCGCTTTTTAATCGTCGCCCATTCCTGATTGTCCGAAACGGTAATTACACAACATTTCCTGATTATCCTCCTCAAATCGACACCCTGCCGCAAACGGTTTTGCCGTTGACTGAAAACACCAGATGACTACCATTTGCAGTGCGAACTGATCACCGAATTTATAGCCGTTGCCGTTTACAATGAGTTCATACAAAAACGAAAACGGTTGTGCGCAAGCAATTCAACGGTGTGCATCTTGAAACAGAGCATACTTCCTCATATCGCGTTAGTGTGGCTGTAGCCACTGCCATCTGGCAATCTGAGACGGACTGTGACCGTCCACTTTAGCCAAGTGTGAACAGGTTGCCTCTGAATAGCTCCAGTTGCATAAAATGTAATGAGAAAGACGGTTCAGTGGACACATTTGGAGTGAATACGTTAGCCGAAGGGTTATACAATGATGATTCTAGACTTTCACCTAACTTCAAATCTTTATTGAAAATCAACGCAGCATTTCCGGCTACCATCCCCTTCTAACTTGGTCGATGTGAAATGCAGTTAAGATTACACAGATATTTACTTGTTGTTTGCTCACGCTAGGGATCTTAATCGTCCCTGCGTAGGTGACGTCACTGGAACAGAAGGTATAGTGGATGTGAGTCGAGCACGTGACATAAACGTTGTAAACTTGACTCTCATACTGTCTATCCCTATCATACCAGTTCAACTGAGGACGAACATGAACACAGAGCGTAACCGACTGGTGTGTAGGAATTGAAAGACATCGACATCACCCGAACGTTTTACTTTATAGAACCTTTACAACTGCATTGGAAATAGGTTTACACGAAATGAACATCATACAAGTGACTAAAGACATTGCATTCTCACAGGCTTTTTCAACCGACCCTCTTTGGCCTCAAGCTTCTCTTACATTAGAACTCATCAATGGTGTGTATTTTTGCTACGAACGCGACTTGAACTTCACTCACGCTTTTACTAAGCAACCGCGTTAACCAGTGTTCCACCGATCTCACCTTAGACACCACCTAATTGTCGTATGCAAACGCTCACCACATTCGCTTCTATTTACTGTTCAGCAAACGCTTCACCATCACCGTAACGAAAACGTTCACACTGCTCTTTATCAGTAAAGTTGGACGTGACTCAGCAGCTCGTTCGCTATTCCTCGAACCCCATGGCATCATGCAGTTAGTGGGAACGATGACCGTCTGGTCCACCCATATGGTCCTCACCAGTTGGCTATTACAAACATTTTATTTCAGCTGGATGTGAACGATAGCATGACGTGGACTCGCCGACGAAGAGATCATTATCACTGACTTGATTACGTGTTGTGTAGCAGCGCGCAGTTCGTGAAGTACCCATCACCCGAGTGATGCGCGAAGCTGACCGTAGCGCGGGTTGCAAGCTAGTCAGCACCAACTTGCCTGTTCACTTTGCAAGCCTGATTACTGTAGATAATCAGAACAGCGGAAAAAGTGAATGTTGGAAGGCTGGAGAAATCGAACATGAGGACGGTTTTTGAGTGTCTGGATGGCGTTCGTCTGAAGGGCGCTCCCGTAGTATGGTGTAGATGTTTGGTATCGAGAAAAGAAGGTATTCTTGCTCAGCTAAACAAGGCACAAAATATGGAGTTAGAAAATCCACGTGAAGACGGATTAACGGTAACCGTATTCGTTCGAAATCACCTAAATATTCCAGTAGACTATCGATTCGACTAGTGTTCGTCAGTGTGTGGACAATGAGTACATTCTTATGAACCACAGCACCTAGCAAGTTCCTATTGACCATATTCTTTACGTTGTGAACTATGGAAGATCACATACTACATCCGAAAGGCAAAAGGTTGTAACGAATAAGCTGAGAAGACGCTGAATCCGCGCCCAAATGATACTTATAAGTAAGCTGTCGAGAAATATATGCAGTCCTGGTACTGATTAACAAGGCTTACAGACCCACAAATAGCATCGGTACTTTTTAATGGGAGTTTGTCTAAAATTACCAGAATTGTTTTACAAGTTCTCAGAGTTTTGTCAACAAGCTTCAGTGGAATGGCTAGAAACTTAGCAGCAGCCAGCAACTGCAACAGAACTAGCTCAGTATTACCGAACAGTTCCTTTGGTGCATTTCTTATTTGTTGAGTAACTTTCAACTAACCATTAATACTTTTGTGAATATTTATGAGCTGCTACTTTTGTGAATCCAGAAGGCGGGTGACAGAGATTGTCTCGTTGGAGAAAGCAATACACCACTTAAGCGTATCAACGGGACTAGGAACAAAAACACTCATTTGCACACCACACTCTTCTGAGGATGCTCCAGTCGCTTTAAACACCATGTCTCAGTTTCATCATGTAGCGGAAGCCATTGAATGTTATTCTGCCTTCCAACGATCCTTCCTGTATCTCTCCCGTATTTATCCCGCGATCATTTCGATCTATGCTGCTACTGAATAGTGGTGTGAGTAGTATGGTGCGACCGTCTATCCTCACTACACTACTTTCAATACCGGTAGACTTTACATGCATATTTCTTAAGTCCTTAAAGTTCTGAAAACCGATGTTACACCGTTCGGATTGAATGGAATTCGAAATTTATGAGAAAGACCTGTTCAGTACGTACACCCATATCAGGTTAGTTTTTGGTGGACCATAGACAATAAGACAACGAGTAAATGCAGGATACGTTTAGTTTACGAATGAAAAACAGTAGACAACAATGTTGAAATGGCAAAACTGTCGTTAACACGCAAGTAGATGTAACAGAAATTGAAAAAAAGAACAATATTCGCGAAGGACAGAAGGACAACGTAGGTGCGTGATGATGAGACAGGAAAGAGTATTCGTCATGTCAACATAGGTTCATCTGGACAGACATGTTCAGTGAGTGTTTAGTGTATGAGTGAAATGAGGAGTTCACTAGTTGAACATTACATGGTTGGAAACGTGAGAGACAAAGGCGAGTACCGAGTGCAACAGAACGGATGGAGGACGGCTCGGACACAAATAAATTGATTATAGATAAGGAATGGATAAGTCAAACGTTCATCCACCTTTGCCACAGACGGCTGTCTTTGTGTGCAATCAAACAGAACTGAGCATACACACCTGACATCTATGGTCAAGTAAGCTTGAATAGGAAGTGAGATGCAGGGAAATGACCTTTCTTAGAACCATGTAACTCATTCCAGCATCTGCATTCATTCGGATCAACTGTTCATCTGGCTCCGTGTATTCTTTTTTCACTGTAACTGCACAAATGCACTTGGACAGGGCTACAGAAGGTGGTTGTCCTTCTGTGGGGGTGTGTAGTGAACACAATTTTCAAGAATGATTATGATATACTTCGCAATAATTGTAGCGGACATGATTGTGGGCTCAACTGGTTTTTACTTCTTAAGGCAGTCAACGGGAACATAGGGCAAGGCACTAAAAGTCTTAATAGCACCGTGTTGGATTACTCAACCAGCTTGGCAGTTGGGTTTCAGCTTAAACTCATACTCAACAATCTGATGGCTTCACTTTGGTTTGATGATAAAAAACGCTTGCAATCTAACTACCAAGTTCAGCTAACAACCGAACAACCAAATCATCTACCCACCATATCAACACCAGCACTAGTCGCAGCACTGAAGTCTAAATGCATGTGCTATATAACGTGGAATCAGTATGTGTAACAACAAGGACGCCAGGATGGTAATCAGGCTAGAAGGCTTGTAACAGTGGAAATCTAAATTGGGTACATCTCAGAGCTACCGCCGAGTGTTCGTAAGTGGCTCAATTTACTACAGTGTTTGTGTGAAATGGACACATAACAAGCCACATCACCTACAGTTATTCCAATTATTGGAAGAGTTTCGATAAGAATCGTGGAATTCGGCAGACTCAATCCCTTGATATGCTACTTTTCTGAGCTGTTTCTTCTGTGGATATGATGATCATGTTGTATTGTCACCAGTGCATAAAACCCATGATTCCAGTGTTGTGAGTGTGTGAACATGTCAAAACTGTTCACAAACTGATCTGGCTGAGGGAAAGTGTAGGGCAGTGAACAGAAATATGATTTAGTTAGTAGGGATGTGTGTGAGTTTGTTGGGCATTGTTCTGGCGTTAGATTGCTCGTTAAGGAGTGTGTGGATGATATTTTGTTACTCAGCTCCACTGCCGAAGACATATAGACCATACGGAACGAAGTGAACGACCGAGCTGGTTTGTATGGAATGCGTTTCGCGCCGTCAATGCGCAAAGTGCTGTTTCGAGGCTGCAGCATTTCTTCTCTTATCTTTTTCATTGCAGGTAATACACTGGAGAATGTGAACACCTTCATGTACTTGGATAGCATTATCTCGTCAGCCTGCAATATTGCTGATGAGATATCAGGGAGAATGGCAAAGACGCGAGTTGCCCTTGCCAGTCTGCATCATCTGTGGCGTCGAAAAGACGTTAGGTTGTCTCTGAAAAGAAGGGTATGTAATACTTGTGTACGTTCTTAGATGAGACCCAACTGTGAAAAGTCAGGGCTTCAGCTGGATTCGAACCAGCGACAGACACAGCATGCCTCAACGCGGCAAGGGCTTTATTTGGAAACGTGGCCTGTTCACGACGAATATGTCAACCAAACTGCTGTGTTGTCTCCGCCGATTAACTCACATTAAGTGGACTGATCGCGTTAGCAACACAGTAGTTTGCAGACGCGTACTCCGGAACGCTCGGGATGCGCCATCAATTAGTCGGCTAATCGGGTTTCGCAGCGTGCGATGGTTGAGTCACGCACTCCGTATGCCAGCTGACCAACTACCGTAGCGGGCATTATATACTGAGAACACCAACAGTTGGATGAAACTGTGTGGTGGCCAAGCAATAACGTAGTCACGAAATATTAAGACTTTGACTGGTCCACTGAACAAAGTGGGTAGGTATCGCCTACCTGGCGATTACTCAAGTCGCTGGTTATAAACGCTATCCGAGATGACGATGTGACGTAGTCAATGGTGTATCCGCATCCGTACCATTTCTGGCACTTCCGCTTAACCCTTCTTTAAAATTAATTTTCAATCATCTTAATAACGTTATCCTGTAGGATATTGTATGTCATTGTTGAAGTGAGCGCCTGCTCAGTACTTTCTGGTCAGGCTCACGGTTGCTGTGATGATGATGAAGGGGTTGTTGGTTAAGATAAATTGAACATCACTCATAACTGATCGCAGCTGCCTCATTCAGACAGATTTTCCAGTTAACCTCTTTCGAGAAGAAGCACTAGACTCGAGTTTGTGTTTTCGCCAAAGTTGGTCACTAGTGCGCATCTTTGTGACCGATCACGTTTTCCTGAGGTAAGTGTGATGGCAACGTACTGATCTCACACTAGTCATGACTGAACCATCGTATGTAAATGCTCAGCCACATTCATCTGTGAGTGATGCTGAGAGTACCACATCACCAGTTTTACTGCTTCATGCAACTAATAGACCTCTTAATGAAAATTGTAATCCATCTTCATGATCCTATCGCCCAACTTGCTTTTGAGAAGAAACTGTGACATCGGGACTATTTTATGTACCATTCATGTTCAATTTGTTGTCAAATGCCTAAGGGTTGACCGGTTGAACACATTCGAGTAAAAGATGTGTCTACGGAAAATGGGAGAATCAGAAAACAGCATGGAAGCAAACGCATTATGTTTCCAAGACAATTGAAAAATGAGTCTTTCTTTTCATGTGATATGCCAAACCTCAGTGTTCGAAGTGATCTGCATAACCTGATGGATGGATGAGGTGACTGCTTTTATCTTTCAGTGTGTAACTGCCCATCAGAAAAATTCTCAGAGATCAGGACATCGGTTGTGTGCAAAATTGAATTGGGTTTTGCTCAAGTCCAGAACAGAATTCCGCGCTACACTGATGACACTGAGACTGGACAGTGAAGTTGTATTATACTGTAATAATAACGATACGTAGGTGCTCACTTCAAGTCATTGCGGCATTCTTCACACTTTTCATTTAAATTGACCCAAACATGATAGTTGTGTAACTAGTAAAGTTGGGCGTGTAGTGTATCACAGAGTGGCACTGAAATTTCTCCCGGTTTCAAGGAAGTAATGGACCGAAGTCTGGACACTTTCTCCTTCAAATTAGTGGTATGTAACATCCAATTTTGTGTGAACACACTTTATCAAAACACACGGACGTTTAACTTAAAAGTTTCGAATGAATTTGTCACTTATGCTTCTCTTCTTCCATATGTGAACTATATCTGTTGTACGGAAAATATATCAGCTAAGTGTTTGATCATTTCAAATCAGTTAACTCTCACACTACTCTTCTTTTGTGTGTTAAAACTACTCAACTGTTCTGTCGTCTGGTAATCGACTCTTCTTGGTCTTGTCATACTGCAGGAAAATAATTTTTACAAACTGATCATTTGATTTGCTGAATTCGTCAATATAATGTAATTAAATGTACAATTCCTGGTTGATTGAGACTCTATCTTGATTGTTTCTATGGTTTCTTTTACTTCAGGTCGTTATTTTTCAACACTTTCAGATTGAAATCTAAACGTTATTGACGGTCACAAGAATAGCCAAGTTAACAGTGAGCTGAGTACAAACGTTTTCCAGGTCGTGATAGAAACAATCCAGTAGCATCTCAACTTCCTGTTAATCTCATTGCATTCCGAAATGAGTCTTCGTAATTACCCGCGGTAGTGTGTTGATTGCTCATCACGTCGACTAAAATCAGTATATTATTTTACATTTTCACCTTAATGATCACGTGTTGGCGGAACTAATCTGAAAATGCCCTCAGTGAATACAAATGTCAATTTAGGTAACAAACTTGTCGCGTTTGACCGAAATTCTTCACACTCTCGGTGATCGCTGACCACTATATCGGTCATGTGACAGTTTACCAATGGGGTTGCTGCCATGATACACGGCTTACAAGTGTCTTACTCGTTGTGTCCGACCTTTCTGGTCATCGAATCAACGAATTATTAGGCCTAATGGTGTTGAGTATTGTTCCTCTATCGATCATCAGACAGCTATCAAAAGCGTACCTGCTGTGTCCTATGCTGTCCGTTTACGGTGCTGTTTGTGCACTGCTAAGATTATTGACGAGCCCCAGGTGTCGTGGCAGTGTTCAGTTGCTATGCCATTATGTGCGAGATAGCCAGCGCTGTACTCATGCGATACCACCAACAGTTGTGTTCAAGACAGGACAGAAGTGTTGGATATAGGCGTCCAAATGCCATTTTCTTTGACATCTGGTCCATCAGTTAACCGCAATAAAAAGGACTCCAATGTGACCAGGGTATACTATGAATCTATATGTTGTGAACACAGCCTGGTGGAAGAATTTCAAGTGTCCTTTTGTCGTTTCGTTGTTAATGCCATTGGAGATTATCGCAAACAGACCACCGGTCACCTAACTTGGCCCATGTTTAGTAAGTAGAATTGAGCTTTGGTCATATTGTTGAGTGACCACCTTCTCAGGCGATGGCTCATTTCCGAGTTTGTAAGCAGCTGATTATTGGGCCTCAAGCGTGGAGCAAAACAACGCCAATCAAAAACTTGACCGGCTAAACCAATCGTTGTTTAAGATAGGGACACCTCGGAGCTTAAACCACCGATGCTCACTGCGATTCTTGACTATAAGCCTGCCAAACAATTGGTGGTCTGTGACGCTTCGAGGACAGTCGAATCTCGATTGATGGGTCGAACTGCAGTAGGTGTCAACTGTAACACTCATTGAGCACTCATGAGGGTTTCACTTGACGCTTGGCGATCAGACGACTAGAATCCTTTTAGGCACTCAGCTGGTCCATTAGGAATTGAGCCATCCGTTGGAAGGTGTCAACTAACGGGTCTGAAGTTTGGGGACGTGGTAAGCAGTTTGCACAAACGCACTTTGCCGAACGTACGTCTGTTTGTGTTTCCTGATGAGGTGCTGACTTTTACGTACTGAACACTCGATAAGTGGTTCCAGAGCGACTATTTTTGCAAATCCCAATACGATGACCTGATTAGATTGTGTGTGGTAAAAAGGATAGTCTCTTTTTAGCTTACCTATCATGACGTATCCCGGTTCGTGCATGCATGTACAACACAGCATAATCACTACAACGTGTTGATTATAGCAGGCGATTTGGAGTTAACAGCCGATCAATCAAGCCACGTGGATGAAACCGATCAGTAAATGCTTTCCTAACATGTACTGCCTCATTAGAAATGAAGCAGCTATGATCACAAATGAACAATTAGGCATACAGCGCCTGAGATTTCTTTAGCTCTTGTACTGTTTTACATTGAAACTGCTGATTTGTCTGAACTGTGTTCAAATGAAAAATGTTTTGTAGGTGTGTTGGCACTGCCGTCTGGGTATGTTGACTTTTTTCTCAAGACCTCCAAAGATGGCATACACTTGGTTGCTTGATTCACCGTATCCATATCAAGAAGAATCAGTATGTAGAACCAGATACTTAAATATCGAAAAGAATCAATAAACTCTGTTGCTGTACCAACGGGAAGTCTGTTGGATGGATCGATCGGGCTGTTCATGCATTTCAGCAAATCATCCAGGAACAAACTTTGTAAACCCCTAGCCATCAACGAGTAAATTTTCATAATCGAGGTGCCAATTATATTCATTTGTTTGATATTTTTGCCAGAAACCCTACGTGAAGCTCACATTCCTATTGAACAGCCATACAATGAACATCGATTATCATTTTCAGACACTAAACATGATGGCAAATGAACACGGTGAAATGTACCACATTGGTTATTCGTCCACACAACTGTCGACAACACTTGTTAACTGTTCAAATCAATGCTGATCATTTACGTTTGTATTGACTAATTTGCATGCTGCCGTGGTGATAGTCAGCTGGGAGTAACGGGAGAAAACCTGACATTCACAAACGACAGAACACGTATCTAAATCAGTGGGTGTGTGGATTTTACCAAGGTCGAAACAAGTTTTAACAACTGAGCAAATAACGCCCCTCTTAAGTTCTCCATATTTAAACAAAGGTTGGCAGGGAGTATAGAAAACTAGTAGCTACCAGGTAAAAACCAGGGTTTTTCCACAAAGCCCAAAGTGAGTTCATGCTGTGCTCAAAATTTCTGTCTGGCGAAACTTCTAAGTTCTCCAGCTGTTGCGGTTTGACAACAGTAACTGACAGAATGAACACCGAAGAATGAAGAAACCTTGAACAAGCTACCAACCAAAGTGTGGCCCAAACAATGAACAACGACTGACCGACAGGATGTGCTAGGTTGGACACCATCAGCTGCGTTTGAAAATCGATAGCTAAGAAATAAGTGAACATTTTCGTCCTTGCACGTTAAGTGGATAAAACTGGCGTCCTTTTCCCCTCTCTGCCTCCTCTCTCTCTCTCTCTATATATATATATGTATATATATATATATAGCAGAGTCAATTTGGGCTAGGTACTCGTACAGTGTGCTGTAATTCGTCTCGTATAATACCTGAATTGGGCACCCCTTCTCTTGTTTTTCCAGGCACAGATTAATTTGGTGTTGCATTTAAGAGGAACAAAATTGTTACGGCGTAGGCTACCTATTCCCTGTAAATGATCGATATTTGAACTATTCTATTCATTCGATAGTGCAAAGCTAAGTCCCGAAAAAAACGGCTCGTTGTTCTCTCGGCCCACCAGTAAAAGTAAGGTGAGAGTGCGTAGAATTGGAGTCCACGACTCAAAATTGGATAGCACTACTCATACGAATTATACGGTAGTCGGCTGAGTGGATCATGGTAACCAGTGGCTATATTTGCTGAAAAGTAATCAATCACCGTCAATGAGACAAGTGAAGAAAAAATTATAGCCTAAAAACAAACAAAACCGTAGACCTTGATTGGGTAAATTATAGTTTGTAGATGGTGATTACTATGGGGTCTTCTGCTTGGAAAGCCGAATACGTCGATCTTAGTAGTGAACGGCTATGAACGTTTACTGGACCCTAACTAGGTAGTGGAATACTTTTCGAAACAAGCGCCCACATGCGTTCAACACAGGAGGTGGTGGCCTAGACACTTCTATTCATTATAACTTCAGAAAATTGCTGTTTTTGCATACGGTTGGCGGCATCCGATTCGGATTAGCCTGTCACAGTAACCGAAGCCAAAGGGCGCCTGCGCTTAGCCATCACTGCAATTGGCTTGCGCTGCGCCAATCGCAGTTCCACCCACACACCACATATCCACTGTAAACCCGAAGGAATAAGACTGGGAGGTGTGCCAGTGGGGCCTTTGTGTACAGCCGGCCAATGCTGATTAGCCACTTGATTGGCTAGTAAGGAAAGGAAACTCTTATCTCTCGGAAACTAAACAGAGAGAGGCTATAATGACGAGATCTACACTAAGAAGAAAGATTTGTGAAGTGTAATACAAGAAGCGTTGCAGTTTAAGAGTGCAGGTTAATGCATCCCAGAGAAGATAGGGATGAAAAGCAAAATTCTAATTGAACTATGAAAAGCCAGGCAGACTATTCATCATACAATAAACCAACAAAGCCGGAGAAAAGAATGGGTAGAAGACCACAGACTCTCAAGTTTCTGAAAAGAAGTGCGGATTAAGTGTTAACGACCAGGATGTTGGCCGATGCAGTCATTAACAGAAGTAGATTGAATATACTGATATGACCTACCTGAGCCTAGCGTACTCGCCGCCTCTTCGCAGACGGGGTACTATGAATATGTTGGTCTGTGCCTTCTTTGATACAGCATAGTCATCACAAATGTCGGTAGCGGTTCTCTTCGTACTGTGGTTAGCAAGTACGGCTGTGGAATACTGAAAGAAATAATCTAAAACTAGCACGCTCCGTGAATTCTTGAATCAATTAAAACAGTAGTTAGTTTGTACCGGCTGAATACATCGGTAAGTGTTATGAGATAGTACGTGTGAACGCTTTAACGAGATTAAAAATAAAGCTTCTGTAGCTGATGTTGTGTTTGTTAGAAAATGAACCCCCAATAACTCAGCTAGTCTTCGACTATACTCTCAGGTTAAACCGAAAAAAACTCTTTTTATACTTGCTGCTTTTAATAAAACCATAAAAGCTTGATTCATTATCTATTCAGTGCAATCATTTAGCAAAATTGTATTTACAAATTACCACAAAAATTCCTTATTTGTAGATAAAAAACCAAAATGAGCACACGAAACCTGACTGCTTGAAACAGATTGATGCTGCACAACTCGTTTCTACACAACTGGTCTATCAGCATCCAATTCATAGAAAATCGACTCTGTCTTCCATTTTTGACCCCGATGACAATGATCCAGTCCATTGGGATGACTACCTTCTGTTATGCACCGTAGTCGTACATTCCACTCATCAACCCTCTATGACATTCTTCAAGAAGATAGTAAGCGACATTCGAACGACCATAGAACTATTGATGGCAATACAGTTTTCTCTGTGCTGTGCTGACAACATACACAACACAGGTTTGGTTGCAACACAATCACCCCACCACTTTTTAGTGAGACTTATTTGATGGTAACTTTTATCGGTACTTACGGCTTTTCAAACTAGGCACACAAGAAGAAAGACATTGTCCCGTGCCTCCGAAGCAATTAAATACTCTAAGACTTGAAAGAGATGGATCTTCCAAACAGTCTCACCTTAGTGTTAACTTCAGTGTATATTGATCACCTGATTCGTGTTTATAAGCAGTCGGGTCTTAACTCTGAGTCGCATTATCAGTTGATAGCAGCCACATTCTGAATGACTTACGTGATCGAAGTTGGGTCACTGCCGGTATCTACGTTTTATCGAGTATTCATTGATCACAACTAGGATGATGATGCAACAGGAAGCTGTTAGGTGACGGAGGTCGGTTCGTCTTGTGTTGACCTGATGGAAGATTCACAGTCTGGATAGTACTGCATCAATCAATCGGTAAGAGGTTCACGCGTCCCTTTGTCAAAAAAGTTATACGTTTCTTACATGTGTGGAGAACTAGTTGGACAAACAAGGAATTTGAAGTAGTCGAAGAAAATCACGGCAACATCTGAGGGGAGTATTATGCTATCTTGGAGTAGCATTTGTTTTGTTGGAACAAAAAGAAGTTACCGCCGGGCTCAAACTCATGAGATTGTTAGTGCAGGTTAAAACAAATTTATAAACATGTTCCCATCCATAGTTAGTGTTTTGGCCACTTCAGAACATCATCGAACAGTTCTGCACCTTCTTTGTCTTCAACTAAAAACTACTTCTCATAGTTTACCTCAGCACACCCCTCTCAAAGTTTTGAAATCAGTTTGCAACGTTTTTTCCAACACCTGTATATAGCGATACATTACTCGGAATTACGACACAAGGAGCTAGGTAGGTAAGCGAAATAGGTAGTGACAACATGCGTCGTTAAAACCGAATCACATTCTTTCTACTGAAGTTTGGAATATTCGTTTGGTTCTATGAGACCAGGGGAAATCAGACGACTATTTTCACAAATCATAGCGTACACTTTCCCAAACTGTTTATAGTTCATCCCTGTCCAGATTACAATCTGTTATATATCTGTCCCTCTGTGATTTGGAGTTGTTTGTGGCAATGCGCACAATTCACACTGTCTACCCACAAGCTTTTTGTATCATCTGAAAAACCGTCGTAAAGGTTTTCCCATTTTTGGGTTTTAATATCATGCAAAAGTGTTGCACTTGGAAATTCTTTATTTTTCAACGGACAACTACATTGACTTTCCACTTTGGCGTGTGTAGCTTGGCAACTAACTGCGTCGGCAAAATGAGGTTGTTTTGAGCTAACGCTTCTCTGTATCCAGTTATTTCATGAGAAGTACGCAGCTTCGGTTATTTGGCTTCGTGACAACAAGCGTTGGTTTCCTGTTGGAACTATCTTACAACGTTAATGGGAGTGTAACAATCTGTTTTGTGAATCACCAAAAAGGTCAGACAGCACTGAACCAGAGAGATTAAAGTTGGTATGTAGACCACGAGTGTGTTTGTTTTGGAAATGTTTGAGAAGGGACTGGAAAAAAAAAGAACAATGAAGTAACTGATGGGTATGCATTTGGCCAGTTGCGTAAACCACAATCGTTTGCTGTTTATTACTACAGAAAAAATTGTTCAGTTTTTTTCAGTTCCACCATTTCAATTACAAGAGAATTTCTGATCACCAAGTCACCGACTGAAGTTAACAAGAAAATTAATAGATTTTCTCCCAAGCTAATCGGAAAACTTGGGCACTACTCACGAGCGAATGTGGCTGCATCTGCATATGAAAATCTGTTCGTGTCTAGTGTGAGGTCATGTATAGGGTGGCCAACAAGACTGTCTAATGATCGTGAACTGTAGGTGTTCAATTCCTGTTCTTCGCAAATAACAACACTACTGACGAGCTCCAGGGAAAGTGGAAGATGTATACAGTGCTCATTTTTGTAACGGGTTGCTTCATAATTGTAAGTGAACGTGAGATCTATGATCAACTGTGAGTACTGTTCAACCCTTGTTAACCAATTCTCCCAACTACTTGTAAATGATTGCAAAATTGTTTCCTTGCTCAGATATCACCTTACTGATTAAAGCTAGACGATCCTTGATCGCTTTCCTTCTGTCACGTCTGTACGCTCTAAATAAAGCAAAAGTTAATTGTAGATAGTTTTTATCAGCTCAAACAGACCCTTAACTTACAGGGAATTTATTGTGTTCGACCACTGTTTTCATCCCCAGGACTGTATGCGTGTGTTCAGCCGTTTTCCTTTTAACAATAATACTGCCCAGTAGAAATCATTGTATTGAATAAATGAACATATGAAATCCGGAAACTTACGTTCCAAATGTTTGCGAATCATACGAAAGGACCAAGGAACCGAATACCGCTCAGAATGACACCAGCCTCGTGAAGTTTCAGAGTTCTTCGTTACAACAGTTGTAAATGGTTGTCTCACAACAGTTTGCAAAATATAACCGGGTTTCAATGCAATCCCTTAGTTAGGGAATTGGCACGCAACGCTATTCTTTTTCCGAGCCAGATTCACTCCCGTACATCAACAACAGACTTCACATCTATCCAGGAATAGGAGAGAGTCAACACTTTGAAAGTTAGACACATAACGGAAGTGCGTAAATGCGGGCATGAATTGCTTATCACTTAACTGACAAACAGAAAAGCGGAGAGACAGACGAACAGACAGATACTTTCACTGTGCTCTAGGTGAATTGAAACTCAGATTCTGTTTTCTACTAATCCTCATGTCTATGCACAAGTGGTTTAACAATGAAAGTTGCCTTGATGTCCTCGGGTTGACGATGTATGCATAATAGCTCTGCAGTGTAGGAAGAAAGTACCTTCCCCGTACCTTCAGGTATATCTGTTTTATTGTGTGGTGATTTTTTCAGGTCACTGACCAATTGACAGGCTACGAGAAAACCTGCTCAAGTCATCATACTATTCTCAACAATAGTGTGAGGATCCACTCAACCTGAAACGGTTTTGGGACTCCAATCCTCAGTTCCTTTGTCACCAGCTAACAAACTGTAATAGGCGAAGCTATGGTAAACCAGTTCGTATGCTCGCAGTTATTGACTCCAACTTGGCTTCCAATTTACCAGCCTCTTCGATGGGGAATTTTCAGCTTGTAAGGTTGGAAAAACAGACGGACATTATGGACATGAACCAGTGTAGCTGGATAGTTAGCATGTATGTTGTAATAATGGATGCGATACTTGAACGGAACATTCTGTGTGCACTCCTTGTTTCAGCGACCAACGGTAGGCGAAAGCATTACACACTAAAATATGGTGCAATCAGTTGACCGCAGTAACCACCGATCTGGCGGTGGATAGTTGGTTCTAGTTTGCTGTGTCTCAGTAGCACCATACTACCCAGGAACTGGAATCCACTTTTCATGTTTGAGTGTTAGATCGTCGGCACATCAGTTTAATTTAGTTCAGGCGCCTGTCCACTAATCAACTGAGTCACACTCACCAGTCTAACTGGTGGTCACTCCCATTAACCGTCTGCAAAAACTCTTGTAACCTATTCAGGGACCGTTGTGGACGTTTGATGTTCTGCACTTCAGTTGCAAATATCTGATCGACTTTAGTCCATGATACAGGAAACGTTTCACCTAAGGAGGTTAGGTATAGGACATCGCCGGTGAGCAATGAAATTGTGGTCTCAGTAGTTGTCGGACGAAAACGGCGCAATGAGTTGTGGCAAACAGTGATATATATATATATATATACATAAAGGTTTGGAAGTACTAACAGAATAGAATAATCGGAAAACAGATTTTAATATGAAATCACTTTACACAATCCTATCGGTCATGAAAGTATGACCAGCATGAAGATAAAACTAATGATGCATAGAATAAACCGAAAACGCACAGATCGATATGAATTGCATGTGTTGCCCACAACGAAGATCATGAGAAACAAGGAGTAAAAGTTGGTTGCATTTGATCTCATGTGACAGGGTACTTATTTCAGGGTTTTTGAGTAGTAAGCGTTCTTCAAGATAGTAAGCGATTGTGCAGTTCTGACACAATGATATGTGATCGAAAAGCGCTTTGAAATGGAAGGTGGGACCTTATTCCCCCTTGAGTTCGCCTTTTAACTGATGCGCAAAAATAGGTCCGCAACCCTCCTGGGAGTTGCAGAAATAATCGGGGAGTCAACGTGGGGTTTTATTTTTGGTAGGTATCTGTGAAAATTCCCCATGAGCAAACGATCGAACGTGTTGCCTTGTCTAGAGTGTTTTTGGTTGCTGATCGACCAACTTGCATGTTACGAACAGAAATTATAAAAATATTAATGATACGATAGAGGCAATTTAATGTACGACTTCCACACTTCATAACAGGTCATGTTAATTATCTACGAACTCCATTTTTTAAAATCACTGATACGAGAAATTTCCTGGCATTTATTCAATCGATTAAATATAGCACGGTGAAAAAACAGAATCCTATATTATACGCCCTTACGATTTGGACTTATTCTGATAAACAACTATTGAACTGTCTTCCGAAATACCTATGAAAAGCTAACCAGCATTCCCGTCGACATAGTGTTACTAGCAACACTACAATGTAGCACTCGGTCCCGTTTACATGTGGAAACCAAACCAAGATTGGCGATTATTGGATTTACAACATGGAGAGATCTTTCCTTGAACCATGACAAATTCATCCGTATCATAAACGATGTACAAATTTCTCACCTTTATTAAGTTCCCTGTGTAAAGTTTGTTTTGAAGTCACTTAAATCTCTCTTCTAATTCCTCTTTGTTCTACACGAAAACCTCGAAAGATAAACTCTTTTCCTCACAGCATTATTGTGCTTGGAGTGAACCGGACGTTGACTGACTAGACGTTTGGGAATATCAAATTAACTCGAGTGGGGCTCATGACCAGCATGGCGTTAATTCAGCTGTCGGTCACTTCGGCGGGTACTCTCTGAATCTGTCTTCAAGCGTTCGTTATGTTTTACTAATCCAGATATTCTGAATTCGCATAAAAAATTATGTATAAAGTGGCTGACAGATAACGTGAATCTTCCCGATCTTGATCAGACACAACCAAATGGTTTGTGTGGGCGGGGTGATTGCCACCAATTTTGATGCATCATTAATAATTTCCAGTTTTGCACTGATCACTGTTAAAAACGCCCATTGAAACTTGATTCTTGTGAGTAGTTTGATATAAATTTCCTTTTTAAACACCCCATGTCGTAAATTTATTTTTTTTTCTGATAAAAGGCTCCAGAAAGCTGTCAACACCAAGACTTTCTTGCTTACTAGGCCCCTGGTACACATTCCGGATCACTCATAGACAACCTAGACGTTTGAAAATTTGTCTGTTACTCGTTACTTGCTATGAGTATCATTCGCGATTCAATTCGGATTCTGCGTCACTTTTGGCCGTTGTTACTTCCTACTTTAATGCCGGATATATTTACGATAGACTGTATCATGTAAGATGAATTCAAACTGCACTTTGTGTCTTCCTGGCTACTTTCTTTCGAGTCAACTATTACCAAATTCGGGATACATGGTATTAACCAGAAAATGAGGAAGAAAATTTCAAACGGGCGACTAACCACTCCACCACAGTTTAGAGTGTGTTACAAATGTTGAATATGGATCCCTGGAACGTTGCTCACTCACACACACTCCTTTCCTTTTAAAATCGAAGAAGATTTGGAAGGCACTGATGTCAGGATTAGTGAAATGTTACAAAGTACCACGGTAACAGTAACCGATATCCATTCTTTATATGGAGCTTGACTGGGAGCTAATAGTTGAAGGGTGTTGAATACCTTACTCTTTCACTATCTACATTTCGCCCAATTGTTCTGCGTTCAGTGATTTATCAGTATGGAACATCGACCTATAATGACCATTTTCTAACGCAGAACAAGTGACCAAGTATGAAGAGACACACGTAACGGTTGAATCGCCAGAATGCTACTGGTTCCAAAGGGCGATTCCCGTAAGTTTCCGTTTCATCGGTTAAACGGTGTTGACTTAGAAAAAGGTCACTTAGATTCCTGTGGAAGGTCACCCGAGGTGGTTGAAACATGGAGTATTGTAACTTGCTCGTAACGTTGTGTTTTTCTCAATCTGCTCATCAATCATTTAGGCTTATTTTTATACATAACTGGTTTAGTTATTGTTCAAAATGGTAGAAACCCACGATGAATAACGATCGTCTCACTTTAGTCATCCGATAAGTCGAGCATTACGCATAAATGAATGTGATTGCGTGTATGCATATTGTAGATCAGTCTTAACTAACGTGAAGTCACTGCTGCAATGGTTAACACGATTGGGTCATGGGATCGTCGCCGGTGTTCAACTTCCCAACTCATTAGGCCTTATGGACAGGTAGCAGTGAGGCATCAATATCACCGTCCAGTGTTATTTGAGGACGTGACTGTCTATGTGAAATTGTTAGCGAACGCATGGGCCTCGGTTGTCTTAAAATGACAGACTATGTTGCAAACAATCACAGAAAACTAACCTCTTTCACCGCCTGGTCGTTCTTACGATTTTGTGTAAACTACAGTTGATACCCTTTTATTGTCACCTAACATGGACGTGTTGCTTGTCACGTGGATTATGTTCTGTCGTAACGACGTTTGTGCTTGTTCTGATTTAGGTAGAGTCCCAGTGATTAACCGTGTTTATGACCGCTTCGGTGAGTTATCGATCATTTCTGCTCTGTCCAGATAAGCCATAGCAACCGTGTTGAGTGAGTGCAGTTCTTACTGATAGGAGGATAGCGTTGATGAGGCGATCACACCGTCCGTTTCTCCGCTCGTCCACCCACCCTTGGTCTGCTAAACGATATCATTTCCCCTTTCCGTCTGATTGAACGCCACGTTCGCCTATGGGCACGCTTGGTTTTGCTCAGTCAACAGGTCGACTGAAACACATACGGCCAGGATACTGGAATCGGCCCATACACACGCAAGTGAGCGGGAGGGCGAGAGAGGGAGCGGACTGGAAGAGAGAATAGGATCCTGAAGGCATTAGGTCCTCCAATATGTCTCGACGCGTTAACTGCGTGACCAGGCTGTTGAATAGCTGTGACCGTGACGTCGCATAGGCCTCCGCTCCAGTGCACTCACTATGGTCCAATTAAATGCCTGACTGAGTTCTAGTCTTCCTCCCCCCCAAGATGGCATCCACCATCACCCTATTGTATGCAGTGCTGTAAACCCAATCATGGAACTCAGCTCTCAAGCCTAGTCCACTGTACACGCACGACTGGGCGCGAGCAACTTTTGTGCCAGCAGACTGGTGCAGGTCACATTCGCCCATGTGAGCAAAGCACTGTGCATGCGTTCACCAAGGCGTGGATAGGAATGTTGTTTGGATCCGAAAAGTCGGGTCTTTAAGCTAAGTTTGTGAAACACCACTGGGGCGTGAATACCTGTGTGGGACTCAGCCATGCTTGCTCAATTTCAGTCTCACTTAGTGAAATGAACAGAATAATCGATTTACGGAAGAATCGGCAGTCAGGTGGAGCGCTTTGAAATGACAGCCTTTGTACATCACGTTCCAGGTCCCGGCCACACACGTGTGCTCGATGGATTTCAACGATACCGTGCGAATGACGAGACTAACTTGAAAATATGATCGGTATCACAGTACCATAGATCGACCTCTGGGTTGTCGCCTGTTTGTTAGATTTTGCATGAGCACAATCGCTTCTAAATAGATAGTCACATCATGTAGTAAAGTGCAAAGCTTTGTATGCTATCTGTCTTTTCTCCGTTACCGTGCAGTAATATTTTGAAACTTTGTATGCCAACTTCCGGTGGGCTCGGTAAGTGAAAGGTAGTTTATACTGATGAATAAATTATCAACGTCTGTTGATCTTTGAGCTTCCAAAAATTGCTTTCACAGTTTGTGTACGTTTGTTTGTATTCGTCCGCATCAACTGTAGTGTGCATTCGCTGTTTATGTACGCCTTCGTGTGAAGTGGAGATCTACGTCCTTCCTACCACAATCAGCGACGTTACTATTTGTCACCGTATCATCATGCAATGGGTATGCCATCGAGCGTTTGTGATCGCTTTGGAAATAAGGCGGTTTCTGACTGTACTCGTATCGAATGGAACTGGCCAGAATTGCCAGAACCAGTACTTCGAGTAATCAACTAACATATCTAGCCTGTGTCGTCGCATAGTAAATGGAACGGTATCCGTAACTCACCGCGTTCTTCTCGTTCAAGTGAACATGTTCAGTCGTACGCCTTCCGGAAGAAGTGACGTATTCAAGCTCCACTCTTAGTAGAACTTATAAGGAGCCGTACTGAACTAGTAACGAAGCTCAACCTAACAATCACACTGTTTTGGTTTCAAACCATGGTTACCGCGATTAAGACCGTTTGATTCATTCCACAAGTAACCATGTGCACCACGTAGTGTAGAAACCAAAAAGCTTACATGGTACCCTAACGAATTCAGGAGATTGCACCGTAAGCCCATCCTGTATAAGTCTTGTTAGTTTGTTGATACCGTTAGTTGCCTCCTGCTATGTGGGGATCAATGGTTGATTATCCAAATAACTTACTTACTAAACCCAACCTCAAATTAAGTCATCAAAAAAACAAGAGGAACAGTTGATTGGCAACTGAATACATAATCATGAATGAAACACAGAACATTCACACAGGGTGTGCAGATCAGATACCATTAAGCTGTTGTTTGTTTTGAGATGAATTGTGAAAGACATGACGTATCCAATCTGACCACAAGCTCGAGTTAAGATGTAGCAATTTTTCGTCGGACAAAAACCAACGCATCAGTCATGAAACTAGCGTTTGAAATTACTGTTTCGGTATTTTTTTTCTGTGACACCTATGATTCTGATTTCAAGAAAGCAGTTAACGTGAGCCAATTAGAGCTGGGAGAGAATGTATGCAAGGCGAGTGATATGTTTACATTTCACACAAATGGATTATAAACTGCACCGGTGATCTCTTAGCCTTCGACTACCTAACTAGATAAGTGACTGCTATGTCCTGAGAAAAGGTTCTTAGTCTTTCCAGAAGTACAGGATTACAAAGATTACATGCAAGTCTCAGACTGATCATTCAACAGTAGCTCCTTTCAAAATTGTTAAGACTGTTTCCAAGAGATCTCAGCAAAGTGGATAAAATAAGCCTAATTGTGTAACTTAACAAAGGGTATAGGAAACACACAGCGATTCCATTTCTGATTGCTAGAAAGGTTGGCCGTCTTAAACGCTTATTCTTCTGAAAAGGTCCACAAGGTAACGCAACGATCTTTTCGTATGGTGGGTGCGGTCATCTTATGAGATTGACCTCGTGGACCCAAGGTCAACCAGAAGTAGACACACAAGGGCCAGTAAACTGAGTTTGCGGCCCCCTAGACACTGCATCCGTTTAAGGCGGTATTACAGACTACACACTGCAGATGTCATACCTAAGCAATCTATCACAGGCAATTGAAACTGGGTTTTTCCAATGACCTCATTCCGTTGAGTTGGAGTTCTTCTTAGGCTTTGTTTTGCCATGCTATGGACGGGGTATCTAGCCCACCTTCCATTTCCACCAAGAAGTACACATGCCGTTATCAAGTGGCATTTAATTCAAATCAAACTGCTTATGTTCATCTGCACTCCACACCTTAGTCGACTCCGAAACGGTTTGGTGAGATGAAAATAAAACTGTGAAAATAGACAAGAGTGAGGTCCACTTTGAGGAACCGGCACAACAAGGGAAGATGTGCAATTCATCGGTTTGATAGAAAACTAGCTATCTGCAATCTAAATTTTCGAGCAATCCTTTTAATGCAATTAACTCGGCGCTTTGAACAATCCACGATATTTAAAGTTTCAAGTGGTTTTTACAAAAGGTTATGTCGTCTGAGGTGCGTTGCGTTTTGTGAATGTCAGTGGGAGGTGTATTGCTTTTCACACTCATCGTTAAGGTTTTGAGACGGAAGACACAGGACACATTAGAAGACAATACCAGTGGACTCAATGATTCAGCAACTAGCAGATACTTTACGGTTCCTGTGATGGACAAGTTTTCGGACACAATAAACCAAGCAAGGACGCAAACAGTTGAATGGGGTCATCAATTTGAACTCACTTATGGACTGACACTTTATCGCTAAGTGGCGCGGCCTCATTACTCTGGTCTACGTTTCAATTCTGGTTACTAACTTGCTGATAGTTCGTAAGCGTGTTTACGTGTATGATGCGTAGCCAGAATTCTGAGTCTGAAGGTGTCGGTGTATGACCACCACGGAGAATTCATCTATAGACTATGCGTGTGAAGTATCTGCGAATGACCCACATACAGGTCAGCCATGTTAGCTTCTGTTACCCTAAAATTAGGTGGGGTCAAACACTAGCACAGTGTTAACACAGCAGTGGCTTCTCCATTCGAGATACGTATGACCTGAGACAGAATTTGCTGTCCATTCGCATCGAATTTGGAACAGAAAGCATGTCCATTAGTTCTGTAGTTTTCTCACTCATGTACCATTTAAGCAGGTGGTTGTTGGTGAACACAGCAATAACGGTCCGTACAACAAAACGTGTCTTTCCCGGTTTATTAGTTAGACATCAGGTTCCGGTCGCTTAAAACTCTGTCCGGAGAACAGTGTTCAGTGGCACAGCCAAACAAGTAACAAACTCCATTCTTATTTACGATGTTGGTGGAATTTTATGCAATACAAGTTCTTTGGTATTCAGAACCCGACAGCTGAGTTTGTGTATCACTTACAAATTGAGTCACCTGGTATGTGCAGTCATCGTTGGACGGAATGCTGAAGGCGACTCTGAAGGCCACCAGCTGGCCTTGTCCATTGCCCACAATGACAGAATTGTTAATGTTGACTATCTAATTTATGCGAACTCACCAAATTAAGGGGTAATGAGTGGACCCCTGAACTTAATCATCAGTACTAGATACGACAATTTCGAGACGTAAATAAAAAGCCACAAGCTTTAGGGATGGGGTTGGTCTAGAACAAAATTCTACTACCCTAGGATGGTGTCTCAAATGTGGAATATGACAGTTTTTGGCCGGGCGCGAATGGTAAACTAGTCAGAACTCTGAAAGTAACTTTGATTATACTTACATTCTGGTCAGCTGTGACGACATTTAAGGATATTGCTCATGCGGAAAATGGAAATACCATTTATATCCACTTATATAAGTCTACTTTCTGCTAAATAAGGCGGTCAAGGATTGACGATACCGAAATGAAATTTCTTTACCTATTCAATTGGTGACCTTCAGATGTCTGTCTGTGCTCCGTTTTCATGCCCAAACTAGGAGACTGTGTTACAAGACAAGCCCACTTTTCAAAGTGCTTAAAATGATGACATTGTTGGTTAGCACAACTAGGAAACAGAACTTTCGGTTCTCTCTGGACAGTCTGGACCAGACCTCGAAGTGAATTTGTTAGCCAATGTTATCAATAGTGAGATGAGTCTGTCCTTTGGTCAGCAAGTATTGGATGACCTATGATAGTTAAAATGTAAACGAAAAATGTGAAATTTTTGCGTTTATTGTGTGTGGAGTTTTTACTGCAAAATATGTGCAAGTAAAAAACAGTACGTAATAAAATTATCGCATACGAGACCGTTTATTGTCTTCTGTATTTATTTCCTGACCCCCCATAACCAGTCTGTAAGTACGTGAGTTGTTGGGTTAGAGTTTTTGCGAAGTTAGTGGTTTTGATTGAAAAAGATTGGGAGCTATTAATCCGAAACACAGATTTAACATTACTGTATGAGAAGAAGCCGTAAGAACAGTTATTTGCCAAAAAATCTCTTTTGGGAGGAGGTAAGTAAAGACAGTTTCCTACTCTTTAGTGGCTTATTCAGCGTGGTATTAGTAATCGTTTGTAATCACGTGATTGTCTTCTGACAATCATAATAGGAAGGCTGTCAGTTTAGGCACCAGAACGGTGATACTTCTCATCGATAAACTTCACAGTGTTTGTTTGGTATGGGGCTAAAATGAATCTAGTTCTTATCTCGAGCCCACAATCCACAGTGAAGAACCAATTGAGTATTGTTTATCACTTTTGCCCATTCTTTCGACCGGCGGGAACAGTTTTCCCAATGTCTCTCCAGCTTTTTTGAAGCAAACATCAATGCATCATTTACACCACACTAGAATTCAGTCCCTGCGTGTTGGAACCGTCTGTTAACAAATCCACGAAAGTGAAGTATTTGAAGTCGTGTATAAGAATATAAACTGATACTTGTTTAAATTGGCCTAAATTGTTGCATTCAGTCTAACGTGTTTGTTATAACAAAAGACAATATTACACTGTTTTTGCTGCTATCCTAATGGCTGGCCGACACGTGTTTTCTTCGTTTTCAAACCTTCAACTTGACTAACAGTTACCGTTGTATAGTTGAGGGTTTCTTGAATTTCCAGTCAAATATAAATCAAATTTGATCGCGTTCTCCACTTTCAGATAGGCTTTCCAACCAGTCTCTTTCGAAAAGAAGCACAAGACTAGATTTTCCTTATTGTTAGAGCTCGTCAGTAGTGCATTTCCTTGAAATTAACCAGACCCCCATCTGATCATCAGCAATCTAAAATATTGCTTAATAAGGTTATTGAAATCAGAGATTTCGACCTGTCTAGAATTCCTGGTCGTGTGTTATCGATTGGAGTTAACAGAACAACTATTGTTTCTCCTATCGAGATTATCGGGTGACCTGACCGTTACTCATAGACGAAGGTAGCTGAGTGTTCAGATATAATACTTCTGTCGTGCCTAGTATGAGGTCCATGGCGCAATGATCAACACGGTTTTCTCGTGACAGCATGGCAGGAGTTATGGTCCCGGTCACATTAATGATATGCATTATCGACGATCCTAACAAGAGTCAAACTCGGGTCTAGAGCTTCTTTTCGAAACAGGTCTGGTAACAGTTCACTAATATTAACGTTAAACCTCCCCTCAGTTGGGTACCCTTCACTCCATCCAAGTAAATGTTCATCGAGGCAGTAATTATAGAGTGTTTCTGGCGGATTGAAGCAACAATCTTACCAAAGGCCTCGGAACAATCAAGATGGATAATATCGACAGCTATTACTACTCCGGTAGTCATTGCTCAAGAATCACGGTCAGTCAGCAGATCTGTCATACATGAATGTTTCTTACGAACTTCATACTATTAATAACGGGTTCGGTGTCCGTAACTTTGGTCCTGAGTGGATCATCTAGTAAGGACTCCAACACACTGGAGTTACCTGTTATTGTAAACTGTGCCCAGGCGTTTGGCGAACGGTTATTTCGCGAGAAACAAGTCAAAAGTACTGCTAAGGGTTCCGCCAGCTCCGGAGCACAGCTCTTCGGAATGACAAGAGAGATCGCACCTGAACGCGGTAGCTTGTGAGCTAATGGGTTCTGTAGTTCAGTACTGATTTGTAACGCTCATATTTAAGAATAATTCTGTAAAGTTCTCCTCAGAAATCGCGTGGGGTTAACTATACATACTCACGCACTGTTTACCGGGGTGTCAGCCGCCTCTACTTCCGTGCTAGTAAATCCACCAACGGTCTGAATTTGCAATACGTCAATCCTACTACTACTGTGTGCTGCGAATTCGCTGTGGAAAGTCTTAAGGTCATTGGCTTTTGAGCAAGGCCGGAGTGGTGAAAAAACGTTCTAATCTTACACAGGTCGTGGTACGACTGTGCCCCATGGTGTACCGAGCAAATCCAGTGTGCTCTAGATGATAACTACCTCATACTGTATGATTCAGTGTAATGGGATGTTCGGATTTGTTTTTAAAGTTTCCTGGCTACTTAGTAGGTAAGTTGCATTTTTCCGGAAACTAGATATTAGCAGTACTAGAGGTTTCCTCAGCAAGGACGTGCTTGAGATGACCTAAGTTGAGTGTGCTTATTAAGCTGGTCTATTCAGCCTTATCGAGTTATTACTAATAAGTAGTGTAGCAGATTCATGATTTTAGATCAGATCCAATCGTGAAAATCAGGGCTTCGGTTGGATTTCACAGTCGGGTCTTACCTAAAACCGTGAATCCGCCACACCACTTGTTAGTAATGCGATTTCTATGCTCAGTAGTGGCGCTGGTGGATTCCTTCGTGAGCTGTCTGAGAAATCCTGCCAAGACAGTCGATCTTCTGGATCATTTGGTGGATTCCATATGAGGCAGTGGGACGGGTGGGTAACAGTCCAAATGTGAAATTTCCAAGATCCTGGTGTGGCTTCGTAGCTCAGTTTATTGAGGTATTGTTAATTCTGGCCAAAAACAATGAAAACTGCGTTCGGATCATTAAAGTTGTAATTGAGATTACGGTGGCAAAGGGTCTGCCGGAAGGCTCGAATCACCGAATCTCCAGACACGGCCCCCCGCGACTCCACCACTCAGCTACCCATCCATGAACAGTGGTCTGCATAACGTCAGCCTCAACTGCTCTCATGCTTATGCCATTTTGGTAGAACTATCATACTCCAGGTTCTTTATATATATATTTACATTTATTGATTACATTAAACGCTGGCCGAACATTTCTCACATTGTTACACGTAACATACTCTGAACTGGTACTGCGAACTCTCGTTTGAACTCACCCCTTTTGTTTATTTTCTAACCCCTCATTGAATTGCTTACGTTACCGCATCATCGACTGATAACTGCTGACGGTTAAATTCGTTGCTCAGGGTTCAGTTGGTTGTAAGCTGTATAATTGCTAACCATTATTTGTTTATGTACATAATCACCTTTATCTGTGTAAACCTTCAATATTCTGTTTTGTTCTACCTCCAATCAGGAGATTTACAGTTGCTACAATAGATTGCGTATAGCCGTAGATACTGACAGATTGCACAACTGTTTTAACTGCTGCACACTAAGCCTTAGGATAAACATTTATGACTAAATTTCGAAGGATGTTTTGCCTAGTCTCATAAAAGTAGCCAAATGTGAATGTTCCATAATCACCGTGATCAAATGGGGTTGTGACTTTTAGATTGTCCACCACGTCAACCTCGTTCGTAAGGATAAAACCAGGACAAAATACCTCATAACCCGGTCCCATACAGGGCGAAATACCTCAGCTTCCACTAATGCCTCTAGGCATTCTCCAACACACAGAGGTGCGTAAAACTAATTGAAAGTTTCAGGAAACCTAGCTCCGTGTGACAGCGTCTCCCAGTATTAATATTTAATATTTAAAGGTGGCATTCCGCGTAGAGTGTTAAGCAGCAGTGTGTCAGTATTCTCGTGTGCAGATGACAATCCATAGATCACGTCACTCAGTATGATGTGAAATTCACCAGGTAATATATATAGTGCGTTGTATCTTTCTTGTCTCCGCTTCGACAGGTGGACCTGTATTCCAATTTTTGGTAACGCAAATTAAGTAAGACAAAAATTGCAACGAAAAGGTTTCAGAGGTTTACCAAGAATAATGAAGTTCATTAATAGTAGAGAAGACCGGGAAACGTTTTTAGGGTTTACTGTGGTGGTATTATCAAACTATTCGTTGTGTAGCAAATATATTTTCACGATGATACGCTCCATAAAGATATGCTCATAGCGAGGTTTCAACTCTAACTTTCTGGAGTACTGGCAAACTCATACAGACTACGCAATATACATTCCCGCAATTCACACACAACAAACAAACCTCACGCAGCTGGTTCGCACTTCCGACCACGTGCAGTTTTTGCGAGTAAGTATGCCAGTGTGGGGAGAAGCGAGGACACTTGATGCAACCGAACGAGTCCCGTGGAGAATTAAGTTACTCGGCAATGTGCTCCAGCTAGGCCCGAACACACAACTGTGTATTGACACATCCACTTGTGTGAGCAAACTGAAATGGGACGACAGGGGCAGGGTGGTTTGATGTTGCGTCTGTGTGCTTGTGTACGTCTACAGAAAACTCCACGGAGGGTTAGGACAGAGGGCAGTTGCTGTGCACGCGCTAGTATAGGTGAGTACATAAGTGGACAGACTATCACAAGGCGTAGCGATGGTGGTGAATATGTCAATAAAGTTCTTACAAACACCTCTCACATTTCTCATACAGTTCAAAGACATTTTCATTTCGACGCCACTCCTCAGTAGAAGTATCTGGTGACTCACTTGCAGACTGTGAACAAACGGGGAATGTAAAGTGGACGGGCAAACCATAGGGGGATAGGACTAGCCACTTATGATCTGAACAATATGGCAACGGTGAATGAAACAATTAGATTATTCTGAGCTTGAACCTCTTATCAAACGGTTGATAGTGGTCGAGCGCGCTTTCCATTGTTGTCGTTGTCTAACCATATTTTCAGTGCGACAACTAGAAGCTGAAGTCCCATTCGTAGTTTACAAAATGAGAAAATTTACTATGAGTAGATGTGACAACAAAGTGTTCAGTTGTTCGTTGAGGTTGGTATTTAGATTGCAAACTTTTCATTATCAAAGGAGCTCGTAGGAGTTTGACTGTGGAGGCGTTGTGCATCATACGAGTAGATGTTTACAAGGCATCCTGACGACCACCCTAAAACTGACATCTCACGACCGGTTTCACCTTTGTTTCGATTCATCAAGTAGAGACAGCCAGAACGGGGATCGAACGGGCAACCTTCCTCGCTACGAGCCGAAGTTATCACCCACCCGACCACCAGTCACATGGGCGTCTCTTGTAATCTAGATGTTCGCTTGTGATGACTGATTAAACAATCTACACGAACGCAGAATTTCAGGCTAGAAGGTAACAGACAAGAAAATATTTTATCGATTGATATGAACCTGTTGGTTCCGCCATGAAACCTCACCTGATGAGTATGTCAAGGCAGTTCACATGTTCTATTTTAACAAGCAAGAAGAAATATACAGAGTTGATGGAATCCAATGCATGAACTGTCTGGAGGAATGTGGTTTTACGTAGACTAACGAGTCCATTGTCTAATTCGTTACCGTTGCCCACTTATATTTAAATAGGGATTGCTTCATAGCCGTCTAATATTTAGCAACTATGTTTAAGTTGAGTCGAGGTTCAATCAACTTGGGCACAGAATTGCTAATATTTTGGTTCCAGTTACCACTGAATTCCCAAAGGAGGTTCTCCCCGACGACTCCAGACTTACTGTAGTTAAATGGTTATAAGGTCAGCTTTCAAGTGATAACCAAGAGAGAAGAACAACAGTCCCACTTCTGACCATCTACACCTTTAACATAGGGAATTGGTCGTGAAGTATGCCAAGCCCATTTAACCGAGGTAAACTGTCTTATCTGCCTCAATTCAGGCGATGTTCATAGTCCTCGTAAATCAGTGGATAGGGAGTCCCAAATGGGACACTTGTTTGTCCACCGTTTTTCTAGAATTGTGCCCGCCAAATACAACTGGCTAGGAAAGTCAGACAGCAATCACTGATCACACAAAAGATGCCACATACTAACTATCTCAGCCTTAGCATTTTCACCATCAACCGTGTTCGTACAGAGCCACCATCCTCACCGCAACACCCGATGAAAATTACGGATTTGACTGCAGCTACATTTGCGTTCTGTATCATACGTTCCTTTACCGTTTTCGACAAGTACCAAGCTACTCATTAATGATTATAAGTAACATGTGAGGTTATCACTTATTGATGAGTACAAACGAGCTTTGTGACTACGCGTCAAGAAAAAAAGGACACTGAATTAGTTGGGTTTAGTTAATTTGTAGTCTTCTGTTGTAAAATAGGGTTAAGTGAATGATGTGTGCGTTGAAAATATGAATATCTTGCGTTGGTGTGTAAACGTGGTGATACATTTGGCGACTAATAAAACTTGATGTTCAGTCTCAGAACTTCTTCAGTAGTTGAAGTTCAGTCACCTGGTAATTGTGGCGAGTAAACGGTAACCGTATTGTTGCATGATTTCACAAGAGTAAAGAACTAGTTATTTTGTCCCACTGAACAGCTAGGGCCAGATTTAGATTAATCAAAACCAAGGAATGAGCATAAACAGAATGCATTTTGTAAACGTTCATAACGGATAAATTGTCTCGAATCAATAAAGTGAGCCATTTTTGTAATCAGATCACTTTGTTTAGGCAGTGTCTTTCGTTTAGGAAAGTTGTGCTCACCACACGAATAAACTTACGCGATAAGAAAGCGACAGCTAGGTGAATAAGATGTTGGTAAGTAGAAATGAGTGTTGGTTAACATAAACTGAACATCGCACATAAGAAAAAACAGGGTCTAATGTTTCTTTTTGAAGGAGTTTGATTGAAAAGTTCGTATTAACACAAAAATCCGTCATCATTAACGAGCGACATTCAGCATAGAACGTGCTGCTAATGTTTTCAGGCCCAGAGCACATGAGATCAGATTTTTACACTAAAATTTCCAGTAACACCTCAGATGGTTGCAGTCATGAGATAAGAAGAAATTTGCAGTTAGCAGAAATGCTTCAGTTTGACATCCTGGATACCAGAGAGTCAGTGGTAGTTGGCAAACAAGTTTTAATACTGCTCGCCTTTTTCGATCAAAAATATCCGGACGTTTAAGAATAATGAGAGTGCGTAAATGAGGGACAGCTCTGTGTGTCTTATCCACAAGACCATTCTTCAAAAAAATATGGAGAAACTATCAGTAGACATGAACAACGAGCAAAATTATTATGAAAACATTTGAAACAAAACACGCTGGTGATGAGTGGCCATATATTTCTCGTGTAAGCGCAAACTAACTAGAAAAACAGCTTACAGAATGCTTGGATTAGATTATATGTTGATTCAGGCGAATGAATTGGATTTAATCAGGAAAGTATTACTTGATTAGCCGAACAAAAGAACTTACGACGTCATCATTCTCAGAAGTTTACGATGAAATACACGTGTCAAGGTTGTTACGTTTTAATCACTACACGAAACTTCTCCAAACAGTTTGTTCAATAACTTGATTGTAGTCACAAAATAGTTTACTAGCTTGGATGATACACATTCATCTCAGATGTGTAACCAAAACGGTGTGACCGACTGCTCAGAAAGTAAGTGTTAGCCAGGCGAAAAAACATCAAAAAGTTGCGTTATGGTCAATTAGTGACAGTGTACAATATGAACTGAATGAAACGCTGTACGATTTCGTATTCATGAGCAAGAGTTTTGCTGGTAAATGATTTGTCAGATCTATCAATTTGGAAGATACTCAGGACGCCCAGAAATCCCATGGGGGCAATCATTACTCTGGGTTGCTTGGTGGAATATTTGTGATGGGTAAGCTTCATATGGATAACTGAAAAATAATCGGAAATTTCCCAATTCCCGGCTTAGTTTCATGACCCATCTGGTTGGGCGTTGATTGCATTTAACTAAGTTATTTCTGTCACTGATTCGAGTTCCGTTGTAGACAGAGCTATCACGATTTAGTCTATTTCAAACAAACAGCTTCTGATATTCTAACAAAATAGAAAGGACTGAGGTGAAAAAAATTAAAGGCAGAGTAGAGGGATATGAAGAGATCTTGACAGGAACTTGGTCAAAATAATACGGAAAATATATTCGGGTATAACTGCTCTCTCAGGGATACAATAGAAACTGTTGGAGATAAGTAATACAAATGTTGAGAATGTATGCGGTAATGAATTGAAATAAAACGGTGCACAGCAGGATACGAATCGAGCTAGCTTACTGAAAACGGTTGTCACATAAGACGACTGACTAAGTTTGTATGATAAACGAACACAGATATGTTTTCAAGTTGACCATCACTCACATTTGATCGCAGCGTTCGCATTCAGATAGACTTTCCAGCCAGCCTCTTTATTAGAAATGAAGCTGGAAATGACTTCATGATCAGCAAGAAGCGGATTACAGTTGACAGGTTAGTTTTCATAGCATTGTCCAGTGAGTGCTGAAAAAAAATTTCGCGGTGTAGAAACGAGAAATTTACAAGCTGGACAATTCTACAAGCTCACCCCGTAAAAATGATGAGCCGCCATCTTTAGGATGAGGACAGTCAGCTGTTGTACTATTAGTATACTTGAGAGGTAACCGGTTAGAGAGGTAGGTTAAATGTTCGAAGTAAGCACTACTGGAAAGGAAGAAGAAACCTACATCATAAACAGTCTTTCAGGTTAGACCAGTAAATAGTGTTCCATCGTTAAACTAAGCCAAACTGAGTTTAACCAGAGGGATTCAAAGAGCAGCGGATTTTTCAGAAAGACGTTCACTCGGGCCGTTAAAAGCAACACTACGACTCGGGGGAACTCTGTCTTCTAGTCTCTTATTTCCCGTTTCTAAAACCTAAAACCACACGAATCCGTATGTAACATCAAGTTTGTCATTTTTGTGACCATACGACTTTTTATTTTCCAGGAAGCCGTACGACTCTTCTCTCACCAGAAAGTTGATAGGTAAAGCGGAGAAGAGACCCAGCAAACTGTCACCCAAATGGAACGCTCTGTTGCGTTCATTCGTTGACTGAAGTTATTTTAATCTGGTCTAGTTTAGGTCATAGTTCAAGGAATGTCTGAAAAAATACCTTTCAGTGAATCAGTCACTTTAGTCTACGATCCCCGACTGGCGTTCGATGAACTTCTTGGGACGTGATAGACAAATAGAAATGATTTGCTCAGTGTTCCGTTGACGCGCACATTCTATCAGATGAGCTGATCATAAATTTAATTGAGAACCGTGGTGACCAATAAAAAATGATCTACCAAAGGGATCTCACTTGAAAAATACTTTCGTTCAGTTGTGTTTTCCCTCCAACCCACTAGACATTACAAAAACTGTAAACAAAAGGGATGTCTTCGTATTACAAGACCAACTAGCTATAAATCCATGCACAAAACCTAAAGACGCAGACTGTCGTACATATCGTAGTGAGTCGCAAAGTCACTGCACCTTCCTGGTTTTTTTCAAACTGACAAACACTATCGGATGTTGTTCCATATGAATCGCCTGAAACTGATATTGAATTTGAATTTATTTTTCAAAAAACATAGCAGTCCGTTTTTTGGACGTTCGAAGCCGCTCTATAATGAAACATTATACGCCTAGTCAATAATATACATTTATTGCTAATGTTAATCAAAATAGTCCATCAGCTTAAAGCGGACTTGCCCTAAAGTGGAATGTCGGTCGTCCAGTTCAGTGTTTATTTGTCAATATGTTTTGACACGGTCAACATGAGACAGATTGCCTGACTGCTTCCAATTAGCGCGTGAGCGACTTGATTGGGTGGAGTGTGCTGATACTATGTTAGCTGATGGCGTGCTCAAGTGGTTACGGGAAAGAGAGAGGAAGGGAATTGACACACGAGGCAGAAACATACAAGTGCGCGTGAAAGCGCTCCTAGCAGTGGGGTTTGGAGAAAGGTTCACGCATCATAGAAGTGTTGAACGAAAGGGTGAGGGCAGAACCTTCCATGTAATCAATTCTGGGAAGTTCTGACGAAAACGTTTGAGATAAAAATGAGAAGAGTTGAGAAAAATAGTTGTGCGATGTCGGTTTTTCTAATGTGATAAAATGTTGATCAGATTAGGAGGTATATTCACCAGTGTGTTATCCTGGCGAAATAGGACTAAATTTTCATCTCATATCCTATAGGGTCTACAAGCAAACTAACGCCTCACTTTCAGTGTGTTGTAGTCTGGATTGGGGGAATTACAAGTCTACTGGCTGTTTGAATCACCACCGTCAAGTAACAAGCCACTTGGTTGATCAACAAATCTATGAACTTGCCTGTGAACTGAGAAACTGAAGCGACTAGTGTAATTTGCCAACAATACATCATATGACGAACCCATCAGCAAACATTTAAACCTGAATCGATTCAACTGTTCATTTACAAACCATCGTGAGTGACTTAGTTCCGGGTTAGTTCTGTCAGTCGGTAGACGGTTCTGTGAGCATCTTTGGAAATGGGATGACTAAGCTGATTGTCATAGCTTCTATTGATGAGTTGAGGAAAAGTGAGTGAATAGGTTTAGAAAACACAAAGACAATCCCCATATGTTGGTCTATTGTCACAGGTACCAAGGTGTTTGGATTATTGAGTAAATTTCAGCCCTTTTTTACCACTTTCTTCACACACATCACAGCTGCCCCACTGTGTGAACGCATCGGACAATCAGTGTTTGTTCCCTGTATCCTTTAGTGAACCGAATTTGTTCTATTACTTTCAATGTTTATTTCAAGGCAGAAATATCATAGTGATGTTTCTCTTAACAGAAGTCCATATTGAATGACAGATTCGCGTCGTGTTATAAGCGCAATAAACACAGAAGGCAGTGAAATGTAATATAGAACGCAAATCTGAACAAACCTTACGATCACTTCAACAAAATTGTGAGAGATGACGCCAGGAATCTTCTCTGGACGCAGCAACTCCACAGTTGCTGCATAATGCTTAACGTTAATGCTTTTATACACTGCAACAGTGCTTCTCTAATACCTGTTTATGGCTGACCGCTTTTCTTGTGATTATGCGCGTAATTTTCCGAAACTTTCGATCAATCATCTTGCAAGTGGTAGTGTAGTGAGGATAGACGGCCGCACCATACTACTCACACCACTATTCAGTAGACGCATGGATCGAAATGATCGCGGAGTAAATACGGGAGAGATATGGGAAGGATCGTTGGAAGACAGAATGACATTTAATGGCTTTCGCCACATGACGGAACTGAGACATTATGTCCAAAGCGACTGGAGCGTCCTCAGAAGAGTGCGGTGTGCAAATGAGTGTTTTCATTCCTAGTCCCGTTGAGAGACTTAAGTAGTGTACTGGTTTCTCCGATAAAACAACCTTTGTGTCGTCCGCCTTCTGGATTCACAACAGTAGTATCTAGAGTTTACACCTACTGGTTGCCTGTGAAATTGTGCGCTAATCTGGCCTCCCTTCCTGCTATTAATCCCCTGCCAGAAATTTAAAAATAGACATCTAAATTCCTTATAAAAGACAGTTACTATTAACGTAAGGCGCTACCGACTAAAATGACATGACCGTGTTGATCGAATAACAACGATAGCTGCTCATGTAGACCGGTGCCTGTGCGAAAAATGTGATCCTACTCTTTTGGTCCTGATAGATTTCAGTGGAACTCCTCAAATGTCTTTAACAGATTGTTCCAGAAGAACAAATCACAAATGATTCACTGGATTCATAGAAAAGTTAGACCACACCTCAGCTGAACAAGAGGGCTGATAACGCCGGTTATACGAATAACACAGATGCCAGAAAAACTGAGGTTGTTCTCATTACCCGTATAAATCTACCCATATACAAACAGACAACCATGCAACCATGTTTCCAAAGACACCCAGTTTTTATAAAGTAACGTGACCCAATAACGGATCACTTGTAAGATAAGCAACAATTTTTTTTATGTGGTCTTTAATTCTGTCACAGCGGTGCCAAAAACGATGTACTTACAAAACTTAGCGTGATTTCATCAACAATCACACATGGCAATCAATCAACAACAAAAATTTCTATGTACTCGCACCTTCATTTTCACATCTAGTTATTCGTTCCGACAAACGCGATTATTGTTACACGGCCAAAGGCAACGTTAATACTGGTCATTTGATCTCAAAACTCATGGTTCACGTATGGATATCCCGAATAACTTGTCCATGCAAGGAAAACCTACACGGTATTCTGTTACATTGTAAAAGCGGATAGCTGCTGGGGTCGTTACACATCCATCCAAATAAGGTCTGGAAAATGATGGTTTCAGCCCCAGTGGTGTTTATTCACGTTTTCACTGTAGCCTTTTACCAGGCGAACAGCAGATCTCGTGTTATTGTAATGCAATCATTCCAGTTGTCACACCCTACATCAAGCACATGTCTGTCCGATAAGGCGATGGTCCTTCAGCTGTGCATGATCTTAACCATAAACTTGACGATACAGCAAGGCGGATTGATGTTTAAGCAAAACTCCTCTTGACTTGAGAAGAACACTACTGAAAAAATTGTAGACTTTTGCCATGCTGTTTCCTGATGTCAAACAAGATGAACCCAGTGAAAAATCTTTTTTAAAATTAGACAGTTGTTTTACTAATTGTTAATTAACCAGCCACGAGGCTTCGTAGTTCAGCTGGTAGAGCGCTTATCGCGGTTGAACATGCTGCTTCTGTCGCTGGTATGATTCCATCCAAAGTCCAGCTTTTTCACAGTTACAGTCTCTAAAATTGTCAAGGTTACTAAAATGTCTATTTGTAATACAATTTTCAATTTATTCTAAGTAATATTTGGCCGGACGTTGGTGAGTCTGTATGATACGTCATACTCAGCCATCGAATTGACCAATGAGAACATCTGAAACAGCAGTCGAGGATTGGGCAAATTTCCAGTCGAAGGTCACTTACATTTGATCGCAGCGTTCGCGTTGAGGTAGAATTTCCAGCCAGCCTCATTCGAAAAGAAACACTAGCCTCGAGTTTCGCTCTAATTAGAGTTAACAGGACAGTTACTGTGTCTCCTCTCGAGACGATCGGGCAACCTGAGCATTGCTCACAAATGAAAGTGGTTGAGCGTTCAGATTTGATAATTCGGTCGTGCCTAATGTGAGGTCAATGGTGCAGTGGTCAACACGGTTGCCTCATGAAAGCGTGGCCGGAGTTCAAATCCCGGCCATGGTAAGGATATGCATTACTGACGATCTCTAATGAAGGCGAAACTCGAGTCTAGTGCTTCTTTTCGAAAGAGGCTAGCTGGAGAGTCTATCTGAATGCGAAGGCTGCGAACAAATATGAGTGATGTTCAACAGTATGGTTTGTCATATCGAATAAGAAATTTGGAGTCCCATGTCTGTACCGTTTGTTTTGAACGGCAATGTATACATCTCCGCCGAAAGAAAGAACAAACGATGAAGCCAAAATTAAGTAACAGATATGTAAAGGGAAGAATGTGGAAACAAGCTCCCGGACCAAATGTTGAGCGCTACATAGTTAGCAACAGTGAACAGTTGGCAAGTCGTCTCACAAGAGTGGCAAGGGCTAATAGTCCAAACGTCCAATGAAAAGTTACTTGTGCGTTATGTAACAAACAGATTTCAGAAAAGAAAAAATCATACAAAATAGAATAAAGTAGACTGTTAGTCTCAGAATCAAGAACTCTTCAGGGCACAGGGGGTGCTATCACAGTCAAGGCACGCACATCCGGGCGGGAAAATGTCCTTCGTAGTGAGAAAGCTGTCAGAGGATGGCAACAGTTAACGCCAGGTTTCCCGCTTAAATGTGTCATAGGTTGTTAGGGAACCGAGAACAATCAGCAAACATACATCCGTGACTGTGTGAGAGGGCAGTCCCAGTCGAGGAATGGAGCTATATGAAGAAGAAAATAGGATACCACGAAAAGAGATTATCACAAGTGAATTAGAGAAAGAGTTCCCATCAAAGCTCATGGTTGGGAGGACCGACTGAATGACAGCATTATGACAGTTGGTTCTACATTTCGCAACCTTGTACGTCCAGACAAGTTGGTTTCAGTAGTCACCCACTATAGTGACGTCAAGTAACACAGTAGCGCCCTCACGCTTCGCGATCACATCGGGTTTGATGAACGAGCTCACAGTTGGTACCCGCAGCTCCTAGAAGAATGTATAGCACAGGTTGCGCAATCGTTTCGCCAGGACTTTGGCCACGTGGTTTCGTCGAGCAAAACGCGCGTCATGGATGATCCAGCAAGAATGCAAAATATGAGCGAGGCCTTCTGGTTGACCGCATGTGCCACGGTAGAGAACTTAGTGGCCTCTTCGGCCACCTTAATCCACAGAAGGTTACAAGTGATCTGGATGGCACAAATAAAGGTTCTAAGAAAGATGCGGTCTGGATTCAGTAACCAACCACTGGAGAGTGGAGAGCATGACACTTCTTGAAGAACGCGGCCGTCTAGTGAATGACAGAGTTCAGCGAACCAAGCCGCGTAGGCTTCCTCCTTGTCTGTCATCACTACGCCCGGAACGTGTACCAGGACGTTCAGTTCCTTCAAGGTAGAGCCAAACGAATCATTTTTGACCGTATTCCATAAAACTGGACATTGACTAGAGGGCATTCTCTCCAGGCGAGATTTGCGCGAGACTGGAAGAGTGGTGGACAAACCCGGGATGCCCAGACCGCCCAAACAAATTGAGGTTTGGATTTAGTTGATTGGTGTGTTTTTAGATAGGCGGAACCACTAGTAAAAAAAACTGGCGAATTGTACAGTCTACAGCTTTCAGCATGTTTCAGTGGACTCGACTGAATACTAACGAGTTATTCATCTTGGGAATCAAATGCTGTCTCAAGAGCTCTAGGTGTTGATGTGACTTCAAGGGCGCTTTGGTGTTTTTGTCCAGCATCACACGAAGCTGCAGACAGTGAACAATGAATGTTTTAGCTTTTTCGGTTAGATGGATACCTAGATAGGTGACCGTTTCAGAGGCGCTCAGTGAGTGAATAGCGTTCGGGTCGAAGTGAATGGACGCGTTAGAGACACCGGTTGTATTGTGTTTGTGGTCATTGCGGATGACCATGAGCTTAGTCTTGCGCGAGTTGATCTGCAGACCGGATAGTTCAAGGGCACTAGAGGCGGCTGCAGACTTCTCGGACAGACATGTAGGATTCTCAGCCAAAAGGATGAGATCGTTGGAACTGGTAGCCAAGCTCCGGTCGAGATAGAACTAGCACCTCATCCATTGCCATGGTGGACAGAAGTGGGGACAGTGGATCGCCCTGACGTACACCACGCTGGGATTGGAAGAAGGAACCTCCAAGCGTGGCGGAAGCATTCCGATAAGAGTAGGCAGTGTAATACTTTAGAGTTAGAGGAGCACCGAAACCTTGAGCTGATCTAACAATCGAGTCCTGTGAGATGAAATCCAACGCTTTCGACAGGTCAATAAAGGCCGTACACAGACTCGCAGACGTGGTGCATGAGTTCCGAAGCGGCGCGTCGAGCAGTGATGTCGCCTCGAGGCAACCGTCACGGTGTAGGACAGAAAACTGAAGAGTGGCAGTTGCTGGCGCGTATTCCAACGATCGGCCAATATCATGTGAAAACAACGCATCAGCGTTAGGGAAACAGCGATAGGTATGGGCTCGGTGGAAGATGAAGGATTGTTCACTTTGGGTACAAGCGTGATGCGGGAACGGCATAGATGGATTAGAAAATCTTGGGTTAACCAGACAAGTTGAGGTATCCAGCCAAGGCATCAGCCTTCATGCGCTTCGAAGGTTTGGGCAAAAGTTTTTACAAACATGGAGCGGTGGTTTTCATGTGCTTCAAGGTGTGCGTTACTTTTTCGGTGATCGGGCCGACCAAAGACCAGTCCGGAGATAAAATCGTGTGAGATGGTCGCATATCGGGGTGTGGATGAGTCGATAATGCTTCGGACCAGTGTTCGTTGGAAGTATCCGGAAGGTGGCAGTCCATCTTGTAAGCAGTTCTCCAGTTTCCAGAAAAAACTGCAAACGCAATGGTTGTATAGTGTTTCAATCGCTGCGTAGTTAGCTCTTCGTATCTGCTTCCTGGTAGCGTGAGTTCCCGCGCTGAGACGAGCACATCATCGGGTGATCATTCGCCATGTGGCGTACATGCTCGGAAGCGACTTCGCTTGTATCATTGTGAAAATACCCGCCTGAAGGTAGCAGACAGCAGCTAGTAATTCATTGCTGTGTAGGGAAGTCCCGCTATTAGACTACAATTCAGTAATCGATGTTTGGATCAAACAGTCAAACCACTAGGAGTGTTCAGCAGCTTGGGTCCTAATATCCGATAACGTGTTAGTCTGCGAGACGATGGTTGGATTGGCAATTCAGTGCATATAGACGCGTCCGAGTGGGAAATGTGACAGGAGCCGATTACGATGTTCGCGTCGAGTGGGATACGACGGAGCCAGTATATCGGGGCATCTGAGAGGAGAAGCCGATTCCTGCTGAATCCAATTTGATCCGGCGGTTTTCACGTGAGTTTCTCACGGTTGCGTTGGACGGGATGTGCATGCCTTCTGTGTTAATCGAGACCAATTTTGGTGGGAAAGCTGCGGCCACAGTCAGTCCAATCAAAGACTATGATAGGCTGGGCGTTTAATTGCTGCTCTGAACTATTCCTGCGTCGATGCATACGAGTAGACGCCGACAAGTTAGTGTTCAATTTACAGATCTGGCCACATTCTGAACAGGTGTACTCCGCTTGCCTGTCCTGTGTACAGGTGGATGCCTGCACAGAGGTGCTGGCGGTAATTTTATCGTCTTGATCGAATGTAACTAGTACTTTGAAACCAGGTAGGGTGGTTGGCCCTATCTGGAGTTGTTGAACGCTTAACTAATCAAGGTTAACACCAAGGCCGCTCAGTCGGCACCACAAGGAGGTGGTACAGCGTGCCGACTAGATTTAGTGCTCAAGTAATACAACTTAATGGAGGCGTTGAGTCTCTGTTTGGGTTCCTATGGAGGAGAGGCATTGAAGAACCCGCAGAACCAGTGATGTAAAGAAATACGGTCCACCATCCACTTACTTACATGGCATCGGTACCATGTTCAAAAGAGGGGCGTCCACTCCCGATCTGATCGAACAGCCAATCCGATGTGCACAGTGGGAGAGTGGTGAAAGTCAGACGACTGCAGATCTGCCGTCTGCCTTCCTAGTCTTGGGTCTAAGCATCCCAACAGGTGCTAAGCAGTACATCTCGAGTGTGCAAAACTTACTGTCCATGGCAGCTGATTTGCCACACAACTACGTCTAGTTCACAGATAGCCCCTAAATTAATGCAATCTATCGATCAACTACATAAGCACACACCACATCTGCATTGCGATATTACTTTCGTTTGCATTCATGGTGGTACCGGATGTGGTATTGACCAATCTACCTCAATATACAAAAGAAACCCAAGGAGGTCTGTTCGTCTGTTAACACAGTTGGCATGAACGCAGCCGATACCACACGTGGAGCAAGTATAGTGGCGAGCCAGATGAATGACGGAAAGGTAGACTACGGGTAAAGTTTACAACATCCATATATCAGCATTTCCGCATGGGCATACATTAAGAGTTGGTTACTAACTTAGCGAACCGACCGAGAAGGCGATATGGATAGAGTCAAACGCAACGTCTCACAAGCTTAGCTCACACATGGATTAATGGACGCGGATGACGCAAAAGTGGTCACAGCACACTTCAAGATGCTGGTGTAAACTATGACGTACAGTATTTGAATATATACGATTAATCAACTGGCTGAAATTACACAATACGGTAACATCAGTAACAGCAATGCTTACGTGTCAAATACTGGAAACTTTTCGTCCGAAACTGGGGTGAACGGATCACAATGCTACTAGTGTGTCGACTGAAACTTTCACTAAGGAAGGGGCAACGGAATCTGATGCTTGGGGAAATGGATAACTCGGAATGTCAACTCGAAATCAATATTTCTATCACACGCCCGACAGAATGACTCACCATATTTAACTGAACAACGTGTGGGACTGACAGATGTGTGTGTACAGTGTGTGTTATGACTTTCGTTTTGCTGCGGGGCTAGATTTACGGGGGCAAGCCGTTCTGCAAATAATTGAAATGTCAAATCCAGACCATCAGGTCTGTTTTCCCGCCACAGGGTGAACTGTTTCGAAAGATTGTGGTCACTTGTAAACACCTCGTTAGCCTGGACGATCACGGTCCATCTCAGCTCATCAGGCTACGCTGTGTGGAAGTGATTACAAGCTCGAATAAGCACTGGTGTAACTTTTCTTAATGTTCGTTTTCAAAACAACGTGCCTCGGCCGGTTTGTTTTCCTCCCATCTGTACTAGTATGGATGGAATCGATTCAGAAACCTGAGAGTTACAATTGGGAGCAATGAGTCCATCGACTTAGCTTAATCATGCCGGTTGCACGGACAAGCACCCGTTCACACAGTTCATGTGTTTAAAAAAGTCTAACGGTCAGCGCTTGCTAAACCAGTTAGAAAAGGGCAGCGGATAAGTTTCGATTGCGTAATTGGAGAGCAGTGGTCCCGTTATGGTAGTGTTCACAGCACACCATATAGCAGCGTATCCAATTAAAGAATTCTCTATGGTGGTTGGTGTTCCAGGTGTACAAAGAATCACAATCCGAACATGAACAGACATTTCTAGCTCATCAGATATGTTTTTTTTGCCAGGTAGGGCACCAGGAAGGAAATTCAAACATAAGCTTTGCTCTGCGAATGGATGTACGAACAACGAGCCGTTGGTCATGGTTAGAAAAAATGACGTGTGTAGCGGGACGTTATTTGACCGGTCTCGTCCCATCGACTACTTAACACGAAAGTACTTTGAACCTTACAGAATAAAGCATGACAACACCCACTGAACGGGCTGACTAGAAAAACAAAGGGGGTAAAAATCAGAGTAAAATGAATTGTTTTTTGCATATATATATAATGCTGCTCTGGTTGTTAAATAATGTTTAAGACGCAACGAAGCGGTCGACTGGGACGACACTGTGACCGTCGGTAAGTTTATTTCACAACTGCTGACTTTTTACTTCTCGTTCTGTTACCAGCCTAGCTGATTCTTCATCTCATTGAGCGTACTAACCATCCAGAAGAGCGTTGGACCATCTACACACGTAGTCATCGTTTCACTATGCCGATTAAGCGCGGCTACGGTTGTAAATGTGCGGATACTGGACCTGTTACACTGATGAATTTCACCCCGTGTCTGTAAAGAACAGGAGCTTTCGTCAAAATGTCAACCAACCCACAGGCAGTTTGTCTAGGCTCTTCTGAACTGAGCAAAGAAAACCCAGCGATTCGATGAGTTCACTGAACTAAAAGAAATTTGCCCAATAAGTGGTGAAATCTGCAGCGTCGTGTTACTCAACTACTACAAAGCTCCCCCGAATGGTCCTTGCAATTAGAAGCAAGTTGTCCCTAAAAGTAACCCTGCTAGGTAGTGACATTTTTGCACTATTTACCTCCTTTGAAGAAACAAACTTCCCAGCACAATGAATGACGTGTTATTTGAAAGCTGAACTGGGTGCTGTTCCTTTTGGTAGTTTTGCCTGACCACACGGGGAATTAGTTTACAGAGTATTCGGTCGTGAGTTTGTGACTGCACTGATAAGAAGGTTATCCTTCTGGCCATGTCGTACTCATAGTGATCATGTTTCGTGAGAGTAAAATAATCCTTCCAAGAACACGTCTTCCGCAAGGAAGCGTTTTCGCTCCCCGAAAACAGTTTCTCGTTGAGGAGGCGTACCGTATGTGATCGACCGATTTACACAATTGCAGAAGAGATAACAATTCGTGGAGCATTTTAGCCGCAGAGTCCAAAGTTGATATGGAATGAGTTAGGGGAATTATATTCTGAAGCATCAAGCTAGTCAGGCACGTTAATGATTTAGTGTTCATGCTGATTTTTACCGTGGAAACACGTGGGTTCAAACTATCAGTGGTCAGCAATGGATAAGTTCCTTTTCATAAGAACAGACGAGATAAGAACAACGACTGACTCCTCTAAGTGCCGCTGTTAGCATCAGGAAATACAAATCTGGGCTTATTATGGTGCCAAAATTTGACTGAGTGTTCAAAATGTAATTCATCGCGGTGATCTGCACCATCGTTGGATTTCATATCATAACTGTTGTGTGGTTGTTGACTACTTATAAGTAACCAGAAATATATTCCCAAAAACACCGATCCTTGGTCACCTTGCTGTGGTCACCGGGCCACAGCAATATCAGATTTCAATCAAGCAAACAGATGTACGCATTGACAAAACTCAAGTGGGTACAAATAAGTTTTTACTGCTTCGGCCTACCTGAATCCAGTGACTTCAGTTTGTTTCACGCTGCAAAAATATACATCCAACTTAAGTGAACCGCTTAGACTGTCTCACAAGTGCTGATCCAAAGTAAGAACAAAGTGGAAATTTTGGTTGACAGACTTTCACATCTTTCTCCCAAGACCTTTTGAATTGACCACAATATCTCTTACGTCGTCTGTGAGTTACGAACTGCAAACTTCGGATGAAAGAAAAGCCTATACACTCCAATGAAATAGGTAATTAGTAGCGCAGACTCAAAAATTTAGCACTTAAGTTAGCAAGCCGATTCTGGATTTCCACCATGACCAACATGTAGCCCCGTGCCAGTGTTCGAGCATTCGACAGGTGGTGTGTCGATCTGTTGGAGAACCGCATCTTTTCTGTCCCAAACCGCCTACTCCCTCGAGAAAATGATCTTAACCAGTCAGAATAGGCAGGAATTTCCAGAACTGTCAAGAGGTGACCTTCGCTAGTTTCTGCCCACCTAATCGACCTTTATTCTGCCATCCTCATTGGCGGCTTAGTGACCTCGAATACTATCTCCCAATCCTCTGTTCCAAGAATATCTGCACGTTACTATGCATCGTATAAATGCCTTATATTTTTCACCCTGTTATGTATTTTTTCAGAGCGGGATAAAGTGGCATTCGGCACTTGCATTTTGCTTGAATTGCAGGCAATTTGTGGGAGAACTCACGTGAAACCACGGTTCAATACGTTCTGTTTCATTTAACACAAGAAGGGAAAATCGACTTCCATCAAGCATGCTATTATCCCGTAGGCAACCCAACATATCATTACGGGAGTTTGCAACAAATTGGATGTGAACGTTAGTTCGACATACTATATTCGATTTCGAAAATTTCTGCGACGACAACAGTTTCGCTCTGCGAAACTTCTGACGCACTTAGATTATCTGATACGCTTGGCCAGGGAATGCCCAGTCATTTATTTAAAAACCTGTGGTTCGTGTATGGACCACAGTTCACTGAAGAACGTGAATGGATATGCAAAAACCGAAATGGGTAACGGAACACAGGTAAGTAGCTTAAACCAGCAGGTTTAAATGAAAAATGTGCATCCATAACACCAACTAAGATTAAGCGAGAGTGCTAAAACTAGTTGAGTTAGCCCCTATCATTATTAATAATAACAATCGTATCTGTCCGAATACATGTATGCGTGAGGCACAGCTGGCATTAGTGGGACACACTGTTGGGAACCGAATTGGTACTAGTATATGATTACTCTACTTGCATTTGTAGAGAGCTTCGTCGAGGTCGCTCACAGATACTCTGGATCTACGGCTAGAAAACGAATGCAAAGAAATAGCTGTGCGCAAACGTAATGCTGTCTCATTCCTGTACTCGTAACCACTCAATTTTTTTAATACTGCTGCATGTTGTATATCATACCTCTTAATACAGCTACTTTCGTTCTTCTTATTGCGTGTTACAGTTGTACATCAGTGTAACTGGGTATCACGGGTTGGTTCGTAGTGAGCAATGTAATAGATGGCACATAGTTGCGAGAACTAAGTTGTACTGAACTTTGCATATTTTTTTTTACCATGGATTAACCGATGTGCAACTAAGTTTCAACTTTTTTGGAACCCGATAGCTATGGAGTTCTTCTAATACACAACCGTTACTTATATCCCACACATATGCCTCCTTACCCATTCCCAAAGAGTAGATCACAACAATGGCCCTCAGTATAATTCTCTTCAAGAGACGGAAGCGTTCGAACTGCTTCGATCACAGCTATATGTTCAGTTCTATTCTTGCACATGAGATGCAATCTTCTAAACATGTTAGCTGCAAGTGAAACTGGGTTTCTACAGTAAGTTCTGTCGGGATGCTATATACAGTCGTGAACGAGGCTCAGCAGATCAGCACAAAGTATTCATACTAGACAGGCTCAGTTTAGTGCCTTGCAACTTGCCAGGATATCGACAACAGTAAACCAAAGCTAGGAAATCGATCAGCGGAGTAGCAATTAAAACAAACTCCCTGATTAAAACAAATGCAATGGTACCTCGACAGAGACATAGATCGGCAAATATGAATCAAACAAGTGGACCAACCAATAAAGAAGTTATGGATTGAAAATACACTTCCAGATTTATTCACATTGTATAAATCCACACATTCTTTATGACAAATTTGATAGTTCAAATGAGGAGTGGACTGCCGTTCATCTTGTTCTTTTTTCAGAAGCTGAATCACGACAACTCCCTTTAAGAGACCCATGTTGCCGTCGGATCATTCTTCCTAGGTAAGTGGCTTACTACTTTGATTGTAGACTTCGAAGGGTTTTATAGTGGAAGGTCCATGCAATCCTGTGTGCACACTGAGTCATTTTGACTGCTCAGATGAGCTAACTAATGTAGATATGGCAAAACGCCTCCTCACAAGATTGAGCATGGTGTAAATGCAAGTACCGATCCTCTATACGGAAAAAATGCGCGTTGATTTCAATGGTGCATGTTACTACCGCCTGCTGGTCAGCCTCGTCGTGTCATACTGTTTTACAGAATACTCACGTGAGGTTGTAACTCAAATATCTGTCGTGTGGCTGAGGTAGGCCTAGCTGGTTTTGAACATGTAACTTATGAAAGGAAAACAAGTTATGTTATTATGAACCGTTTGCTTAAACTAGCGAGATTAAATGTTGCTTTATCAAGAGTTAGTGATTCCTTCAATGATCGAAAGTAACAAATCAGATTCCAATTTTAATATTCTTCTCCGGTGGCAATTCTAATTCGTCTGACCAATTTACCTCGCCAATTCACTCGCATCGTCCCTTATGCAAGCATGATTCTTCCGCTTTAAACAAATGGATGTATGGACTTTAAAACAAATAACTGTCCATATTCTATAGACTTCTAACTTTTCATCACGCCATCGCAAGGTGCACGATGACTAGCCTGCGAAGACACTGATACAATTTTCTACTAAATGGCTTCATCTTATTCCCACCTTCTTACGGGTTTGCGTCCAGAGTAGAATGCCTTTTGAGTGCCAGTATCCCAAGCCTTTGTTTCTCAAACCGTATCGCACTATTCATACACAATCTGAAGAATGAAAGAACCTGGGTGGCGTTGGCTCGGAAGCAAATTTATTTGATAGTTGTAAGCTCCCTCGACTAATAGTCCTGTATGGGCGACCACCTCCACAGGCCTGCAATAACTGCTTCAGCTCAATCATGTTTAATGTGTGGATGTTGTTGTTATGGCTGTTGTCAGTTTGCATGATTCAACCATGATCACGTGGGCGGTACAGAGTATGGTAACTGTACAAGTGTTATTACGACCGGATGGAGATCTTGGAGCTTGTGGGCAGTGGACCTTCCTTGTAGGCCTATTAAGGGCAGCTATCTACGCTTGCTGTTTCGTATGCAATTCCATATCGCTCATTCTGTTCAAGAAATGTTGATATCTTTTGGAATGTGTATACAACTATGATATTGCGTGTGGGCATGAAGATGGGGACGCAATCATGTGAAGTGTCCGAGATTGATACTCTGTGTGACGTGAAGGAATGCTTTATCTAAGCTAATATCCACTTTTGTTTGTAATCAACAGTCTGATATCAACACTAAAAGAATCCCGACCTATACTGCTACCTTGACGAGGTAGTTGGGATTGTGTACTGTTTTGATCCGGTGGGCTATGCTGATTAGGACTCCGGTCCTTCCAGGTGCAACCTTGTCAGACAGGCCAAAGGGGAGCAGTCAGGCGAAAAGCAGTTACACTCATAGGATTGTATGTCGCACTACTGACCGCATTGGAGTGCTTAGGCAGTGAGGCACGATCCTATGGGCATACAGCAGAACTATTTTTATAGTTGCGGCACTGCTGTCTTCCGTATCAGGAAGAAGGGGGTTAGAAAAGGTACCCTCAAACAAAGAGCATTCCGGTCGCCCAACGGTTGACCGTGACCGCCGGCGTATTATCCAA
>QNGE01000046.1:351776-367917 GCA_008508345.1 Paragonimus westermani | reverse complement strand
TGATGATGATGATGAAATGAGCAAATAAAGGATAATCTGTTAATAAGTTGCTTACGTCTAGCCTGTTTTGACTCTCATTAAACTTGTACTGGTTCATCTGTTCTGAGGAATTATCTGTGTCAGAATTGGAATGTTACCGATAAATCAAATTACTGACGGTTCACAAATTTTGCTGAAATTATAACTACTCAATCGGTCTCAAGCATAGTCCAACAAAGTCGTCGTCTTTCTTTGCAAGCTGGTCATTGATACGCTTTTTTGTATATTATCGTCTATGGCGGGTCAAGGAGTGAGGCTTCTGTCATCAAAATAGAGCAATCAAGACAGAAAATCAATTCATACAGAACGGTTTCGTATGGTCAGTTTTAGCAAACAGTTTTGTGGCTGGACTTGGTGTCTTTAGCGCCACAGATTGTGTAAAATGTTGCATCGACTTCCGTTAACTAGGGTGAACCTACATTTTGAATTTACGAGGTAGCACGGCCAAGTCTGTAGCATCATTTAGACACCTTAGATAACGAACCTGGAAGAACGAAAAGAATGACTTTAAAAGAAGCTATTGGTATATAAAGTTATGGCGCTTTTCAGGCCCATGCGTGTCAATGAGGATTGGAATTTTATTAGATGAAAGCTATATGTTTCGACACTTTCATATGCTGTGTACATTATGCACTTTGAAGTTCAGCAATCGGGCATCATTACTCACACTTCTTTGTAATTAGGACTATGCTGATACTGAATCTGCTCCGTTGGTTAGGACACTTAGAACGAAGTGCAGTTAGCGCATGGTGATCTGAAAGCGGACAGAAGCAACCCCAAGCATCAGAATCTACTTCATTGGAAGTATACATCCGTTCATGGATAAATTTGGTGGGATTCCAAGCAGTGTGAATTGGCACGATCTGAGCTGGAGTTCAATGGTTTTGGATGTAACAATTCCGTTGCATTTGATACATGCGTTTAGTGTGCACGCTGAGCAGCGGTGTGGCTTGGCGACTAGTGCGGTCACAGTCGGCTTGGACGAACAAGTGATCTGGAAAACAGCAGAGGAACTTCCACTAAAGGGTAACAGTTCAGTTCACAACGGAAAATGCTACTCGAAATTTTTTTTTATCGTTTTTCCTCTTAGAAGCCCATTTTTACTTGAAAGACCGTTGTATCAATTGTGATTATTCCACCGATCCTGGCCTAGTGGCCTAGTGGCCTCTAGATAGCCCCCACAACGGCCGAGAGCAGATAAATGCAGTCACCTGTAACATGCAGGCCAGCCGACTTTACTTTGAATGCCCGTGACTTCCCGGACCAACCTTCGGGCAACGTGGACGCACCAGGGGACAGCGTTCTTCCGAAGTAGGGGTTCGAACAGCAGTTCTGAAAAGAGGAACAATACGAAGGCCCAGTAAGCCATGCACGCGACTTACACAAACGCAAACCAAAACGGCACCGACAACACAGCAGCACGCCCCGTTACACAACTCAACTTCAATTCGTGCACGCTCGCTGGTTTCGGTTGCGCGTTACACAACGACGTGCTTGGTTAAGGTCAAGCGTCAACCAGTCCAATCACAATGTGAGATCAAATAGCAGGTCGTAAGCAAATGACCAATCAGAAGCAGAGAAAGAATGTCTGAAAAAACTATCAATAACGGGGTTTTTGTCTCACCTGTCAGAGTATCACGGTTCATCTCGAGATCTTAGAGAGATAGCCTGGGCCTGACAAGCCCCTCTAGGGCGTTGGACATAACCCATTCTTCTAATGAATCCAGTGTTTTCTATCCTTTTTTAAGTTCCAGGTGTGCCACTGTCAATTGCGTATCAATTTCAAGATGTGACGTTCCAAAAAAGTTCTTTGGGTCTCATCAGCGAACGGGGTTGCACTACTGATGTAAGGTTTTTTGGCCCTTACGAAGCAAGAGGACGCAAATCCACAGGGTGGAGGTGGGGAATAAACATGGTTTGTTGGTCTGACTTCGGTAACCACTATGCGTCCCGAAATTATGAGCCGGGCGATGAATCCCGGATTCCAAGTCAAAGGGCTTACCCAACGGGCACGCCGCCCTATCGAGTCGGGTGAGGGAACGAGCACAACACAGACGAAACCACTGTGTATAGGGTGGGGGTGCGCGCATTTCCAGTCCGGACTTTCAGCCCCATTGTTCCAATATTTTGGACACAACGGTCCACGGTCGATAACACATGGCCCTTCACACATGCCTCTGTAACCGTTTCAGCGCTTGAAAAGCAGTGCTGGGCTGGGAACCGGCATGCGCCGGTGAGTGCAAATGGATATTTCCCCCAATGGATTGTTCCATCACGATCGTTTTCTCCCCAAACATTAGATAATAAAAAGCTTCATTCATGAACGAACCAGATTTACAAGTCACTAAAGGCTTACAAAAACCTAACAATCCTTCACAGAATCTGAGACACGTCATGCTATGTTTTTGTTTGTCACGCCATATGTGGACCCTGTCTTGATGCTTTATAGTCATACTGCCAAAGCGATAAGCGCCGCTTGGTATGTCTGAATTTCCTGGCCTCGTTATTGAACCTGACCACATGTCTTATCTAACCATTTTATCCATATACATGGGTGTCGTGATGTTGTTGCGTTACCGAGATCGGAGTGGACAGCTCGTTCAAAAATGTCCAGGTTGAGGGGCTTTTGTTGTCTGGACATCTGCTATCCAGGATGCGAAGGCAGTTTAGTTGGTGTCGACACAAAACTTTTGCATCATACACGATTTGTTTAGGTGACTAAGAGCTAGGATAACATGTCGATGCATGTGAATACTGATCTAATTGAGCGGGGAGGGGTGGGGTAAGGGCGAACGCACTTGTTAACAGTATGGTGTTTGTCCGCAGATAGAGTCATCCAGGACTTTAGAAGAACGTGTAGCGAACAAGCTTGTTCTCGGTGATTCATCATAAGGTCAAATACAACACATTTATACGGGTTAATGCTGTATGAGAAAAAGTACGGTAATTGATCGAACGGTTCGTTATCAGTTTCGGAAGGATCAGGTCGATTGGGCAAATTAGTGTTGGCTGTTCAGATAGTGGTCATGATTACGTAATCTGTTCGGTCCGGACTTGGACACCAGGCAATGGAATTTTCAGTGTTGTTACGAAACATTTGTGAATACATATTGCGGGGAGGAGAGTAAACGGATGGCTATTGCTTCTGGGACTGCCAACAGGCGCTCTCTTGGACATGTTTAGATTGTAAATCAGGAGCGCGATTGATGGGACGGAATAAGCCATTGAGATCGACTGAGTGGTTGAACTCCATTAGGTGTGCAGCGATAGAAGACAAGTAAGATTTTGCCGAGCCCCGAGTTATCCACACCGAATGATGCTCCCGCATGCGCTCAGATGACCACCGTGTCACGTGGCCTGCGCAGCTCGTGTCACAGCCATAAACGAAATGGTATACATAGTAAGAGGCAGCATGATCAGGTAATGTATCTTTCAACCGAGGGCGCAAAATCAATATGGAATTAAACTGAACATGTAGTTTTGCTGCAAAATAAGTCTTGTTGAAGGCTATGCTAAGTTTGTTGCTTATATTTTCGGAGGCGGTATTCCCCCTAAAAACCAGTGAAGTGTAGGCAGCTTTTTCCTCCGTAGGGTACGGATTATCCGATTTTGTTCCACTTAACATATGCCTGTGAACAAACTGTTCGGGATAACAGTTTTCAACTAGTACTTTCCTCTTCTAGAGAATCACTCAAGCTTATTTTCTTCGCTCTGTTGACCGTACATCGAACAAGAATAATTTTCTGTCTTGATGGTACAAAACCATAAAAACTTGTATATTGTCCGGTCCACGTTAACTTACACTGTACTTCCCTTTGTATCGTCCCATCTGAGCGGCAGGACAGGAAGAAGTCTAGGAACAAGACGTATTGGGGTGACTCAGGGTTCATGGTAAGATGGATGTTCCTCTGGGATGAGTTGAACTATTGCAGCATTCCCCTGGGGCTCACTGATTCATCTGTTACGCAAATAATATTATCTACACATCGGTTGCAAAGAGTGAACGAGTTAAGCTGGACTGCTAGCGCACGGCTTGCAAGCTTTTCCATGAAAATCTCAGCTAGTAATGATCCTAATGGTTATCCCATTGCTACCCCGTCCTTTCGTCGATATAGTTTATCCGAAAATTGAAACTGAACATTACAGATACAACGGTATAATAGTCGTTTTAGTTCTTCTATCGGTAATCCCACATTTATGGAGTTGTTTTTAAAGTAATCGTCTTGAAACTCAATTGTTTCTATGGGCGGGATATTAGTGAGTAGGGTTGTTGCTTCAAGTGAGAATATTTTTTGTCTTGACACGTTTAGTTCCTTCAAGATTTCAACAAATTCGAAAGAATCACTCAAACTGTGGACTGCTAGCTGTCTCCTTACATGCTCTAACATCTCAGCTAGCCATTTTTAAGTTGCATGATATGGGGAATTAATCATGTCCAGGATCGGTCGCAAGGGTATTTCATTTTTGTGAACCTTAGGCAAACCGTAAAGTCTAGAGACAACAGTGCCCACTGGTCTGACTCTTGAAAAAGTACCTGAATCGATAAGTCTCGTCTGTTTCAAGCATTGTAACGATTTTGCTAAAGCCTTCTCTAGGACTGTCCAGACTAGAAGTGTAGATGCTCCTGACGGCAGTTTAGAATCGATACTTCCATTTCCTCGAGGCCACTTCGGATGTGGGCCCTAGAATGACTAACTAGATCTCCATGTGTCTGTCTGTCTGAATGTCGTCTATCTGTATGCTCACCTGTTTGTTAGTGTGATTATGGTCATGTTGAGTTATGTTGGATCACATTTTTTCCGGTTAATTTCAGTTTGGTGGGCAGTAGCTGCACACAACTTGGTCTGGACAAACACATCATATTGAAACCAGATCACATTCCTATAGCTCATCGATGTACGCTTATCGACGTCGTTAACAGCTTCCTAGAGGTCATTTGTACATTCCGTGCAATAAATATCCGATTTTCACCCTAGATATCGTGTCTGGTTAACGCCCGTATATGAATAATGACTAAATGCGTCATTCATCAAAATATCTACCACACAGTGTTCCACTACACACGAACCAAAACATTACCTTATTGAGACAAATCCACAGTATCTTTTATCAGATTCCTTATTTCAGTCAGAGCTGACAGAATCCGTTAAGTATACGAACCTGCTATTTTGTGTTAGGGATGTGTTATTCTACTGACGGATCAACATTATCTTCACGCAGTAATAAAACTTTCATACGGATCTCTCTTGGTTAGACGGCCGCCAGTCAGCCGATATTCGAACCGTATGTACAATTGAACACGAAGGTAGCGGACAGGGTACATTTGCTTTGAAATGGGCCGTGTATTCTCTTCTCATATACCGATACGGAGTTGTTCCACATTTGTTGAACACGGAAATAAACGAATGGAGGTTAAGTGTGGAAGCCAATGAGAAGAGATGGTTTGATGAATAAGTGACACTCATCCTTGATCATGTAGGCGATCAATGTTGAGAATGGTAAACAATAGGTTTTTAATTCAGGCTGACTTGGTCGACTGTGCAATAGGCTTAGGGGCACACGTTTGCACAGCCGAAATACCAGAGCTTTATACGTTCATGGGACGGAGTTTAATATCTACGTGCACGTGACATGTAGCGCCGTTCACAGAAACCCTAACAGAACAGATCAATAAAGAACATAAGAAGAAAAGCATCAAACTAATTAGAACTGGTGGCTAGTTCGACTCCTCAGTAGATACCTCTCATAAAATATTGGTGAAACGAAGCGGGCAGATGATGTGCATCTAACAGTCGGTTTTTATTGTGAATTGCTTGACCGGTTCATCATAACTTACCGGCTGAAAATTTTCATATTTAGTTAACAACTCCTAACGTCAAGCCTTATCGTGACCAGCCATAGTAGGGGAATGCCGTTACCTGCACTGTAATCGTACCGTTATGTTGACACAGCAGCTAGCAGACCCCTGAATCGATTGGTCTCCCTCCTGAGTTATCCGAAGTCAGAGCGGAATTGCAACAGTTTTCCACCTATCCCAGGCTATCCGTCCAAGCTTGGAAATCACGATCGATCGATTAATTCGAGTGCTCCAGCCCTGCTATCAATTGTCATTTATCACAGACACGCGTTAACCAGACGTCATGCCTAAAAAATGGTGTTGAGAATGGGTCCGAGTACTTGTTATGCGGAAATTACCAGTGATCTCGTATAACACTTTCAACGGCACCGACAAACGAACATCAAGATGTAGCCAGCTCTAGCTAATGGTATTCAGTGTTCCGTATACGCCGCGTGTGAGTTATCTCTAGAGTACAAAAAATGTCTCGGCATTGGTAACAGTTCCCTCCAAAATAACACATTGTCCTCTCAGTCGCGATTCAACAGTGCGAGCTGGAACAGCATAATATTCAGTCCAGTCCAATCAGCAGTTTTCAAAGCGATACAAGTTTGTAGAAGACGAAACAACTCAATACGGACAACAATTTTTTTTCCGGCAAACTCTCCACTCAGATCTCAATAATGCAGCAGGTCGGCTTCATCACGGTACCCAAGCGTGGAGAAATTAGTCAGATAGGATACGGCTCAATAACACGGCCAGAAAATTTAGACATGCCAAGCGATGCTTATCGTTTTGAAAACATTGTTGGTCTTCTTAAGGTCTGTTGGAACATTTTTGCGATTGCCGTGCTTGATTCGATTATTGTTGAAAAGTGGGCTCTACATATCGTTAATCTTTTTAAAAAATCATCCTTATCCTTACATCAGCTACTACAATAATTTCTTTTACGGTAATTCTATCTGAACCACGTAAAATTCTAACTATCGAAATTAGACTTTATTCTTTTGTACTGTTCTTGATTAACTTGTAAGTTCCATTATTTTCCTGTCCACGACCAGTTGTTTTTCTCCGAAACAACCGAATGACCATTTGTTTAAGTGAGCTCAATTTTTTTATTGTCCCATGTTAATGGGCGGCGTTAAGTTGTGCACTTCGTTGTTAGGGCTTATTGTTCAGTTTCTGAGGGAGTTTACCACTCAGGGTGAGTGACTTCGAGAATGACGAAGTCCCACATTGTGCGAATCGCCACAGGTCCAGATGACTATGCCGTTGTCTGGGCTGATCATGCTTCCTTGGACCGACAATATGCCTCCTGACGACCAAGCACTTCTCTGAGAACCGAGGTTGTAACGATGTCTCATGAGCCATTCCCCTTTTTGGTCAAGAACCAGTTGGACAGTCAAACCTTAGATGAGGTTCCCGTTTCTTTTAACTTTAATTCCCTGAAGGTTACAAACGATTAGTCTATTCCGATTGCTTTAAATGCTTGCAAAAGCCTTCCTAATGATAGGATCCTACTTGAGCTGAGTATTGTTAAGCATGATTGCTGTTTCTTTGGGGCCCCTATGGTTAAGCAGAGTTCCGGCCACAGTGTAGCGATACGGATGGTTGTGGCTCCACCGGAGAAGGTGGAGAGTGTGACCAAATCCACCGCTGTTTTTCCCGTTCGACTTATTCATGTTCTGATGGATGTTTTTAATGAAGATTCTGATGATCTCTCAGAAGAAGAAAAAGAAAACCCCAAGTGCAGGGAATTTAGATTTGAGACGTAGGCTGCTCGAGCTCAACAGGAGATACCGTAGACCCATGGAATCAGAAGCCGTCTCGACAGGTGAGACCAGATTGAGTGCTGTGCCAAGAGATAGTATCAGCTCCTCTGTTCGACGGCGGGACTCTGAATCGTCCCCTTTCAATCTAAACCCTGCTGAGGTGTTACAGCGGGTACTCACGCCGTTGGTTCTTAGAGTCAGTCTTCCAAAAGTTGTTGTGGTCAGTTTCGATGGATCTCCGAATTATTTTACCTTTGTTAGTAATTTTGAAGGTAACATAGCAGATAAATTGGTCGACAAAACATGAAAGCCACCTTATTTTTTGCATTGTTTTCGTGGAAGGGCAAGAAAGGTAATCGAACAGATAGGGTTTACAGAATCACCAACAGTTTGGTTGCCGGTATGCAACCGGTCCCAAATTGGTCGATGAAGTTTTCGATGGTTTGTGTGGACTAGGCAGTCTATTCATAGGCTGTCAGACGTTGCTGTTGCAGCTAGATTACAGCGCAGAACTAAACTGCCCAACCGATCTCGTTAAAACGGTTAGGCGATTGTCGCACCACTTATGCTGAGTGCATAACTGAGTCCGGAACAGAACCTACTTTAAGCGACCTATTGAATTCTGTGGAGAAAATAGTGGCGGTTAGCGATAATCAGCATGGTCAGTTGGCCGCTCGCTCATTAGGCAGGACGAGTAACCCAACATCCTCTGGACCCTCCGGAGTCAGGTACTGGAGATACAACGTCGGAGTAGGTTTGGTTTATAACAGGATGTACTTGGAGTGCCCGTATGTAAGGTTAATCACAATATTTTCGATTGCGCTCACCTAGTCGCTGAGAAACACCGGACATTGTCTTCTTTGTTTGAAAGTGAACCGTGTTGCCAGGTCTCATGGAGTGCAGATACGATGTACGATACCCGGTCGTGGTCGACGTCATCATATACCGGAACTAAGTCAGAACGAGAAAGTAAAATCATTCTTGTGCACAGCTACAGCTAATCTGAACGGTGTGTGCTTAGGATTCGTCCCGATAATGTTAGTTGATCCAGAGACGTTGATGAGAACGTATGCCTTTTTAGACTACAGGTCTGACACTACGTTGTTCAGTGAATCTATTGCAAGGGCTATTGGTTTGCAGGGACGACCCTGTCAGCTGATGTTCCGTACTGTATACGGGACTTGTGCAACACCATGCCCTCAAGTGTCAGTTGAGTTGCAATCCTTAGATCACCAGCACTCTGTAACAGCTGATTCAGACAATACGGTAAAACAGCTGCTGCGGACGCAAACTGTCGTCTTTCAACAGTCTGAGGTAGATAGTTCGATCCACCTGAGGAACTTTTCACTTGAGAGTGTAACTGAAAACGGCGCAGGAATCCTGATGAGATGCAAAATTCCTAAGGCACACTGGGTAATGAAACAGAGACTGGGCAGTGACAACCAACCATACGTAAGCTAGATTATCACAGGCTCGTGTCATACCATACCTCGGAATAAACATTTTGTAAACACTGCCGGAGTACGTCAAATCTTCGGTTAGATGACATAATCCGAATCACACGATTTAGATTTCGCTGGAGAAAGCACTTTGGAGGACAAACAGCTTCCTGTGGGGGACAGATGAGCCTCGAATAGGACTAAAAGCAGCGTAGTACTTGCGAACGGTTACTACGACATAGACCTGCCGTGGAGACAAGATGGAGATGGCTGAAAATCAACCCGCCACATTGATGATAAGGCTTATTTATAACCTCAGTTGTGACTATTAATGAAGGCATGTGCCTTCAGGATTAAATCCGGCCGATATGACTTCCGGGGGAGCATCACAAATCTCAAGCAAGAAGATGAAACTCTGGCTGTAAGATCCGAGCTTTCTGCTGAATCTAGAAGAACAACAGTTGAAGGTATATAATTTCTCTTATTTGTTAAAGGAAGACCTTGAGGCTATACGCTCCCTTGTTGTGATTGCAGAATCTAACTTTGGTTTTATATTGAACCAACTGTTGCCAAGATACTATAATTGGAGTAGATTGCTGCAGGCCGGAGCTTGGTTACCACGTTGTTAGGTTTATATCGGTGGCGATTTGAGCTAAACAAAGTGCATCAGTCCGAATGGGGCCACGTCGGATTTTCGAAATGAATACCTCTTGGCTCAAAGTAATAAAGTTTGTCCAAGAACGCGAGTTTTCCAGGAAAATAAAGGTACCGGGTGCCCCCACCATAAATTCTGCTAGGGTGGGTAGTGTTAGGAGGCGCATCTCCTAACGAGACAGCCAGGACGCATCACGCCACATCGATCGACCGGCCCAGCTTCGATGCCATGACCGTAGGTGGTGGTATAGTCCCACTCAGCCAATCAGATTGCATGTGTGCGGTCGAACACCTGTGCGCCGTCTGGTCAGTGTATTTTCTCGCGGCTAGCTTCTAATACCCCCTGTAACGTGATTTGTTCTGACATCCTGACTGCCATATATAACTCTCATTTGATTCGCTTCGTGTCTGTCGGCCATCTATGGTAATCGTTTGTCCTATAAATTTAGAGATTCTGTGGCCTAAGTTTTGTCTCGGTCGTTCAGTACGCAGTGTAGCCGCGTCTCTTCTGATTTCTTGTTTTTTGGGTCAAACGACTGAGCGCGTACCAAAGGGTAGACTTGAATTACAAAGAAATTTGAAAACAACCACAATTCAGTGTCTTGTTTTATGTGCTTAAAACAAGGACCATTTTTGGTCCAAGCCTTCCATCTAGCATGATGTGGGTCAGTAGCTGACCACTGGAGTCAGTTTTCATTGAGTGACTCATTAGTTTGTCGTAGCGCATTTTTGTATATGTGTATGGTTGCTTAACTCTGCATCACATTTTCGTGTTGAATAGCATAGGATTGTGGTCAGCTACCAGGCAATGCATGTCAAAGTTGGCGCTACTGTGACCGAAAATGATGAGTACGATGGCTGCCCGGAGGAAAAGAAACAAGCAATGATAGTGTGGTGACGATGAGTGGTACGCCACTAGTGAATAGCCAGCTGGATGTGATTGCCGAAACAATCAGAAGAAGGCCAATGAAGCTTGAAACGACGTTCTGTACGAATGAACTTAACATTGCCATATTTCAGCACCGGACCATAACATCTATATTTTAGCATGTAGACGAGTGTTTCTGCTGAGATATACCTCATCTGCCAGCGGTCTTCCGAATGCGACTAAAGTAGATCATTTGTCATGGTCAAAATAAGTAGGGGTCGTATCTGTCTCAGGGCCTCACGTTCATTGCCATTACAGTCCAGGATGTTCAGATAGGGAACTCGGGCAAGCTGAGTGTCCATACTGCGTTATTCATTGATAACCAAAACGCACGTACCTCGACTGAATAGTCTTGTACCGTGGCTCATCCAAATGGAGATTTGCGGGTATACAATGACATTTAACAAAACCTGGTTTAAGTTACTGATGAGTAGTTGGGGGATTTAGTTTATTTTCAAGTTGACCATCACTCGCATTTGATCGCAGCCTTCGCATTCAGATAGACTTTCTAGCGTGGGCGGAGTGCAAATCCTGGTCGTGGCAAGGATACGCATTACTGACGAGCTCTAATGAGAGCGAAACTCGAGTCTGGTGCTTCTTTTCCAAAGAGGCTGGTTGGAAAGTCAATCTGAATGCGAACGCTGCGATCAAACATGGGTGATGATCAAATTGAAAATAAACCAAATCCCCGACTACTCATTAGCAATCTAAAATATCGCCTCGCAGGTTTAATGAGATCAGTGATCACGACCTCTCTCGGAAGTCCTATTCGCGGGGTTATCGACTGGAGTTAACAGGACAGTTACTGTTTCTCCTCTCGAGACGATTGGGCAACCTGATCACTGTTCACAGGCGAGAGTGGTTAAGCGTTCAGATTTGATAGTTCGGTCGTGCCTTATGTGAGGTCAATGGCGCAGTGGTTAACACGGTTGCCTCCTGATTGGAATGACCGGAGTTTAAATCCCGGCCGTGGCAAGGATATGCAAGTTCTAATGAGAGCGAAACTGACTGTTGAGGGACAGCTGATTAGCGTTTTGTACATCATTGTTACTCGCTGCAAACGAAGTGATACTTGCTTCAACCGTGAAAACGGCTGAGTAGTGACTTGGTGTCCTCTGTTGATAGCTACTTTTCATACTCAGCGTCTAATTTACCACCTCTCCTGTGTTCTGTTCAACGGTCCCTGTTAAGCTCTTTATTCTACTAGTTGACGCTTTCCGTCGCCAATCTCCTGTCCACTAACTGCACACGTGGTTAACACAATGAAGACTACTGGTGCCAACTACGTAGACATAATCTATGAAGCGCAGCCACACAAAAGACAGGAGCTAGATTCTGTTGATATGGAGCTCTGTGGACCCAGTGAGCACACAGCAGTTTTTGATATTGCGTGCCAAAGTTGAGTTTAAGAAGGATTTATCTAGGACAAAGAGTAGTCGTTACTTGGACTGTTGACACGTCACTGTCATCAGACTGCGCCAAATACCAGTTAGGTGAAGTCGAATGAGAATATGGAATTCCGTTGATTACTAATAGATCGCTGAATATATCGACCAATAGAGTGTCATGTAAACTCGAGAACTGTTTTCTAGGTCGGTGAGAGGAAATTCAACTTGTTTTGTGTCAGACCGATTGGACGTGCATTAAGAGGAACGATGGCATGCGGATCTCTCCGTATATATACTGGAATCGATTGCAACGCTTCTTCTCATGAACGATTTAAGAGATTCCTCAACTTTTTCAAGCACCAAACAGCAACCCGTACCAGCGAACGTGACTGTGTCTACAGCATTGTGGTATGGGTGTTCACTAACCCGAATGCATAAACCTTGTAACTGAAATTCTCGTTACATGGCTTAAACTCTGGATTTTGTTGGTGAGTACTCACTTGTGGTACAGTTGGTAGCTTCGGCTACACGCGGCATCCGGCGGGTCCATATGCTCTGATTTTGGACAAGCCCGCACTTCCCTGTGTCCATCAGTTTACGGATGTGCACACTAACTTTACCGTTTTGTTCGCCGGTTAAACCTGGACAAAGCCCTTGAGACATTTTACAATGACATCAGGACAAGCGGAACTGTCACGGAGACATCACAGGATGGAAAAAAATACGCCAATCCATCAATTCTGTCTGCATTGTGGTGCTTCAGAGCATTTGGTTTTATTCCAGGTTTGACAGGAGTCCGTACCCGAACCCGTTCGTTATGGTAACTCAGTGATGGGATTTCAGAAGTTTGTTCTAAAAATTAAAAAATATCTTCTTTTCAGGCGTTTCAATTGAATCATTGTTGTTGTTTACCTTATTATAAGCCTCAGTGGATTTCTATGAGTAGTCAATCTGTAGCAAATTTTTTCTCGGAATCTCTTGTCCTGCCTGCGACTTATCACAGGAGCAAAACCGTTTGGCTACATAAGACGGGAAGTTTCACCAAACCTAATTTATACGTATCTGATCATATCCGGAGAAAACTGGAGCTAATGACGATCATACGTTGTTTTGCAATCAAATGAGTGATATATTTTGCCATATGCACGTCGAACAACTAGAAGAGGCCAAAATATTACAAAAATCAGCTTTACAAGGATGGGTTCAAGTTATTATTAATGGAGTTAGTCAAAAATTACTGAAAATGGTCACTGTCAATGTATCGTTTACACAGTTGAACACACTTTCAACGGATAACATGTACATAATTTATGCTTGCGACTGAAAAGAGTAAACGAAATTAAGAAGAGATAGAGTTACGAAAAATTTGGGGTTCGGATGTACTCAAACCAGTGACAGTGCTCAAACGCAGTAAGCACTCCACCAGCTGAACTATGAAGTCAAGTTAGGTGTTCAGAAATTGAACAGTTGGAATCAGTTCTCTACCCAACCCTCTGAGTCATACATAATCTGTCAAATGATCCGGAGAGTTGACTGTCCAGGCAGGATATCCCAAGCAGTTCAGGATGGAATCCACTAACACAGTGGACTTTAGCGTCCATAACTAGTGTGGCCAATACGATGATTTGAAAGAGACTCAACTATCAAATCGGTCACATTACCTAGAAGTGGAGGAAATGCGAACAAAACGCAGCATATATCCACATTTTGTACTAATTTAGGCTTAATACATGCCCCTATTTTCGTCTTTAATGTAAACAGGTGAACGAAATAAGATGTGACCCAGCCCGTTTACGTTACTTTGTTCAAGCCACGCCTAGTTTTAAAGACTATACTTGTAGTGAGGAGATACGGTCGCACCATACTACTCACACCACTATTCAGTAGCAGCATGGATCGAGATGATCGCGGATCGAGATAATCGCGTGATAAATACGGCAGAGATACGGGATGGATCGTTGGAGGACAGAATGACATATAATGGCTTTCGCTACACGACGGAACTGATGCATGGTGTCTAAAGCGACTGGAGTATCCTCAGAAGAGTATGGTGTGCAAATGAGTGTTTCCGTTTCTTGGCGTGCTCAGACGATTAAGTAGTGTGTTGGTCTCCCCAACAAAGCAACCTTTGAGTCGTCCGCCTTCTGGATTCACAACATACTTTCGTAGATATGAAGGAAGTTATTGTCGTGGTGACTTCAGTTATGGGCTTAAATAGCTCATTATCTAACTCATCGTGGGCTGGTTAACCAAATGATAAAATCTTCAGCAACAGTATAGACTCTAGTACATCATAAAGAAATGTGAAATCATTCATATATCACATTATCACTAACCAACATAACAAGTATTCATGTGAACACAAACACGAAGCATGGGGTTGGTCAGATGTTGTACAAATACCGCATGGTTAGCTGGTGAAAAATCAAATCATAACTACAGTTCAGAATCTGTTAATTTTTAGTGTGCAATCAGGGGTTTTATGAAGAGCGATGTGCGAGTGGCAGAGGAACACCAGGTGACTGTCGATCCACGCTACCCAACACAAAAGACAATGAATGCTTATTTGGTTGGCTGATTGCCTACCTAGAAAGGACCACAATAAAAGTCGATCACACTAATTTATGAAACGTAGAAATGTATGCAAAAGTGACTGCATATTGCCAGATTTTCCTTCTAAACAAACATTCTAGTGTCAGATGTAAGTACGTGAAATCGACTGTGATCCACAGTTAAGCATTTCGAGTCACTTTCGACTTCGACATTCAAGATCACGGGGTCAAGATTTCCAGGCTTATATCCATGGCAGTGAGGAAATTTGAATGATGACGAACTGTGTGTTCGTTGTCATGGATATGCGTGTAATAACCACGAACTTAGGTGCTCCATTTGGAAAACAGTAGGCAAGGACATACTTGCAGTACACTTGAACCGATTTGGTGGACTGAAGTGTATGAACTACCGAACTTGTTCGAGTTTCAGAAAGTCCACCGTGTGCTTCCTTCTTCAAATACCTCTATGTAAATGGAACTTAGCAAACTAAGACGTTACTCTGCCTTGTGTTTCAAAATACTCAGGTGGTTGTTAATCGATTGCAACTCAAGCAAAATCGGCCGAAAAATTGTACACATTTCTTTCCAGGACAACCAGGTGATCATGCAAATTGACTATTAGACAGAAACGTTACAAAACACATAGTAATCATTCTAATATATACTCTGTGAAACCAGTATGGGATAGCGGACTCTAAACAAAAATGCATCGTCGCAATCGTGTAAGAAAGAATTATATAACTTAGCAACATTCAGCACTAATAGCAGTTTTCACATTCTCAGACTTTCGAACAGAATTACCGGACTTGCGGCTCGATCCTCGGTCGGGATTGGAACCTCGGCCACGCATTCATGAGACAACAATGCTCACCACTGCGTCATTCATTTCATGATAGGGAACTTCACTTTCCCCATCCGAAACTGCCGCTTAAATCAAGAAAATAATTTTGTCTAATCAGAATGAACTGTAACTGTGAGGACAATCCAGAGGTGACCTTCACCATTTTTATCTCGTTGACCATTACCCCGCCGTCCCCAATGGTGAGTTGGTGACCGTAAATACCATTTTCAGCAACTGCTCTTCAATCTCATGATTCTAGTGTTCGTAGGTCATCATGCGTCATATAAATACCTGCATTTCTCTCTCTGTTACACATGTTTTAGAGCGGAACAAAGTGGCTTTTTGCACTAGTCTTTTGGTTTGACTTAGGGGCAGTTAGCGGGGACACTCACATTATTCCCGAGACCAGGATTTTCCGTTTTCTGAAACTCCGAGCACAGAATTCCAACTTTTTCGAGTGCACTTCTATTTCGAGATTGATCCAGCGTATCTTTTCGGAGGTTTACAACATTTTAAATTAGGCTTGAATGAAATGTCCTATGCAAACGTTCGACCACACCCGTTTATGAGCAAAGGCCAGGTTGTCTGATCGCCTCTAGAGGAGACAGTAATCGTTGAGCGGTATTTCGTTTACTGCTTATTAATAAATAAAAGAACAAATGAACACAAGCCCACGAGGCTCAGTAATCCAC
>QNGE01000046.1:295045-351345 GCA_008508345.1 Paragonimus westermani | reverse complement strand
GTGACGCCCACACATGAAGACAACTAAACTCGCAGACACACAACACAACTTCCGACGCCACGTCTCGGACGCTGAACAAGACAGCTACGCTACAAGGCAACAGACACCAAGTCAACGGACACGAGGACGTGAGCCACACCACAACCGCACGTCCTTGCTACATTGCCGACACCGGCACACGCCTGGATATTGTTATCCACATTTTTATCAACCGGACATCATCTCGTATTGCACACGAGTCTCATGACTTGTCCATTTCTAATCATTTCACTGTTTATGCCCATTCGTATTACACACCCTAACACTCAACTGTGTACCATTCTTTCATTATGAGTAGTTAGCGTCAGACCATAGTTATTTATCTACAGCCCACACCAACTCACCTACGTGACAATGGCAAACGGATATCCTGAAAAGTTCACAGACCTTCACAGCATGATGGACAAATGCAATGAGTCAGTCCAAATAGCTCAGAAGAAAGATATACTTCTAGTTTTGCAATTCAAAGTGGGTCAGTTGACAAACGAGGTCAGGCACAAATTGAAATCTGCTCTATCCCGTACGTATGCGGTTGCCCAATCATGCTCGGTTCAAACCACCAAACGACCCGTTCTACACAATCACGAACGCAGTCGGTGTGACTATTCTGTCGAAAGAGACCGACTGGAAAGTCCATGGGAATGCGACAGCTGCGATCAATTGTGGGTGATGTTCAATGTATGTGAAAACCGAAATCCCCTACTACTCATCAGTATTCTGTCTGTCACGTTGTCTACCAGTCCACCCGCAGCTTCGGTGGCGTTTACAGAGACAGAACAGACGGACAGTTATCTCAGCGAGTGGCAAAACACGTCCCGAACTGGCAAACGGATATCCTGAAAAGTTCACAGACCTTCACAGCATGATGGACAAATGCGATGAGTCAGTCCAAACAGCTCAAAAGAAAGATATACTTCTAATTTTGCAATTCAAAGTGGATCAGTTGACAAACGAGGTCAGGCACAAACTGAAATCTGCTCTATCCCGTACGTATGCGGCCGCCCAACGACGCTTGGTTCAAACCACCAAAGGACAAGTTCTACACAATCGCCAACGCAGTTTGTCTAGACATTCTGTCCCTCACGTTGTCTACAATTTCACTCGTAGTTGCAGTGACGTTTACATAGACAGTACAGACCAACAGCTATCCTATCGAGTGGCAGAACACGTCCCGAACCAGTTAAAACAACTGATGACACAACAGTCTCAAACGGGTGAATTTGTTGTTCGAAACCCCGCATCATCGAATGCCAGACACCTCATAATAATAAGTCACCAGATTGACCTACTTAGAGTATTCAACGTGTTCTTACGCAAACAGAGCCCGGAACCATTAACCCTTAACATATCTACGCCGATCATACCTCACTAGCCTGCCATATGAGCACAAAAGTGCTTGAAACAACCTATCGGGTTGCCGTGGTGTTAATGACGTAATACGTGGTGTGATCGTCCGCGTGTCCATGCCCTATTTATTAGTAATATATAACCTGCATGTTTTACGTTTTTGACTGATGAAGGTAAACGAAATGTTTACATATCACAGAATACCTTCCTTCTGCACTGATGAAGTCATTAAAGGGAACCTAGTGTTTCAAGTTTCCACATTCCCGATAAAACTGTGATAATAATCGCACTCAGGCTTTTCCGATCATGCAAATTTATTTTAGCCTGAAGTTTCTGTAACTTAATCATTAGTACATCGAGTAGACCAAGTCAACCCACGAGGATGATAACAGTCCCGGTGCGGTCGCCAATTTCGTGTTACGAGCGCTGTGGAAATAATTGGGTATGTGAACAACACGAAGGGAAGGAATGCGGTAACAACACTGGAAAAGGTGAAAAATGCAAACAGAAGTGAATCCATTTGACTGAGCAAACCACGGCTACAACGTTCACGGCTATATGCAAAAGATTCTTTAAGTGGTGCCATGGAGATTCGCAAGCAGAGTAAATATACATAATAAAAAAGTGGTTCTTTCCTATACTACTATAAACTAATCTGTTCAGATCGGCACAGTGTTAAACAGCTCGTATAAATCTGAGGTGAATTAAACAGAACAGTGGTCACGTGAAGCATCTGAAGTAGTTGTCTGCTTGTAGTAATCGATGGGAAGAAAAACTGAGAGCGACTGGTTGAAAGTGCACAACTTCAAAACCGAACACGTGAAACGTAAAAATGAAAAGTGCAAAGAAGAAATTCCTAGAGAAAAATACCGATGCTTGTGCTAAGTACTTAAATCAACAACAAACCCCAAAGTGTTTCTGTTCAGTACGATTTCAAAGATAAGCTCGAACGGCTCACAGGTAGCATTCGAAACGCTGAAGACTGTGTGAAGACATCTACCGAAGCGGTTTCTAAATACACTGATGAAAACTTCGATGGACTTTGATAGAATGTGTAAAGAGGCAAGGCAACGGTGTACTTGTCGTGGGGCGGCAAATACTGGCACCAGGTGAAGTACACACTCTACATTGGCATTCTTTCTTGTCTGATTTTAAGCCCTTGGAATGCTTACGAGAATAACTGATGCTTTGCTGATATGCTGTGGGATGCGTGAAATAAAACGCACTCCTCGCCTCTAGATCTAGATTGGTGAATCTAAAGGACGTGATGATGGACACTGACTGAGAGCCGGTGACTTTGCCTGTTGTTATAACTCTACCAGTAGTACAGAACCAGAACACGAGACTTAAGAGCGTTACACTTGTACATTTGCCAACACGAATGTAGCATGTTAACCATGAATGTGACCAGTCTGGCAATCAACCAATCAGAAAGTAGAAACTGGTTGATCTAATTTAACCAGACTACCAACGGCTGGTAAGACAAATAAGCAGGCGATAGGACCAAAGTACATCGAACATCTGCAACAGTGAGAACGCATCTGCAACACGTGTACTCTAATCTTGAGTTTGGGGTCTAAAGCAGACTTCTCCAGTATGTACGTAGGCAAATCATACTGCAGGTGTATGACCATTTGTACCGTGCAGATATTTCTTTTCACAGTAATTAATTCACAATTGTTCGCCAACTGGAGTGTCCAAGCAACTGGGTTTTTCTTGTCTAATGAGCATTCCTCTTTTTGATTCTGTGATTCCTTGATCTTCTTCACTGTCTTCGTTGAATTTGACGCCGAAATACCAGATGAGTCTTCTGAGATACGAAACAAACGTTCTTTCAGCATTAGGACACGTTTAATCTAAAACACTATCTGAATTTGTTGGAACAATGTCATCAGTAGGTTAATATATTCATTCCCGATTCTTGTCCGAAACTCCAATCTGTGTGGACGTCAGAATAACTATGAAGCGCTGTACTTCTTCTAATGCTACTGTCAGTAAGTCATTGTCCGCCGGCGCGCACCTGGTCTGTGTTTTTTATCACCACTGAGTAATCTCACTTCACTTGATTAGGAATCATGTTATTATGGCTATTAACTGTTGTGAGACGAAAATCTTCTATCAATTTTTACTGATTTTTCCTCTTTCTACACTTCGCTTTTCACAATTGTGCAATGAAAAATCCGATGTTTACAAACACTGTAAACAGCTTTTAAACACCAAAATGTTAGCAACATGTTAGCAACAACCATGGGAAGTTTAACTATTGGATTTACAGGAAACAAGTACTGTTAGCAGTTGCAGGGCAGACAATCTGTATGGGCCAACAGTTTATGCACACACAGGGCCGGATGGCGAGTATTGATTAACATTGCCTTGGAGGGAGCAAGCAAGCAAGTTAGTAAGGTCAACAACGTGACTTGTTTTAAACAATAAAATTCCAGTTTCCATTGTTGACATCTAAGCCATAAGAGAGGCATAGATGGAGATGCCGATCTACCTACTGATATTTTGTTTGACCAAGATACTGATACTGCACATAAATATTAACGTGGATGCATGATCATTCTTTTCAAATGCATGTTCTCTTTCTCCTCTCAGCTCTCAGGCGATCACTATGTGCCTTTTAGTGGTCTTACAATCTCGCTCTCTTTCTGACTTAACACAAGTAGACAGCTTTCATGACCTCATTTAGAGCTAGATAAGTTCGACTAGTTTTGCGTGATCGAATCTGATCACAAACAAATTACACGTGCAGTGATTTAATCAGGAAAGATCGGACTAGTAGTCATGGTAGTTACTTATGTGATATCACTGCAGTCACAACCCGAGGTAAACAGTCAACAGCCAAATGGTATGTAAGATCAAATTAAGGTTAGACAATGGCAATTCTTTACTCGCATTAGGCCGCACCTCTAGGTCTATCAACAGGAAGACCGTAATATGGATCAAGAGGACTGATCATAAGTTTGGGCCGAAAAAACACTGGAATACAAAAAAAAACAAAGATATTGTGGTCGATGTAGAGGGTATATGCAATAAAAAGAATCTCTATAAAAGCTTTTCTACGCTATCGGTTTGAACGTGTATCATATCCATGCAAGTTCAATTCGTATAGGAATTGTTCTCATGAAAGAGGAGCGACCGCACGTTGGGGAAACTGTACAGTGTTTGTACCTAAATGTGATACTCGGAATTAAGGACTTCGGATAGCCTTAGAAATCGTACTTGAATTGAAACCTCCCACGCAAGTAATAAAGAGAAGACCTGCTACTGGTAGCAGTAAGCAGTTGTTATTCATGAGTTGAGAAGCCGCATTTATGGATGTACAACAGTATTAAAGAAACCATCGTCTGTCATTGACTGATCGTATTAGCATATGCAAAGTCATAAACTGTATGTTGATTGGTGGAATACACGACAGACAAATTGTCGAATAACGGAAGGCACAACACTGAGGCCGTTTGTCCAATCCTGATGTTGCATCATTAACGCGGTATTTGGATTGGCCGTTTGTCAGATCTTCTGTTGTGTCGGGTTTTGGATAAACTATCTCGAAAAACGACGAAGGTAATGTTAGAAGCTAACTGGAATGGAAAGAGCAGACTCAGTCAGGTAAGGAAATCGGTGAAGGCTGATTGCGAAGATCGGTGCTCTCAGCTGTTTTAGCTCGTTGCCCAGATTTCGGAAAAAGGTCGCCAAACGGCATTAAAATTACGAAATCTTACGAATTCCCAGATAAAAAACTGGTGTGAGATGATGAGTTCGCATTAACGAGAACAGCAATGCATAAATCATATTGAACGTCAACATTTTTCTTGTCTTTTTTGTTGTAGAAGGAGGAATCAGAGAGAGTGTTCAACAAGTGTTTTGAATCCAAACAGTAAACTCAAGTACCACAAGACATTAATGCATATGTATTACCCAGACACTGATGCTGATGAACAAGACTTTCTGTCCCGCAAGGGTAGTTTTCACTTATTAACGACTGTGTTCCAGGGTTCCCGAAGAAATCTCCGACTTCTGGTTGCTCAGCTTATTCAAACGAGTTACCCCAACTTTAACTGAGTTCACTATTACGATATACGTGGAACGTTCTGCGGAACTTGTTCTGCTACTTGTAATGATTTTCGAACAATATCGAAAGGTCCAGGTATACAACAGAATACTACGTGTTCAAACTGCAGCGAGTTCATTGACTCGATTGTTTAACCGCTGTTTCTGTCAACTTATGTATCGACCCGAAGGAAACTTTCAAGCTGATGTAAAATTCGGAATTGTCCCGTAGTAATGCGATCAAAGGTGGAGTTGAAACTTAGGTCGTGATGAATAGCACATCCAGTTCAAATGAGTAGATAGTGTAAATTTGGCTGTTGAGAAGCGAACTTCCAAAATGGCACTATGTCGTTTTGCTATTCACTTCTTGTTTAGCGCATTGTTGATCAAGGATCGCACATTGTTTATCCCATTCATGCGTTTAGTATACCTGATTGATGGGATAACAATCGAACGATTATGAATAAAAAGACACTTTTCTCTGGTAAGAATGTCATTGACTAGGACTGTATAATCGGCGTATTTCCGTTATGCATATCGATATTGCGATTGCCTCAGACATTCCTCCAACTCACCAGACGCACCGACCCTCTAACAGTTAAGAGATCAGCAACAGCGTGAACATGGGGTTCACTCAAGTTTGCGTGGCAGAGTCTGGAGAATGAGTGACTGAAAATACACTCGGACAGCAATACCAAGGGTTGCGCACAGAAAGATCCAACGAACTAGGAGATATGCCAGTCCACCTTTTGGTTCGTTGAACTCGGATGGACTGGTTTAGAAGCTCAGTTTTGGTCTTAGTTGGACAGCACACCTATCGGACTCAGCGGCAACCACAAATTTGGCGGAACGCGCAGGCGCATCGTCCAGACGTTTGACCTGAGAGAGGGCTGGTGCGTGACAACGACAATGAACGATGTGAATATTCAAATGGTTTACAGCTGGCTACATGCCGACGATACCACGACCACATCGAAAGTTTCAGCCAATACGATGATCAAATGAGCAGGTTACGCATTCGCTCACTCAGCCTGAACAGTGAAATTCGATGCGGTCTGCCTCTCGGTGCCGATCATCCATGTGGTCATTGGTGAATGCCACTTATTCATCAAACCATCACTTCTCATTTGCTCCCACACTTAACCTCTATTCGTGTATTCCAGTGGTCAGTAAATATGAAACAACTCGGCATCGGTATACGAGAAGAGAATAGACAGTCCATTTCAGACCAAATTCACACTGACTACGGTGTTCACTTTTTTTATCAAGACAAGCCATTAGTACAATCCATGTTCTCCGAAAAGTGAATCTTCAGATTTTTACACACGCATCCCTTCAGCAATTGGGAGACAAGTGTGTTCGAGTCATAAAATGGTGATATTAATCATGGATCTCGTGCAGAAGTTTGCTAACAGTCGCAATCCATGTCAATTGAGAACAAGACTCTCGATTCGGTTCCGCGCTTATGGGCTTGGCACCTACTCTGGGCGCTATTTTTGTAGCTTTGGAGATTGCGATCGATCCATTACCCTGGGTGCTTCATCCAAGGCTTCAGTTGTCACAGCCACCATTAGACTGGTACTGGGATGGCTACCGCTCTGACACTCGAGACAAGATATGTCTGACTTGTTCGGTCGTTCAGCCGACGAAGAGGACCGAAGTGTATGGCAATTTTGGTGAATCGCTTGTATGTCGATCGTTTCCCGAATGTGAACTAGATTGCAAAGTCTGGTGTATATACCATTTCAATGGAAATTCAACCGAGAAATTTACCCCCAAGCGTCTATCCTTGTGAAAGTATCATAAACGTGTGGGGTTAGCGAACGCCACCGACACACCGCTGTAACCACAGCCATTGTGGGCTGTGCAACATTATCACCAAACCATCTCAGGGCTTACCCAATGGGGTAACCAAATAATCGGACCACCTAACTGAGCCGGGTTAGAAAACAGCCCCGCAAACCACAACCAAGCTAGCAGTCACGCGGGCTCACGTGCACTTAACATCAAGTCGTCCGGCCCTATTGTCTAAGCGTTTTGGCCACCATGGTCCGCAAACAGTGATGTCTGGCTTTTGATACTCCTCACTGAGCATCTCAACGTGTACAAACCAGTGCAAAACTGAGAACCAGAATGCAAATGGACAAACTAAAAATACAATATCTCCTTGACAGTGCGTGCTATCAAGACAAGTTGTTCACTAAAACGATGGGAAGTAAAAGCCACATTTACGAACGGGCCTGATTTACAAAATACTCAAAGATCGGTTGAAAACTAACAATTTTCCCATACGAACTTCGACATTTTGTGTTTCTGGGCTTGCCGTATCACTTGTTGACCCTTACGTGTTGTTTTCTGACCGTGTTGTCAAACCTTAAGTGATGTGTGGCATCCATCAGTTTTGTGGCCATGCTCTTCATGTCAGTATGTCTTCTTCCTCTATTTTGATCAAAAATTGGTGGTGTGGTCGGTGCAACTCGCTGAGTTACGGAGACCAAAGCGGACAACGTGTACAAAACTGTTTCGCAGACTGTGGTGCTTTGTTCTCACTGAACACGCATCATCCTGAGAAACGTGGTGCGCAATTTACCATCATGCGCAGTTCGCATCCAATCGCTCCGTCCCACCGTGCCAGTGTTTTGGCCACCGTAGCTCACAGTCAGTAGCACATGACTGCTGACGAACATCTCATTAAATGTCTTCAACTTTGGTGGACTGCTTCAAACAACAGCGTTCCTTTGCTACATGAAGGTTGTATACGTCCCCTTTCGTTATTGGAATACGACATAACTATTCTTCCTCACCCGCACTTCCATGATAAACATGAAATAGTCCAGTGGGTTTACTCCGTGAGCGCAACGTATTTGATGACAGGCATTTGCTTTCGGCATGCGTTTTATGATGACGTTAGAGTGTTCGATGAGTTGCTAGTTTTTTCACTTCGGACGTCTTCTACATATATGTTTTCTCTTGAATTCTCCAGCGGAGTTGTGTAATGTAGTGTTCTGGTAAGCTTCTATGGGTTATTGCAAAGGATATCTTTGTTCACCGAATTTTCTGAGCACTGTTCGATTTGCCACATGATACCGAAAGTCGTTAATGTACTTAAAGTGTCACGAACGACTGTTTAGTCGTATTGCTTCCGAGGCTTTGCTCAGTAATTTGGTATGTGACCGAAAATCGTTGTTATCACAAATGACGGAAGCAACCATGTTGATCGCTAATCACTGTCTGTTCAAGAACAACGACCCTGAAGTTGAAGTGGTTCTGATACGGACTTCTCATGGTCCAAACTATTAAGTGTACCATCCTGTTCTCACATAACACCAACCCTCGCACTAAGGGAACTCCCAGTTTTTTCCAGGGTTGATCGGTGCAGTAATTCGATTTAACCGAGTTTGAATCGTCTAGTTCTCACACAACTAGGTTGCCCGTGTGTAGTTCATCGTACAGCATGCTATCCGTCTGAACTGGCATCCACATTTTTGTGTTCGTTCATTCACATGATAGACAGTGGCTGCAACCGATTCCTGGCTGTCTCGTACTGGTTTAGCATGTCACCAGCACCTCGTCATCAAGTCGTGAATTCAAATGTTCTGGTTGGAAGGGATTTGAGGTGGACGCGACACAGTACAAACGAATCTGATACGAATTGGACATTTACAATTGATTGAAACCACCGTATTCCCATAAACCTTCCAGTTAGTCCGCTCTAAAACGTTGTTGACGTGGAAGTCTGTACGAATGCGACAGCTACGACCAATTGTGAGTGATTTTCTACCTATGTAAACCAAAATTCCCTACTGTCCACCAGTAAACAAACGAAGTTGTTTTCCTTCCACTTTGATGGACGTGAAAATTTTTTGTTAATTTGTGTGTTTGGTTGATGAGAGTGGGCGAAGTGATTGAATCATCTCACAAATTACCAAATGTGTTTTCACTAGTTGGATGGATCCGAAGATCACTTGGACCCTAATTTATAGTTGACAATACCCAAATAACTACTGGACCAAAACTTACTTTAGTGACTGGCACTCTAAAAAAACCTGTTAATGAATGGGAGGTGGACTCATACAATTACTTTTGTTTAGTACACAACCAAGAATAGAGCAGACGTGACTGATGAAGATGAGTGCTTGCAACAAATCTATTGAGACCACAGAAACCTGAAAGACCAATTTGAGAATAACGACTGATTGGGAGGTCATTCAAGCGCTTTTCAAAAACACTCAAGATACCACAGATCAAGTCATTTATCTGTTTATTTCATATCTGAATCGTAGATCAGTTTGAATATCTTTCCCAATTAGTATCCACAATGTAATCATTCGTAGATGTGCGTTTGCGAAAGCTGAAATCTTTCTCAGAGTTGTGGTAAATAAACAATTGTTTGTTTCACATGTACGGCAACATGACATCTGTCACCCTACTGTCGTTCATGAAAGTCGCAAGACTTTGATGATCCACAGTGTCTTGAGCAAACAGCTTGAAACATCTTAGCAGTTAGTCTGTTCAACACGCCACTCAACATGCGATGGTAACTGACGCTTGAAGCATGGATTCATTCAGTGTGTGTCATGCGCAATTAATTTTGAGGCACTGCGGGTGACGCGTGGTTGGTTGATGTGCCGCAGCTTGAAGTGGCTTGACGCAACTTTAACTGGCATGTATGTAGTATGTGGACTTTGCAACCAGCTGCTTTCAAAACGAAGCACTACAGTTGAGCCTCATCCTTGCTGGAACTCGCTATTAGTATATATCCCTGCTATGGACAGGGTTTGCACTCCGGCCACACTTTCACAGGGGTAAAGGTGATAACCACTGTGCTATTGAGCTCACAATTCATGTTGACCGGGGTTCCGTGCCGTCTGCCTGTACGATACAGTGGGTAAGAAAGGAGCCACTTCAGTACTAATATCCTACCATACTTCAACGAAAGATCGTACCTGATGGGCAGGGTACCATCTGTTCTACATTCTCGCAGAGTTAACTGCACACGAAGTTTTGATAAATAACAGAACATGAAACATAGTGTATAAGTAGCGTTCTCATGGAGGCTCATGACTAAATTGATAACATCTTTATCCTGTGGACAAAGGTGTTTACATATCTGATAAAGTAGACCAGCAAATTATTCGAAGTATTACTGTAGATCATTTAGATCGTACCGCTTAACTGTGCGGCTGGACCCTGTAGAAAACTGCATTTTACATCGACTGGGTAACGGATGTGGTCACAGCGATTTGGATTAATCTACAGGTAACTGGAGCTAAGGTATGAGGCCGCTGACACTCACTGTGTCGTCTGTTAGATGCAAGAGGAAGGAAACAATTGAATTCATACAAGGTACTTTGATTCAAATAAGCGTAAATACAGATGAGTAGAATCTTACATAAAAAGCGTGAAACGTATCAAAAAAATTTAAAGGACAACAAATGTAGAGAACATGCTGGTCTTACACGTCCTTCCCAAGTCCGTCAACTTAGTTACCACCACAGTAATCATAACAAATGGGCTGTCGTTGGTTGTGTCTATGGCCGGGATCCTCATCGTAGAGATGAGCTCCGGTAGATGTGTTAACTTCACCAGTACCTGTTCCAAAAGCCCAAGCCTCGTCAGCGGGCACCGCATAAGCCGAAGTCGGAAGTGGACAATTGGATTTATGGAATCGCGTGAAAAATTCCGGATCGTAGTTGTCGTAATCAGGATAGTTTTGCTTATTAATTGTATTGTTGTTTACAACCAGGTTGACTATATCATCCAATGCGGGCTTGGGTTGCTTTTTCTCTGATCCGATCTGAACTTTTGCAGCCTTAGCTTCACGACGCAGGGCATTCCGTCGTTTTATGGCCGAACAGTCTCTGATGAGGGGGAAACAAAAAACATTTACATTGATCAATATCTGATTCTGCTTCCGTTAGTTCTCATACTAGTTTCAGGTTGTACTGTAAGTGAAAAGGGTTTGTGTCACTGAGTTCGTCGATAAAATTGAGTCAAAAAATTAGTGATTAGTACTATTATAGAGTGGCTGACGGTCACGGGACCCAAGGTGAACTCTCTTCGGATCATCTGCAAAGCTCCCAGACTGTAGCCAAAGGTACGCTTAGCGTCAAAATCTTGTGAAAGCGATACGACCACAACATCACCTGTTAGGTCATCGTAGTGCCATTCACACCCTTGAATTACCTTGGCCCCATACCCATCTACTTACCAATACGCATTTCATTTATACTGAGCTGACACTTACAGAGTGCCAAAATCACCTTACGGGTGGAGAAAATCAGACTAGTTACATTCCCGTTGTTCAACCGTGATGTGGTGCTCTCATGTTTTAATTAATGTGTACTATTAGCTAACTTTTAGGCGTGTACTGAACTGATGATGAATTTCTCAAGGCACATATTCCTCAACTAGTCTTTTCTGAATGTTATGTACACAACTTCCACGGTCAAAGCGAATTATTGAGCCACACAAGTGCACGGTGGAAGTCCCCATGGACCTCACCTATGTGCAGACAGTAGGGACACTCATGGAACTCAATGAATGAAGAGATGCTGGTTGGAATTTAGACCTACTGTAGTTCTTTCCACTTGGACATATCTTTAACCAGATAAAGATCAAACTGCTGTCTCATTGATTTTCTATTCGAACCAATGGAAACCTGTTACATAAAATACACAGCAACAGTTCAGAGCCACTGATAACAACCAAACAACCACATACTCAGCCAAGCCAATTTGAAAGATGGCTCACGCACTTCGGGAGTGAGTGTGTGTATACTCAGCATTTTCAAAGTCACCTTCAGTAGTACAATATCCAAGTCGTTATTTGCTCAGTTTCTTAATCAGTTCGCTCTCAAAATGTATTATTAAGAAATCGTGTTAATTAACAGACAACAGAAGAATCACATAGACGGATACGGCCGCACATGGATGTGAAACGAGGATTAGTGAATGAATGGATGAGTAAATATGCACTACATAATGACGGTTTCCGGAGCGGGGATTAAGGGCCAGCACTAATCAGCTGATTGTAGTGAACCCGCCGAACACCGGTGAACACATGACACAGCGTGCGTCCTAGCCCCATGCTTACGCTGGGTTGCCATAGCAACCGAGACAGTCTGCACGAAGCGTGACTGCAACGGAGTTATGTAAATGAGAAAATCGGTTAACAGCATCCATTGGTTGCATTCGACAAACGTCCGTTCCACACGCCTTAACTGAATCAGACCTGGCTAACTAATGAACCAGAGAGGTCGGGAAAACTCAAACGGTAGATCATAAAGACACCACAGGTTGACAAAAAGCCTGCAAGTCTTGGCCAGCCAGTATGAAAAACATGTGGGTCTGTTAGGAAAGGACATAATCAAAATAACCTAATCACGTCATCGTTGACGGCTGACGAAATCGTTCATCAACCAAACACTAGCGTGCAAAGCTCTCCGCTTGAACCAACCAGGATGAGACGTGAAGGTGGGCGTGAGTACCGTGCTAACCCGATGAACCAATCAGGGTGCAACGGCTATGGAACTGACCATACTTGGCCACCTAACCACGAAGTGGCCTGAACCACTGGAGATTGGTTCAATTCGTATTTGGCTCTATTTGGCGACTAACTGATGATACATATTTACATGCATTTCATCCTTTTGTCGAACTGGCAGTCGGCATTACAGCGTGTTTTCTACGCAGTCGTGTTCTTCCTGACTCCGCGCTAGTAGACTGGGTGAAGCCGTACAGCAAATGTCCGAGTATAGCATCCAAGCCAGGATAGAACGTTTTAACAAGAAACAGGCGCGTTACATCAGGGTGACACACGGATTCTCGGAAATGGACGCCCTAAATGGATTACTAGTGGAGAATGCCGATTGTTGACTGGGGTTGGGACAACCAATCACTTTGTCTTCGGATCGACGCTATGTAACTGTATCAGTTTCACATTCTCCGTCTTACTGTGAAGATGTCTGAACGAGTGAGGCACACGAACATGCATCCAAGGTACGCTCAATGAAAGCTTTAAGATGGTTTGGTAGTGCAACAATTCCTGTAGTGTAACTGTATGTGACGTAATGTTGTTTAGACTGGCTATCGAGTGGCCTGATGCTCGAAGGTCCTGAGTCGATAATATGTGAACAGCTTACGCACTTTGTTGGTCAAGAAGAAATGGGTGTCACGCATGTGCAGCGAACAATCGAAGTAAATGAGAAAAACAAATTGGCAACACTGACTGGACGTGGTACCCGTGGGAAAATTTTCAGTATCTTGAAATCTCGTTGTTTTGGACCAACTAGGACATCTGCATTTGCAGGTCCACATCACCGGGATTCTTAACATGGGAATATTCGAGTTAGGCATCCCCTTGATATTTTGTGAATGTACTGGCCATAAATCACATCACAGCAAAGCACACATTTTATCCGATCATGGCAATTGAAAAAAAACATATACTATGGTTAACTAAAGGAACATCTGATTCCTGCACCGACATGAGACCAACTACGGTCATAAAAGTATATTTCAAGCAACGGCGAGTGAATCCTTGCTGCTGAGGCCTCAGCTACATTAAATAAGCTGTTCTATCGTCGTACATCTTTTCGGTGTAATTATTCATCTCAGTGAGGGGTGATTCAGTCATCACTCAGTAGAAGTGTGTGGTGTGTTAACCAGTGTCACACGCGGTTGGCGGTACCCGGTTCGGATTAGCCTGTCATAGTGACCGAAGCCAAAGGACGCATGCTTACAACCATCACTACAAGTGGCTTGTGCTGAACCACTTGTGGCTCCACTCACACACCACGTATCGGTTGTAAACCCTAAGGGATAAGACCAGTAGGTGTGTGTCAGGTCAATGTGCCCAGCCAGCCAATGCTGGTAAGCCAATTGATAGGCTAGCACGAAAAGGAAACCCTTATCTCTCGAGAAAGAAGCAGAGAGGGTGTGTGTGTGTGCAATGGTAAGATACACAGTAAGAAGCAAAATCTTGCAAATATAACGTAAAAAGCATTCCATTATAAAGCGTGTTAGTGTACTCTGGAAAGGCTATGTAGTAAAATCAAAATACAAGGTTGGATTGGAAGAAAACAGACAAAACATTCATATTACAGTACACCAACCGAGGCAAAGAGAAGGAAAGGTGGGCCACAGACATTCAGGTTTTTGAAAATGGGAGCGAATGAGTTCCAAACGACGGTAGCCGTTGATCGATATGAACAAGGAAAAAATTGATAGAACCGACAAAACCTGCTTGACCTTAACGTACTCGTCTTTTCGTCGATGGTGTACTATTCATGCGTTGATGTACTAATCCCACACGACCAGCGCATTCGCAACCGCACACATCGCAACACCACATACCCATCATATCATCACGACGTATGACACCGATGGTTCCTTTGCGTACCGCGGGTTTCTGTTCACGATCCCGCAGTTGCTGCTCATGCAACTTGCACACGCCTATCCGGATCATACTTCTCCAGACTGTCCGGTTCAACGTCAAGTCTTCCCGATATCCAAAATCGATGTTAAAACGTGAAAGACTGTTGACTACCAGGAGTTCGCTTACCTGATTTCACCTGATCGTAAAACAACTGCTTTGGATTAACGTCATTGCCCATTCGGCGGACGTGACCTGGCCAACGAAGCTGATTTAGCATACGTATGGCTTCCATTCCGTCCATGTCTGCTCGTCACAGTAGTTCAGTGTTCGGAACAATGTCCGACCACCGATTATCCGAGATTTGTCTCGGACATTGCACATGGAAACGGCTCAGATAGCGCACACCCCGCCGATACAGTGTCCAAGTTTCACTGCCGTACAGCAATATGGACAGCACCGATGGGCGGCTTAATGGCCATTCTCAGGATGTGGTTCATCCAGACACGTCCTTCAAGACGTCCGAAAGCAGCACTAGCTTTTACCACACGAGCTCGTAACTCGCGGTCCACAGACAAATCTGTTGACAAATCGCTAATTAACGAAGCTGTGGACATCTTCATTGATGCGAATTTCAGGTACAAGCGCAGGAACAGCAACCCCTTCCGGATAAAGCTGAAGGAAGGGAAGTGTCTCACTTGTGTTGCTATTCAGTCCATACCTGGATGTCGCGGTCGCGAAAGCCGTGGCCAGGCGTTGTAGTTTGTATTCGCTGCGAACAAACAGCAGGCCGTCATCTGCAAGCAGAAGCACGCAAACCTTTGAGGTATGTAACCGGGTTGAGGCGCCGAAACGTCAAAGATTCAGTAGGCACTCACCCGTCTAGTACTCAGCATCAACACCCTCATCCGCTGAGTCTTGAAAAGCAACTGCTACCATGGCATTCAAATACAAACGAAATAAGGTTGGGGCTAGCAGACAACCCTGTCTCACGCCACTGACAATGTCAAAATCATCGGAGGTCGATCCACACGATTGTACCTTCGGCTTCATGCCCACATACATTCCAATCAAGCAGGCAAACTCATCTAGATATCCGAATTTACCGAGTACCGTTCACAAATTTTTACGGCTCACGGAATCAAAGGTCTTGGTGAAGTGCAGGAAGAGGCCATGCAGAGGTTGGTTGCGTTTCCGGCACTTCTTCTGAAGCCGTCGAGCAGCAAACACTGGACCGACTGTACTGCCACTCACCTGGAATCCACACTTCTCTTCGGGAACACTGGCCTCCGAAACGTTCGCATTCAGCCGGTTCAGGAGGATTCTGCATGCACCTTGCCAGTGCAGCTCAACGGACTAATGTCCCGATAGCTGCCGGTGCATTGCTTGCTACCCTTATCTTCAAACAAAGGTAGTCTCTGGGATACCTGAAACATCTTGGTATTTCCTCATGCTCTCAGACGGAATAAACCGGCTAGAACGAGGTGCGTTCCAGAGAACGGTACATACAAATACATGCCTGGTGGAATTTACTTAAGGATTAGCCCGTCACTGTCATAACGCGGAACGACCGAACAGACGCAATTGAGCTGGAACGATTCCTACGACGCATTGATATTGTACGCGCTGTTTTACCCCCGAAGAGTCGATCCCCAAGTAGACTACGAAGGAAAAACACTGATCTCCAGAAAGAGAGCGTTTAATGTCTCAGTCCGAAGTCAAATTACAAAAACGCAGCTATTGCCTATTTATAGCTCGTCAAGCGACCGGATGAATAACAGGCGAATTAGCGTCCAGTGTGTAAATCGGCGCCAGAAATAAAAAAAAATCATGGTGCATTAGAAGAATTCGAATTTAGAAAAGTGGCAAATGTTCATTACCGGGTAATTGGACAGTTTTTGGGGGTATGTAACATCCCCAACACACTATGACCGGAGTCGTGCAACACCGGTGCATAACCGTGACCACAAACGGCATACGCTGCGCCTCCTACAGTTCTGCTCATTCATATGCGCGCAAGCACGTAAGTCATCAGTTTGGACAAATTCAGAATCTTTTATTATCAAGGTTTGTAAACAGTAAAGTCGAACACAGCATTGTTCCTACCGGTTTGTTCTCGAATCAGGACAGAGCCAAATTACAACTCAAGAAATTTCCGATCGTTCAAAAGAGAGGAATGTGTAGTGTTGCTAACAGCGTAATGTGAACATGCGTGCTAATATCTCAAACATATACTTGTTAGCTGTTGACACGTGAGACAACGTGCAAATCACAGGATCGACAAAATGCATCCCGCTGCGCTCGCAATGATTGAAATGATTGTTTTAGTCAGTCGATCAACCGACGGAATCAACACAATGTGGACTAGTACGAGAAGGACTGGGAGCACGGTTGCCCTTGATGTGGCACATGTGGACCAGCCAAAAGCATATCTACTCAACTAATGAAGAAACGCAAGGTTGAAACACCCAGACTAGGTCAACTACTGCGAAAATACCGACCTTCAGAATCTAAGGGACCAATTCAATCAACCAAGAATAACCAGAAAGATCGCACAAAATTACACTACTGTTCAAGAAGAAGAAATGACCAACTTAACTACCCCTAACCAGTCGATGTTTGGTTGAAACATATTAAGCAACATTCATATTTGATTACAGATCCTGAGAACTTTTCGACCATTCCTCTCCGAAACAGAGCATTTGGCTTGAGTTTCGCTTTTGTTAGAGCCCGTCAGCGACGCATATCTTTATCACGATCGGGATTTGGACTCTGCATGAAGTGTTGACCACTGTGCCAATGGTTTCACAGTAGGGGTGACCGAAGAATTATATCCCAAAGCCCAGTGAAATTCGCTTGCGAGTTATGCACTGGTTGCCCGGTCATCCCAAAAGGAGACAAGAGTAACTGTCATGCAAATTTTAGCCTATAATCCTACGATCCAAACGCCTCGAGTATGTCGGAAACGTTAAACTTACTGATCAACCTTAGTGAGTATTCAGAGGTTACCAAAGGGTTTGTGTGACACAAACTGAGCAGTCGATTGCAGCCCTCCAATTCAGACTCGTTTAGGTCAGTTCCCTTCGATATGGCTGAGCGTTCAGATATGATCATTTGGTCGTACCTAATGTGAGGTCAGGGCACAGTGGTCAACGTGGTTACCTCCTTACACCGTAAACCGGTGTACAGATACCAGTCCAGACAAGGCACATGTCATTGAAAAGACCTGAACTTCAGTCTTCTGCTGCTCTTCAAACTTTGCACCATTTACACGAGATGTCTGCGGCATTGCAGCAACCCAAACCAGATATGGAGTTGAGACACCACGAATGCTGATAGACTACACAGTCGAATCAGTCAAGGTGACTGAACTTCGAACAAACAACCGTATGACCGAATGTCAGCTACCTCCAGTTTATGAATGAAACGTATATGGAACATTCACGGTCCATATGGAAACGATAGAGATTGGCTTAGTGACATGGAAGATGTAGAATACAAACCGCAGGTTTATTACAACACCTTTTCCGCTGTATTCAGCATTGGTCATTTCCAACAGTGGTGAGTCTTTTGGTTTATTTTTTTTCCTCCATGCTCCGTTACACCAGTAATAAGACATTGTACTGTACAGCAATCTATTGCTATTCGCGAATATTTTATAAGGTTGGCCACTCTAGACGGAGTGATTGCATGCTACGTCGGTCCGCCATTCAACATTATGGAGCTCGTGACAGTCTACTAAAAGGTTGGAACAGTCTGCTCATCATTGCCCTAACAGTATGTGAATGAGGTTACCAAGATGTCTCGGGTGTGTTCAAGTAGCCATACTGAGGGTCAAAGGCATCTGACTTGATACCAAACGGATAAATTGGTGTGAATTCAAAGTGATAGCCTGCAAAAAGGAAGGACTAGTGCCAGTACTGATCGCCAGTCAAGTTCCCGCTGGATTACTGTATAGGTGACGGGCAGTAATCTGGGTCGTTTATCATCAATACACCAGTGGTTCACACTGTTGCTTGACTGCTACACAACCGTGAAGAACAGCAAACCCTGTACAGGAAGAGGGCAGATAAAGAACGAGAGGAGAAGAGACCTAACTACTAAAAATAGCCGCGTCTATATTCAAACACACAACATCAAGGTGCCTACACCTTGCAAACATACAACCAGGTTATTATTGAAAGTAAAGCGTCATAATAAGCCAGCTTCCCCATGACTTTCACTGTGCACTTGCTTCACAAACAACTCGACCAAACAACAAAATTCACGCCACTGAGCTCGGTTAGCCGCCGACTCACCCAACGTTTCAAGCCACCGAATCTGTGAGCCGCGAGGTCCCCAGCCTGGGTGACGAACCCGACCTACAGCGGCCAGCCCCCATGGTGAACGATTTCATTTATCTACGCCAGGTCATCATATATCTACCTCGCACCTTACACAAGTCGGCAGCAGTGTCGGCAGAGGGTGCTCGGTGTGGCAGACAACTAGCTGGCACCCTTAATGCATCACCCACCCGAGCTTGGCATTTGGGTTGCAAACGTTTCATCACCAAGCGAGGTGATGAAACGTTTGCAACCCAAATGCCAAGCTCGGAGAACATATCAATACCAAAACCATCAACCCGAGCTACGAACACCACCAGTTTTCCCAACCATCAGAAGCATTTCACCCATCTAAGTCTGTGCAAATGTAAGAATTGAAAAAAGAACTCGTTTGATAATCACTACCAAATACCCGCTTCCTAACCTCCTCGTTGCTTACTCGCAGGTGCCACCTGATACCTGCGATCGAACGCAAATAGGGGTGAACAAATACCTGACGTACGGGTTGCGTGCACAAGGCGGCTGCGGGGGCAGCAATACGCGGCCGTATAGAATGGATGGCGTAGACCGTCTCAACTGATAGACCATCGATGACTGCATTCAGTCGAGAACATCATGTGGCAATAGCGAGTAAAGAGTAATGAGGTTAGAAAGCGGATACTTGTCAGTGACAATCAAGCAAGGTCTTTTGCTTAGTCTTAAGAGTGGTTGGATCATGCATTACGGATACCAAACAATCATCTTCCAAGTCCAGCACTCTTTCCTGAGGTCTCGGTCGATGTAAGCTGCCGGGTGGATGAGTTGACATAGAAGAAGCAGATCAGGCTTGTACACTGGAGTTGGGGACGGTAGAACGGATAACGGTTTGTTTGCCCCGGTGGTGTGAAGGCCAAGGTTGGCTGACTGGGCTATTTCTGAAATGCGTACAATTAATGAGGACAAACAGTGCAGGCCGCGATAAAGATATCTTGCTTTTATTGCACAACTCGCACGTTCAACTTGACCGTTTGTATGAAAAATGTAGGCACCGTGATCGTCATCTCGGAAGTTAACTAGTCAAAAGCTACGGAATTCAGTTCACGATGAATAACGCAATCCATAAATTCGAGTTTACCATTGACTGCTTTGATTTTCGCTTATCAAATCACTGGAATCGAATCATGTCACACGTCAGTAAGCCTGGATTCAGAAAAAATGTACAGCGTGATGAAAACAGAAAGCTGGCGTTATTGAGTCGTAGAAGATTTCAGTTAACATAAACGGAACAGCGCTTAAAATCGATTGCAGCTTCCACATTTTCACAGACTGTCCAGTCAGCTCTTTGGAAGAAGCAATACATTCAAGTTTCGCTCTTGTCAGCGCTCGTCAGTGGTGCACTACTTACGAACTCTAGCAGGACCTAAACTCGAGCATAAGGCTGGTATTAGTAATATTTAATTTGACCACCTGAACATGTAATTCAAGATTTGGTCAGTGAGGTTGAACAATCCACAGAGCCAAATCCCCACCTCCTAACTTATTGCAAGGTCAATTGCTAATACCAGCCGACGAGGCCGACTGCACGTGAACATTACCAATCGAAAGTCACCATGTGTTTGAAACTTTTAACCTTCCGCAAATGCACCTGTAGGCCATAGAGTAAAACCACTCAGATTGTGGTGTCGTAAACCTGACCTTGAAATCAATCCGGGATAGTTTTTGATGTCAAAGGTAGCTCAAGTCGGTGAACAGTATCGCAGTCCCAGGACCACGAGCTTCAGTCTGGTTTCCCAAATTCTCGCTAACTGCGATATAGCTTCCTAAATATAAAGGAACTGATTGACAACCTCCATAGTTTAGTAGCGGAGTTCAAGATTAACATTACTGTCACCGCCTTGGGGCAATAATCCGCAGTCTGAAGTTGCGAAGCGCTTATCAGAGAGCAAGACGGGGCGTGGAATACCGTCTGACAACAACTGAGTTTCATGGAATTTGTTAACATAGCAGTGTCTTGTTCACTGCATAATTCACAAAGGTGACTTCTCGTCGGGTGGAAGTCAACGCCTGGATTCGGTAAACGTCACAAGCAGAACTACATTAATCCGTTCACAACAAAATTGAGCATGAAGAACAAAATAGGTAATCTTGACGGGTAGCACTTTTGGTATGGAATGTTTGGTAGGTCTTTGCAGACTTCAACCTGAACTGATTTGCTAAAGTAGAGTGCCGGCAGTACGACAGCACGCTTAACTGACATATCTCCGTCTAGGCGGCTGTAAAAGTGCACGTTCATTCACAGTCAAATGCAGCGGTTTTTCGTGCCTATCCTATCCGACGCTGTAACGGGATTCGGTAAAGTTCGCCAGGACAGCGAACCAAAAACGGTTCCCCAACCAGCACCGTACACAGCTGATTCGCGAATATAATATGAAAACGCGAAACGAAACGCGGTCAAGATGAATATGTGATGCGGCTACTCGATATGGGCACTGAATGGAACCCATCGGTACGGTTTGTATGATAACCGGCGTTAAAGCTTCAAGTTTGAAAAAAAAGTTGTGGGTCGCGTGGCAGATAGGTATACAACATACCCCGTCATTTAGATTGCAATAGCATTCCAGATAGGGATGAGCCAATACCTTCACGGCAGTGATCCGAGTCGAAGTATTGAAGGCCAGCAAAAACTCCAACAAATCAGTCGCTTTGGAGTCAGCTACACACATACGCAGAGTAGGGAAATACAGAACGATAGTGTGAAAGTAATGCCAGCTGGTATAGCGGTGTGACCGGAGTGCTAATCTCGGCCGCGGCAAGGATGTATGTTATTGACAAGCTTTAACAAAAACGAAACTCGAGTATACCGTTTCTTTTCGAAAGGAGCTGATTGTAAAATCTATGAGAATCTGACAGTCGCGATCAGCTGTTCAACTTAGATCAACCAAACCTCCCACCACTCACCATTAAGACCAACAGCCTTTAACTGAGTTAGTGAAGTAATCATAATCGATTACTGTGTAACTTTCTTATTCACAGCTTTGACGAATCCCCCAAAAACAAAACTGGCTTAGAAATGGAACTTGTCGCATGGATAGCGCAGTCATTCATCAAACCGTACTTTCAATAAGCTAGAATGCGCGATCAGTTTGTCAAGTGTAATATGTGATATTTGAGTCACGTCCTCCTTATAACGTCAGTATATTTACTTCAACCAGCACTAATCACAGCGGTCATTAACAATTGAAAAAAATCAGGTTGGTCGGATAACGAGGTGCTTACTACTGATAACTTCGAGTATTTGGGGGACGTCATCAGCCAATTTAAGAGACTTCCTGATCTCCCAAATCGCTCGTTAAAAACACTGTCGGACATAATTGTGTACACAACCACTGACCTGAATTCATGCACACCATTGCCACAATTAGTCTCGTTTTGTTCACAATTGCTTCTGATGTACTTCCTCTTGCAGAATAGTCCTATGCCACTGTTGCGCTGAATAACACCTATCGTCACACTACCATCCGCTTTGGAAAAGTATATTGCTTATTAATAGGAAAAGATAAAAATCCGACATCACCCACACGTAACTGTAGCCTACGCAGTCTCACAGACTTTCCGACGAACATTGAGCGATGCGCGTATCACCAACAACACCAAGTATCAGAACCAAATCAAGTCGCGGGAAACGTGGTACTATTGACATAAATAATATAAACAATTACAAGAAACAAACCTCAGTTCGTTTGCGTTCGTGGAGTAAGATACAATGTTTGGCCGCAATAGGCCGTCAAGGGTACAAAAGGTATGACAAGTACAAGCACAAGCGACCGACAGCCGTGGACGAACCGACCAAACGCGATCAGTTCGGTCTGATGTGCGCCTAAATACCTGGCCTTCTGGCAGACCGATTAGGTGCTGACAGTTTTATGACGGACCATAGGAAGGCCGTATTCACAGGGGTAGGGAGGGTGAGCTTGACATATAACAATGGATGTGTGGGCAGGTGAGTGAGATCTAATGACTGAGGGAGGCGGGCTGGAGGAATTAGTACTTTTAGGCACGGGTTGTGAGAATAACCATAACAAGCGTGTAGTTAGACGGGGTCACGGGGAAGAGTTCGACAGAGTCAATCGAACGGAATTTTGACCCAAAAATTTTTTCTTACAGTCCCCTTCGGACAGAAGCGCTACACTCCAGTCTCACTGTTCATGGGACTCATCAACAGTGCATAACTTTATCCGAGGCTTAAGTTGTGGGCAGATTAATAGTCTATCGTTTGTTCATCTAATAAAGCTTGGAAAGCCCTCGGTTAAAGTATTCTGAAGAGCTGTATGATCCACTTAATCTCACATTTAAATCTAGCTCCAAATGCGTAACCAGATTTGCTGCTTCAGATCCATGTTCATATCTTCAGCTATCACATGGTTACTGACGAGTAGTCGGGGATTTGGTTTACTTTCAAGTTGAACATCGCTCACATCTGACCGCAGCCTTCGCATTCAGATAAACTTTCCAGCCGGCCTCTTTGGAAAAGAAGCACCAGACTCGAGTGTTCTATCAATAGAGCTCGTCAGTAGTGCATATCCTTGCCACGGCCGGGATTTAAACTCCGGCCATGCTAGAAAGTCTATCTGGATGCGAAGGCTGCGATCAAATGTGAGTGATGGTCAAATCGAAACTGTCACATTGTTACCTGAAAACATCCACCGAATTATTCGTTGGGTCTTAAGACATGGTTATTCATAGTTTTGTTTCATCACGGTTAAGTCAGGTAAGTTTCGAAAAAAAACTAATTATACAGATTGAACATCACCCGCAGGTGATCGCATCTGTGGCATTCCCATAGACTTTCCAATCGGCTCCTTTTGAAAGACTGGAAAATCTATGGGAATGTGATAGCTGCGACCAATTGTGGGTGATGTTCAGTCTACATGAAAACCAAAATCCTCTACTGGTCATCTGTAAGCAAAATTCAATTCGTTTGTTGAAATCATCCACTGAGTCTTCATCGTTCAAGTGAATAAAATTGAAACTCGACTTCGCTTGAGTTGAATTGAACTTTACACCCATTCACGAATCTTATAGCACATACTGAACATCACCTAACGCCTCACTGATATGATACCTTGAGCTGCAGGTTCGAATCATTTGGAGTTCGTTCAACGCAATGATCACTACGCCTAAGTTAAATCCATTTGTATGGGTCTGGCTGTGCTTGATAGTGATCACAGACACGAACGGGGAAATAGTGGTCCGTAGAAAACAAAATGGGACCTAGTGGATAACCAACCAAAGTGGAACTGCCAGAAAGTGCAAACATGAGACGCTTTCTGTTATTAAACTACATCTGTGAATTCTGTCGAAAACCCAAGTATTACAATGGTCAATCTGAAAATAAGTACGAATTCCATCCATACAAGGGGGAGCTGGCAGTGATGAGAATACGTGTGACAGATCATATCTGACTTAATTAATATTCGGGAATATTTTAATTCATGGTACGTTTCAAGCAACCGGAACATATGACAGTTCGGACATACAACTGATCAAGGTGAGTGAAGCAACCTTGGCTGATTGGGCCCTACTGAGTTGTGTTCACTATTATAATGTTGCACACAAATATCTTTTCTATTGAGTAGCAATGTACTTTAAAGAAACGAATACTTGGTTTACACATTCCAGCTGTTACAGAAAATATGCACTGGTCAAGTTTTGACACTTCAAAGCGGACTGGGCTTGTAGTATTCCACCCTGTGCAAAGCGAGATTTTTCACAATCAGATTTCTAACGAAGTTTAGGACATTTCCATCTTGCATTGTGATAATATACATCTTCTATTCCTCGCTTTAATAACAATTTGGTGAATAAGCAGTCTTTTATCCTGTTCGCTTATCAAGGAGCTGCTGAGTTCACCCATATGATGTACAATCTTTGTTTACCGAATGTTCTGAACTACTCGGTAAGTCCATATCCAGACCATAATGAATCAAGTTCTCCGAAAAACTTGATACAAATCTTTTCACTTTGGCTGGTGTTCTGTTACTCTGATGAATTTCACGAGATCCAAGATGCTTATTATGACTCACTTCAGCTGCACTGCGACTCAGTAACACTTTGAGAAAAAAACAGTCCAATAATTTGAAAAGCAACATTCAATAAATCCGAAAGTATATACAAGTAGTTTTTATCATCATTAAGTGTTCACCAAAGAATACATTCAAAGTTAGTTTAACTAAACGGTGACACTACGCTGACACCAGATGAGCAAATTTGTACCACTGAGAATGGAGTAAGGGAAAAAAGACAAATCAACGAAAGAAAGTGACAATGTGTATGCGTAGCTCACTTGTACGCGAGCATACTGACTGTGCTCATGCCAGGGATATTCTTATTCAACAGTGAAAATGGGATCTAGATAACACGTCAATACGGTAAACTCTGTTGGTCAACCCGACTTATTAGTAGACACACGTGAAGACTGTAGTACGGAAAACAGACATTTATCGCAATGTTTAACCATATCATCAATCAATAGTAGCATTACCTGATCGCTTTTCCCAGCGAGATCGCACAAAACAATAAGTGGAAGAATCCCAAAACCGCCGCAACCACACCCAGTGTGATCAGAGATCGTTTAGTCACTTCCATACGAGACTCGGTGACATGTAAATGATCTAAATTATCTTGAGTGCTTTCCGTTTGCTCTCCGTTTGTGATTAGAAAGAGGCTGAACAGACAAACTGATTTGTATAGATGACCGCTTTCAACAAGCTGAGCCATTCTCAGCTTATAAATTCCACGTGAGTACCGACAAGCGAACGCCCTGCCCTGCTTGCAATTACTGACAACTTAATGTCTATGCTTAATCGGATCAGCACTTATTTATAGAAGGACGGGGCTGTTTTTCTCCTATCCACATTCCTTAACTGGTTGCCGAGTTTGATGATTGACCAATCGGCGCCCGCATGGCACAGCCCATCGTGTGCGTTGACCTTCAATCGTTTGCAATGGACGCTGTACGTTCCACTGTTTTGCTCAGCCAATCGGCTTGGAACAATGCTGCATACGACGCTCGTGATACTGATGACCAAACGGAGCAAAATCGATCGACGGCGAGTACAGACACGGCTGCACACGTGAAACTGAGCACAAGTTTACGACGTATGTGAGTAAATTTACTTTGATTGTACTGTTGTCTATGCAAACGTTACAGACAGTGTACTTCATGCGCAAGATTCAACTGAGTTTCATCGTCTAAGTTTGGACTCCCCAGTCCATCGCATGACACCGTTTTGCATCGTACGAAATTTGGAGCTGTTTATTTATTCCATTTGTTATTGGGAACACGTTTTAATTCGAGGTAGCAAATAACTGTACTGCTACGTCTGATCTGATAGCGTGCGAATGTTTCCGATAGCCAAGACACATGAGTTGGCCAATTTATATAAGGTTTACTGGCATTCACCCCCGAACCGATACTTCACCGCGAACGAGTTTGCCAAATTGGGACTCATGCAATAGGAGTACGGTGCTCCTCACCTTTGTGAAGTGCAAACTTTTTTGCATCAGTTATATACACTAAAGAGCTGAACCTACTTGGAACACACCGGAAGCACTTTCTAGAGTTTGATGTATGTCCAGTTCTCTTGGGAAGAAACAGCATACCAGTGTCGTCGCAATAATCTCAGCTTATTTATGAATTAACTCCGAGACGAACCGCTAGAGTATCTAAATCCGCTCGTGTACAATCCTCACATATTACACTGGTAAGCTAAAATCAAACCTAATCTACAGTTTATCCGGCTACAGTTTTGTGGCGTAAACCACTGAAAGTTAGGGTTCATTAAATGATGGTTGAGACTTGTGAATAATGCTTGTGAGTTGTACACGCGTGCTTATGTTACTAAACAGGGAGTAGCAGCGGTTTTATTCTGGAATATGTGCACTTGAAACTATTGACTAAAGTGAGACAGTTATAGAGCAAGTTCGAAGTACTGTAGTCGGAAAAAAGAATAAATTTACCAACAATACCAAATGGCGCCACTTAAATCACATTGCTCTTCGTGTAGTCCTTCTTAACTTGAACCTGACCACGGATTAAACAATGGTAAAAATGTTTCCCTCATTACTTCCGAGTTCTTGAGTTCTAATAATCATTAGATGGTTCTAGTCTAAGCGTGGACAGCCTATCAGTACAGTAGTTTGAATGTGATCACATTGTCAGACAGCAAAACCTACTAGATGAAGTAACGCCGATTTTTTTTATCTACCTCGCAATCTGAAAGACATATAGACAACACTTTTCTTCCCTGACACTTCGTCTGGGAAGGATGTTTGCATAATTGTCACAAAATACTGCAACCTAGGATCGCTTAACTTTTTATTTCCTCTTAGAGGATCTATAATACTCTTAGGTACTAAAAACATAAATCGATGAACCACATTGCCGATGATAGGCGCTTGCCTTTTTGGACGTTTATGATAAAAAGCTTTGTCGTCCCCAAAATATAGCACCCACTTCACTAAGATCTTGCTGGACTGAAGCGAACTTCCTCATTGTGAAATGCTTCAACCGAAGAAGCACTTCTTCTCTTCATGGAGGATGTCTTCTCGGATGACAGAGTGAATATTGTAGTATGGAGGAGATTCCAACCAGCTGCTTGTATATTAAGAACTAAATCCCTATTCAATGGACTGCAGGTTCCTGAAGATTGTTGAATATGAACCCATTCTGTCTGAGCATCTCCACATTGTAGGAAAGCTACAACGAAGATGCGATTCGTTAAATTGTCCGTTCCATTTTAATATTCCTTTTTTAAATTTCATTTAGTCACTAAATAGTCAAATGCAGGCTATTTCTTATCACTCCATTATTCACACTGTCGTTGTTATCGGCTAAACAATACCTCCTTTTGAAACATTTATTGTGATTATTCATTGCCCTGCAAGACCACTGAGAGAATTTTCTATGCCCGTTGTATCGATGATGTAGAATTCAATTGCAGTCAAGCCATGGTAGTGTGCTGTAGCGAGGAGGACAAATGTACGATAGAAATGGGAGACAGTATAAAGCGGAAACGACTGTGTGGTGAGACAAAACACTATACAATTTCAACACGCAAGCGCAAGAAAGCAAAAAACAGAATGTTCATTTAGGGAAATCAGATTTCGGAAATTGTGGGAATGGGTACTAAAATATGACGTCCTTCCTAAGAATTGTTACCATTTTATCTTTAAACCCACTCCAAACAGGAACGAATCAAACAGCCACTGCTTAAAAAACCGGTATTTTTCTGATTCGGTTGGAAAAAAGATAATCGACTCTACCCCACTCACTGTGTACACAGAACAGACAGAGAGGAGAGAACACAGAGGACCCATGGGAGTGTAACACATGACAAGGGTAATTGGTTCTGAGGAGGACAGTTTTGCTTGTCTCAATGAAACGTTTTCTTTAACACTCCAGGTAGCAGCATCCGAACACGTAAGTGAATAAGATGTTCGGGTGTGCAAAGGACTGCACACTCAAGTGTCGTGGCGCCGAGTTCAGATTAGTAAAAATACGCGCAAAAAATGGCAGAAAAACTGATCATTGTGGGATTTCTAAAAAATTGCGTTTTCTAGGCTTCCTACGGTATGATCCAGTCCAATCAGACGTATCAAAATGCGCTCACGTGCGCACTGGCGTGCCTTGAATAGTAGATCATATAAATTGCCCGACGCACAGACGTGTTAGCTGTGCGTGCGCGCTTGGCAGACCACAACAGCAATGTGAAGAAGGAATCAACGGCGTGATAGCGCAGCATTTGAAACATGTCGCCCGTAACTCTAGCGGAGCAGAAATCACGTAACACACCGTCTTGTTGGCTTAATGAAACATCCAGCCGGCTAAATAATCCAGAACTCTAGCCAACTGAATGTAAGTCAAGTGGATTTTCAAGGGCACTCAGGCCCAATCAAATCGCGGCCAGGAGAGGCGATTGGTTCAGCGGTGCGTATGTATCATCGCTCCCTCTCTTCCTCCCTCCTTCAGTGAACGTGGTAAGCTATAACAACTTGGTGTCGATCGACCAGTTCCGGTATTCACTGCTACCGTCACAGCCTCGTCTGCGCATATGGGATTGTTCTTCCCACCGAGAGAGACTGCCCTGGATCTGCCTGTGCATCAGCACTCTCTGTCAACCTGTTCGGCGTAAGCGCTTTCGTGCTCCGATGTCGAAGGCAATAATCAGTCAGCTGTGTGTTAGACTAATTTCCTGTAGAAGCATTAAATATAACGGGTCATCAAGACAGCAAGAAGACATACATTGCGAGATGCAAGCATTTCGTTTATTCTCATCAGTCGGTTACATAAAACATTCGGTTATATAGGTTAAGCGCGTAGCGTCAAAACAATGAAATGAACGAACTTCACTTGGTTTCAATCAGGCTTCACTGCCACGGCAACGAAATTGATTGCGTCAGTACCTTTTGCCAACAAAGGGCCGGTGCGTGACGCTTGATCAACATTGCCTCTGAGAACGCTAACAATCTAGGGTCGCGATTGCGCAATAGGACTGTGAATGAAGTGTCGGGGTCAACTACATGACCTGTTGCGATTAGGTGTTTGGCGATGGAAGACGCCGGACTTCTGTTTGAGTTTTGGTATGCTGACCCACCTTGAAACATTGTTTGCACTAGCCACTTGGGAATGTGCTCCGCCTTCCTCTGTCGTAAATTTCGGTCCGTTCTGCCGATGTAAGAATCACCGCAACTGCAGGTGAACTGGTAAATAACGTGAGAGGCAGAGTTTTCCGAAGAAGAACGATCGGGGCAGTGGAGGCTCATCCTACGGGTGGAGAGTAACAAGCGCAATTCCGCCGCGGGATATGTGCGATCAATGACAGATTTCAACTTTCGACTTACGTCGGTAACGTTGTGGTCACCTGTGTAAGGAAGGTTGATAAAAACCTGTTTTTTCGGCACTAACTGTGGTTGGGAGGCAGTCACTCGCTCCTTGCAATAAATTTCAATAAATTTGGCCGGGTATCCATTCGTGAACAGAACATTCTTTAAGAGCTCCTCCTCAGACTGTAGGCTGTCGGCCGTGCACAGTTTCCTTGCTCGGTGAAAAACAGTTCGTACCAAACTACGTTTGTAAGCCACCGGCGTAAATGAAGAGAACTGTAGGTACTGCCCACTCCATGTGGCTTTTCGATAAACAGACCTACTGAGTGTACCGTCTGAGCGCCTAGAAATAAGGACGTCTAGGAATGGTAATGAGTTATCTAACTCTTGTTCATAGGTGACATGGAGATTTCGATGGGCAGAGTTAAACTGATGTAAAAGGTTCATAAAATGATCAAAATCGGTGAATATTATGATATCGTCGACATACCGTTTATAAAGCAAAGAACGATCAATACAATCTGACATTCCATCTTCGACCATTCCAAGAAAAATATCAGCCAGTGTTGGACCCAACGGGCTACCCATTGCCACTCCGTCAATTTGCTTATAAGCACATCCGTCAAACTCAAATCGAATGTTTTCCGTACAAATAAGAATCAATTCTTTGAGGTAGTCGACAGGAATGGATAAAGAGATATTATGAGACAAAATAAAATTACATAGATAATCAACTGTTTCATGTAACGGAACGTTTGTGAATAGTGATTCAACATCGACGGAGTACATCTTTTGTGCGGAACTCACCGAGATATTATCCAAGATATCACACAATTCAAAAGAATCCTTCAAAGAACGGGAGCTGAGGGTTTTGCGGATGGGGTCAAGGAGCTGAACTAGCCATCGAGCAAGTTTGTGGTAAGGTGAATCATCCATGGCAAGAATAGGTCTCAAGGGGGCACCGGCCTTGTGCAATTTGGGGGTTCCTCTCATACGTGGTGTACGAGTCCCAATCGGTTTCAACCGTTTATACTCCCGCTCACTTATATATCCATGCAGTAGAAGAATTTGCAGCTTCCTCGATATTTGTTTTTCTACTAGAGTGTTATTATCTGACGTGCGATCAGCTTTGAACTTCCTGTCATCAGCCAGGATGGTACCCATTTTCATCACATAATCATTTTTATTCAAGATTACGATGCCGGCGCCTTTGTCTGGTTTCAGAAACACCACGTCCTGCATTTGTCTCAGTTGTTTGATGGCCTCATAATGTTCCGATAGTAGACAACAGTACTGGCGAATGGGTGACAGTATAAACTGGTGCGAGACATCGACCAATTTAGCACGAAACCAACCTGCAGTTTCTGGTGAAGTGGGAGACAGCCCTTTTAGCTGGTCGTGTAGGCTTTCAAACTGAATTTGAGTCGTTAACCGGTTGACTTTCTTCGGCGGGAGTTTGTATTTTAAGCCCAAAGAAAGTACTTCTAACTGTGCTTGTGTAAACTGTTTACTTGACAAGTTGTGGACATGCTTCAGGGCATCACTGGGAAAATTGGGTTTGCTAATGGTGCGATCCAACGAACCTTGGAGACTATGAAGCGTTTTGACCGCGGTTTTCTTAATAGTATCCTTGGCAAAGTTCTCAAACTTTATACGGCACACAAGGTTAAGTTCAGCTAACATAGCATCAAAGCGATGTTGGGTTTCTATAAACTTGTGAAGATTTTCAAGAGCCGTGCTGATATGGGAATTGGCGAGTCTGACAAAATTTTCGTTAGTGATCAACAGTTTTCCTTTCAGCAGATTTTTGAAGAATTCTGATGGAAAGCGACCAGTCCGAATACATTCCTGATAGAAACCAATACGACGATATCATAATATTTACCGATTTTGATCATTTTATGAACCTTTTACATCAGTTTAACTCTGCCCATCGAAATCTCCATGTCACCTATGAACAAGAGTTAGATAACTCATTACCATTCCTAGACGTCCTTATTTCTAGGCGCTCAGACGGTACACTCAGTAGGTCTGTTTATCGAAAAGCCACATGGAGTGGGCAGTACCTACAGTTCTCTTCATTTACGCCGGTGGCTTACAAACGTAGTTTGGTACGAACTGTTTTTCACCGAGCAAGGAAACTGTGCACGGCCGACAGCCTACAGTCTGAGGAGGAGCTCTTAAAGAATGTTCTGTTCACGAATGGATACCCGGCCAAATTTATTGAAATTTATTGCAAGGAGCGAGTGACTGCCTCCCAACCACAGTTAGTGCCGAAAAAACAGGTTTTTATCAACCTTCCTTACACAGGTGACCACAACGTTACCGACGTAAGTCGAAAGTTGAAATCTGTCATTGATCGCACATATCCCGCGGCGGAATTGCGCTTGTTACTCTCCACCCGTAGGATGAGCCTCCACTGCCCCGATCGTTCTTCTTCGGAAAACTCTGCCTCTCACGTTATTTACCAGTTCACCTGCAGTTGCGGTGATTCATACATCGGCAGAACGGACCGAAATTTACGACAGAGGAAGGCGGAGCACATTCCCAAGTGGCTAGTGCAAACAATGTTTCAAGGTGGGTCAGCATACCAAAACTCGAACAGAAGTCCGGCGTCTTCCATCGCCAAACACCTAATCGCAACAGGTCATGTAGTTGACCCCGACACTTCATTCACAGTCCTATTGCGCAATCGCGACCCTAGATTGTTAGCGTTCTCAGAGGCAATGTTGATCAAGCGTCACGCACCGGCCCTTTGTTGGCAAAAGGTACTGACGCAATCAATTTCGTTGCCGTGGCAGTGAAGCCTGATTGAAACCAAGTGAAGTTCGTTCATTTCATTGTTTTGACGCTACGCGCTTAACCTATATAACCGAATGTTTTATGTAACCGACTGATGAGAATAAACGAAATGCTTGCGTCTCGCAATGTATGTTTTCTTGCTGTCTTGATGAACTGGATAAAGGGAACTCAGTGTTTTATATAACGGGTCAACTCGTCTCTTGAGGTCACCCAGTAAAAACTGGGTCCGACTTCTTCAGTTGTATCTTCCGTTTGACGTGTGAAGGTGCATCAAGTTCCAGGCTGAGGGGCTAATTTTCTGTAGCAGTTTATACAAAGAAAGAGGTAGTGTGGATTCATTCAGCAAAAAAACGACGCTAATGAGAGTGTTGCTGGAAATTAACGGAACTCAACCTCGTTTCTAGGTTCTGGCGCATCAATAATGAGTTACAGTTTATCATCTAGTATGTGTGGACCATTTTGTCAAGTCTTTGTTCGAGATAACGATCAAATCATTGCTCTCAATTTCCGTGGCTAGCGCGTGCAAACGTTCCGCCGACCTGGAGCTGGTGAGCAGGGTGTCATCTAAGTAGGGATAAAGGAGAGAAAGACCTTACAGGGTGAACGATATTATTGCTGTGGTAAAAACCCGTCTCACGACGGCTACGGGGCGTACATTCTGCACATCCCAACTGGTGACATTGTTCACCACTACCCGAATCCCAACGTCACCGCTGAAAATGCCGCTACCGCTCAGTGCCAGATCTTACACTATTTATGAATTCCCATCTGGTTACAGTGTCACTCGCGTAGACAGAACAGAGAGACAGTTATGCAATCGGGTAGACAAACAGTTTCCAGTTTCGGTCCGTATGCGGATCATGGACACCACAGTGTCTCAATCAGGTCAGAAAGTGACATGATAAAAGGAACCGACGTCATCGGTTGCCCGATACTTTTTGACATGTCGACCTCACGTGAACCTTGGAGAGGTCCTCCAGATATGTTATACGGCAAAAACCCGAAGACCTCCCGTTCAGGGAAGCGACAGAAATCTACAAATGGGAGCCATTCCTTTGTGTACAGAAAGACCTGTACATCAGTGCCAGATTGTCTTGATAACCTATGCGCGATGATAAGTGTGTCCGTCGATGTGTATCGGCCAAATGATTGGCTAACCAGCACTGGTCGGCTGGAATCAAAAAACCCCATTCATGTGCCTCCTGGTCCTATTCCTCCAGAATTACACTGCAGACGTGGCGTGCGAATGGAACCACAAGTGGAGCAAGGGAAACCACTTGTGGTGATGGTTAAGCGAAAGTGCCCTTTGGCTTCGGTCACTGTGGCGGGCTGATGCCAAACGGACGCCACCAAACATGTACGAGTTTTGTTAGTGATTTTGTCCATTGAATTATGCCATATAAGCCTGCACACCGCAGTGTGTATTTGATGCGATGCAGTGAAATGTTATGCAGAAATACACTGTCCAAAAACCGTTTCTTACTTCGTCTGAGCAGAACTAAGACGTGTGTTGTGATATGTTAACATTTCGCTCACTCTCATCAAAACATGCCAGTTACATACATCTTACAGATAAGAACGAACAGGGAATGGACACGCCCACAAACGCCCCAAGACTACAGCAACTCGATAGGTTACCTCAACCACTGTTGTGCACACAACGTCGGTTGGTAAGTACGGATAAGCATCGCCTCGCAGAAAGCCAACAACTGGGTTTCGGTTACGCAACAATATCTTGAATGAGTTTACTGGATCAACTTAGTGACCTGTTGTCACGAGATGTTTAGCAATGGATGACGTTGGATTTCGAGCAGTCATTTCACCAAGTTGGGACTGATCTGTCATCAGTTGTTTCAACTCTTTTCGGATGTGTTCGGTGATTCGCTGTGATAGTTGTCGATCTGTTCTGCTTATGTAAGTGTCACTGAAATTGCAGATGAACCGGTACACAATATGCGGGACAGAAGAGTTTGACAGGCTGCTTCAACGAATGTTCTCCTGCATAAGACAGTTGTTTTTTTTCTTCAATTTTTTCTCCAATCGGAAGCGGGATATAGGTTTTCCGCTTAAATTCCTCAATGATCTCATTTTATTGGGCACAGAAAACATTCGTTTCGTTTTGAGGGGTCTGCTTACAAACGGGTAGATGGCGTTCCTATAGTTAGTTCGCTAAACCCAGAACTGGCGGACAGCTTGGCAATGATCGAACAGCAAGTCTGGGATTATATAGCCAAGTGGTTACTGTACAGGCGATACATCGATGGTATTTCAGTTTTTTCTGGTGTTACTCATTACAGATTGTTTTGCAATTTTCTGAATAATATTCACCCTAGATCCATCTTTATCTCACGAAATTGAACCGAACAACCATTCGGCGTTTTTGGATGTATTCATTACTAGGCTAGCGGATGACATGTTACAGCGCTCAATGCACCGCGAAGCGTCATGGGGATGATCACACAAAGGTGACCATCTAGTTAGCGACATAAGGCACAAACTAAAGTCTGCTCGGGCTCGAACGTATACGGTTGCGCAGTTGCGCTTGGTTCCGTACAGTCGCAAAAGTAGTTTGTCAAACTCTTCTGTCCCGCATATTGTGTACCAGTTCATCTGCAATTTCAGTGACACTTACATAAGCAGAACAGATCGACAACTATCACAGCGAATCACCGAACACATCCGAAAAGAGTTGAAACAACTGATGACAGATCAGTCCCAACTTGGTGAAATGACTGCTCGAAATCCAACGTCATCCATTGCTAAACATCTCGTGACAACAGGTCACTAAGTTGATCCAGTAAACTCATTCAAGATATTGTTGCGTAACCGAAACCCAGTTGTTGGCTTTCTGCGAGGCGATGCTTATCCGTACTTACCAACCGACGTTGTGTGCACAACAGTGGTTGAGGTAACCTATCGAGTTGCTGTAGTCTTGGGGCGTTTGTGGGCGTGTCCATTCCCTGTTCGTTCTTATCTGTAAGATGTATGTAACTGGCATGTTTTGATGAGAGTGAGCGAAATGTTAACATATCACAACACACGTCTTAGTTCTGCTCAGCTGAAGTTACTAGAGGGGTTCAGTTTTTAAAGTTTTCTTAATTTTTCGTTGGAATTCGTTACAGGTGAAAACTGTTTTGGTTTACGTTGGGAAATCCCTGTGCAAGACTCTCTATCAAACGTTTCTTTCAATTCCTGCAAAGTATGCTCGGACAATGTTGGACTGTTTACACCTGGACTGTATACATTACAACATTTTGCTTAAGCTGCCACGCCGTTCAAGGTCTGCACTTTCCCTGAACCGGAATCGGGTGTCTAGGTGCAAAATTGAATGACGCGAAAAGTTGGGGCAGATGTTTGACGAAAACACAGCACTTACTGTCATTGTCGACTATTCAGTGTCAACTTCTATACGAACGAGCTGTTCCTTTTTTTCGGATTTACATAATATGGTAGTGGTCGACAGTTTGATAGCCCCGGAAAGATGTTAACCACGCGGTCGCTTTCTGTAGAATTGTGTGCACATTTTTTAAATTCCCTTGAAGATCGAGAACTTGATTATAGGCAGACTTTTGTGCAACACTCACTGGCCAAACGTCAAGTTATTTCAACGACCTGCTCACAGCGGCACTCGCCAACCGAAGAGCGTTGACCATCCTATCGATAACACGTAAATGGGTGTCTGGGTGTCTCGCCTGAAGAACATCCGTGTTCGTCTGCTGTGAAAGCGTGGTCAACTGTTTGGCAATGCTTTTCTGCTGCCAGACAATGATGCAAGCTTCCTCCTGGGTTAAACTATCCTCATTTTCTGACAACGGTGTCGTGTCCTGGGATCCACTGTGTGTATTGACCATGTGAACCAATGCGTGTGCGTGCCATCAACCCGAGCATTGATCAACTGCTCGCCCTGTCGCATCTGCGTATGCCATTTCCTACTGACTTGCTTGATCACCCATCTGATACCTTACTCAATATGACCGATGCGTACCTCGATATATGATATATGATCTGGCCTACGCTTGCATACGACGTCACAATACGGGAGCTACTTTACTAACTGCCTTTTTGGACTTGTGGGATACAGTAAGTGGCCCTTAACGATCTTGTTTGTTGTGGATCACATGAGTCAAACATCATAGGGCGATTTTATCTTCGAATTTGCTCAAGAAGATCTCGTTGCACCTGTAGTCAAGCCTAGCTTGCTGAATGCGGACGATAAAATTATTCACACTTTCATATGGAGCTTGATGTAACTCCAAGGTATTCTGAAGTGCTTTCCATTATTTGCTCGATGCGTCGACTGCGTCATTCTTATTCTTATTGCTGATGCGTAGAGCATCAAAGTGTTAGCCTTTATCTTTGAGAAACTTTAGTAGTCATTTACTTTCGTAGGTCTCAGAAAGAATGAAATTTTGTTGAAACGTTGGTGATGATCGAAGAAAATCAAGGGATGTCTATTCCTTTTTACATGCAGTAAATCGGGGCTGTGTGATCATTTTCCCGTGTCGTCAAATATTATGACTCGGTATTCAACGACACGATAGAACGACGGTAGACGTATTTGACCTATAACCTAGACCACGACAGAACGCGCATTGACACACCAAATCTGGAAGGAAATGGACTGACGACCAAACGGCCCAGAATTGTAGCCAGTAAATGGAAGACAGTTGGATTTCAAAGGTTAATCACGGTCAGTTAGAGCGCGGCCAAACAGGACAGTTTGTCCAGCAGTTCATACGTAATAAACCGTGCTCATATGGTGCAATCCGATGTACAGGTTCACCGTGCACTGTGGAACACGACGAAAACTTTACTGGTGATAAATGACTGGATCATGTTGCTAAACGCGTGACCTTTCAGTGAGTCATCTTGCCTCTTCTTAGTGAAATATATAATTCTCAATGTAATATATATATATATATAACTTTTATTCATCTTTGCATGTAAATTCTATTCAATCTGTTATGGTAATCGAGCAGCTGTGGAACTGGTCAAGCTGAGCCCAAGGCAAAACAATAAATGGGTCATCCATATGCTGGAGTGAATGTCTGCAAGAAACCCTGGTACAAGTGAGCCCATTGGTTTATCTGTCTTCTGCAAATGGCCTCGGTCGCCAAGTCGTAGACACTTCTGTATGCAGAGCCTCAATAACTGAACTAGTTCTTCTGGAGAAAGACTCGTCCTACTGCAGAGACTGTTGTTCTCACCTATTAGGAGCTACAAACTTTCAGTGGCAGTTATGTGCACAGTGGTGTAATACCGAAGGAAACCAGTGTGTCATGTTCTTGCAGTAACAAGCTCTTAAACTGTATCAGGAAAGCTGATGAGCTGTTCACGTCGTAATTGTCACGATGTAGACATGGTCGAATAATACGAAAGAGGAACTCCGCTAATTAGTAGTTTTAGGCCATCCTGGATGCAACGATTGGTCTCAATGGTGTTTGATCCTTGTGAATCTTTGGTACCTCGTATATTCATGATGATGGTTCCTCAAAAGATCTGGGCTAGTTAGCTTGCTGTTCTGTGGGTTATATCTTTTTCGCAAGAGCTGTCAGTGTTTCAGTGATTCTAGTCCTCACACCTTTCGTAGGTTCTCCTTTGACGCATACATGTGTCTCGGAGTCTTACAGAAGATGGTTCGCTTTGTCATTATAATCTTGTCCGTTCAGTATGGCTATAGCGCTGCCTTTGTCTGCTGGTAGAATGAAAACCTGGTCTTTCTCCCTAAGTATCCTCAGCGTTTCGATATATATATATATAATGCAATTGATGTCTGTCTTCTTGTTGTCACGTTCAAACTAATAGTTGTTTCTGAAGTAGCTATTATGCCGCGAGTTGAGTAACATAGTAGGTACTGTCGATCGCATCAGTCAATTCCGTCATAACATTCCACTCAAAACAGGCTGCGCTACCTATTCTGGAAAATAATACACTCAGTAGTGCTGCCTGGTTTTCGATATAATCATTCGACTGTTCTTGTGGTTCAGCACATATTGGTCTTACCACTAGGCCTTTATCGGAAAGAATTCCTAAACACTGCCCGGCGTGGCTTCGCTCCAGAAGAGCAAAGAATATCAACCCATCCAGTCTGGTCCACCTGATTGACTGTAACCGACACAACAGGCACTTAGAGAACGTTCCGCATCGCTTACCATGCCCCGTCCACCACGACACGAAAAATTAAATGGCGCATCCTCTCTGTAGTCGACGTGGTCCGATCAGGCTATCCTGATTTGTGTGCTCAAAAACAGCTCGTTCACACCTTGGGACTACCGTGTTTAAACACATACACATGACGATTTAAACCGATCCTTGAAACCCGCTTCAGTTAACACTGATTTTCTAAGAACCACATTGGATGTAAGTTTAGCCACAAAGAAGTCGTGTTTGTTTTATCCAACCGCCTTTCCCTTATTTTCTTGACCAATAACTACCCTTACTGTTACTTAGTTAGATATATAATTGTGTCAGACTAAGATGAGAGTTCGCTAGAAACAGTCATGTCCGCTGGAGAAAAAAGGGTTCTCATAAGCCAACATTGTTCAGTGAAGCTTAGTCTTTCTGGACTTTTTAACTCACTAACGAAATGCTCGATACTACCAGGACAGTCAAGCCACTTGACCAGTTTGTGACTTCCACATTACCTAGCGGGATGCATGAAAAATCAAGTTCGAAAAGTGAAATTTCTGTGCATCATGTGGCCAGCTAGCCCAGCTAGGAGAGTAATTACCACACAACGTGTTGTTGCTGTTACTGGCTCGAGTCCAGCTGGAACCCAGATTTCTCAAGGTTGCTTCTTTCAAATATAAGAGGAAGTAAGGCGATCAGAGTCACACTGCCCAGCCTCACAGGATACTCAATCATCGGCCTCGGAATACACCGCTCTCAAAAGCGAACCTCTCCAGCTGGAACATAATATGAAGCTGGTAACAACATGGCACACTGTTCTAATTACACGAAATCAGTCCACATATATCACGTCATTCACAAGGCTGTGCTTTTTCATACACAAGGTTAGGGGTATCTAATTAGGATTAACCTGTCGCAGTGAGTGAGGCAAAAGTAAGCCTGCACATAACACTCACTGCAAGTGGCTTGCACTGTACGACTTGTGGTTCCAATCACTCATCCCGTATCAGGTATAAACCCGTAAGAATAAGACCAGTAGGCATGCGTGTATAGACATCTATATCTAGCAGGCCAATGCTAGTTAGTCTGATGACGGGCTGTTATGAAAATGGCACGTATCTATCAGAAAATAAAACAATTAGCTACTCCAAGAGTAAGATATAAGCTGGTAAGGGAAATGGAAAATATAGGGCAAGAAAGAATTCTATATAGGGGCACATATTACTGCACTCTAAATAACAGAAGCGAAAATGTGCAGTAATCGAAAAACAATCAAGGCATTGACAAGGTCAAAGAAAAGAAGTGGTAGAAGATTATCGTGACCCATCTTCCACAAAGGTAGAGCCAGTGATTGATCAAGGGACTGCTACTGCTGACTGAAAAGAATGAATAAACGCTACAGCTGACGTAAATTACTCGGGCCTGACGTATTCACCGCGCAGAGCCACAGCAATGAGGATGAGCAATCACACTGCACTACTTACATCACTATTCAGTAGTGAGACAGGACCAAGGGATAAATAGACGAGGAAACATTGGTGTAGTTTGGCATGAAATGGTTCTTTACACATACGGGAACTGAGCATTGACAACCGTTGCGACCGTGGCGTTTTGGGGTCGATGTTATATGCAGATGAGTGTGTTGGTCTGTTATCCTCTTTAGACCAGTATCCCATGTGTTTGTTTTCCGAATGACCAGTCCTTACACCATTCGCGTCCTTGGCTAAAAACACCATGAACATGTTGATGATTTAATAATCCCAGACGGCCAGCACATTCGCCACGATTTCAATTTACCGTAATTTTACCACGATACATGGCACCCACGGTTTCTTCACATATCGCGCTCTTCAATCCACAGCCGCGCAACTGTTACCCACTGAACCTTCAAACGCCCGTCCGGATTGTATTCTTCCAAGCCGTTCGGTTTAAGGCCGTTCTGTCAGATCCACGATCAATATTACGGCGTCAGAGACCTTTGTGGATAACATAACTCAGTTTTTGATGACCAAGGTTTTGTTTACTTGTTTTCATTGACCCGTATTACAGCTGCTTCAGGGTTTAGTTGTCGCTCATTCTACAGACGTGCCCTAGCCAACGAAGCCTATTGAGCACCCCCATGGTTTCAATCCCGTCCATGTACGCTCGCCGCAGAACGTCAGTGTTCGGAACCATGTCCGACCGTCGAATACCCGAGATTCGTCGGAGACATTGCATATGGAGACGACCTAGATACCGCATATGCTGTTGATGCATTGTCCAAGCTCCACGGCATTACAGCAGTGTGGGCAGCATTATTAAGCGATAGACAAGCAACGTGGTTTCTATTCTTTGGGTGTGATTTCTCCAGGCTCATCTTTCAAGAGTCCGAAATCAGCGCCAGCCTTCTTCACACAAATACGAAACTCGCCGATCGCGGACGGATCTAGTGAGATTGCTACCCGAGTAGCTGAAATTCGTGAAGCTATCTACAATGTCTCCATCGATGTGGATTCCAAGTACAGGCACAATACATTCGCCAGGAGAAGACTGAAAAAAAGAGAATGTCACACCGGTGTTGCGAAAGCCGTGGCCAGTCACTTAAGCTCTTCTTCACTATGTGCACTATCAGCTGCGATCAGAGGCATACATATGACTGAATTACGTTGGGGCGCAAGGGCTCCAAAACGTCGAAAATTCAGCAGGTGGTCATCCATGCAGTGTTCAATTTCACCACCGTCCTCCGGGTTCTGAAGAAGAAGTGTTAACATTTTTGTTATCTGTAAACCACATTTGGTTGGCGTTTGGGATGTACCCCTGCTTCACTCCAGTGACAATGTCACAATCATCACATGCCGACCCACACGATCGAATCTTCCCCTCCATTCCCATATTCAACGTTCTGAGCGAATGGACGCATGTACGCGGACATCCAAAACTACCAAGCATCGTTCATAGCGCCCTTCGGCTCAAGAGGTCAAACGCCTTGATGAAATCCACAAAGAGGGCATACAGGGGCTGGTGGCGTTCAAGGCGCTCTTCGTGGATTTGTCGGGTAGTGAACACCATGTCAAGCGTGGGCAACGAAAACAGCCTGTGCGCTGAACCGATTCGCCAGGGCTCCTGTGACTACCTTTCTGGGACGGCTCAGCAGACACACCAACTAATGAGATCGCGGGGATATTCGGAAACCGCATAAGCATCGGTGTGCGCGCATACCACGTGTCTTAGCATAGCCCTGTGCCTTAACACGACAGGGTAGTGCGGACTTGAAATACAACCTATCACATGACACCCATTTGGTGTCTCAAGGTCACTCACGCGCATGGTTGAGAGGCCGGCTGTGCACGCGCGTCAGATAGAGCGGAAAATTGTGGGGGTGGGCTACAGATTTACAAGGCACTTCATGATGGTGAGTGCCTGCAGTAGTGGGGCCTAAGTGACCCTGATAAAAGACGGCTTCCATCATTCACTTTCGTACGGAGCGGAAGCAACACTCAAGCCCACTGTCGCCTAGGTGACCACATACCTGTCACATTCCAGTGTCCCCCAAACTTGTCATCAAATAATGCTCAAGGGCCGTGACAGGCACCTATGAGAAATTTTTAGCACAGGGCTCATTCAGTATGTCCAAAACATGTGGTGTGACATGTTTATGGACACGGTTCTGCAGTGTGCTGGCCGGTTGATCGACTCCCCACAAGTTTGGAGTTCAGCAAGTAGTTTGGTACTCAATTGTGTACTTATGGTGACTTAGTTTATTCGTGCTGAACGCAAATATCTTGCTTAAGGCGTCGTAGACTCTCTAGAAAGAATTGCACCACACGGTGACCTTCAATTGCAGCTTTTTTAAACACTAAATTGATGCTGGATTCCAAGTCGAGATAGACTAAAGGATCGAAAACAAACAGAAAATAATCCGTGTTTAGCCGCCTAACAATTGTGGCAGCTCCACAACACGATTACACGCTTTCCGAGATAATCTCAGGGCACTTAGATCAAGTCAGTACCCAACAGCGCAGTATTTCAACCCAGGGACCCCCGATTAGGACAAATGTATTATAATGCTTTAACAGTAGTATTACTGAGCTCAGGAATAAGTTGGAAGGTACAACACAGTGAAGAACATTCGGTGTTAAAAAATGTTGTACACGTAGTTCAGTATTTTAAGACCTATTTGAGAACAGGTGAAGCATGGTCTGGTTCTTCTTATTGAAGCCGCAGCTGGTAGACTTTTCTGATGGGTAACGACAGACCTACCAAGACCACTGTACTGTGCACGGGATTCATGCATCTTACAGGTCGGCTGTTAAGCCTTAGTGTCAGCTCCTGTGTCTAATGTATATCGGATTTTAGTTTGAAAGTGAAACGTGTAAATACTGCTCATGAGTGGTTTTACGTACTTCACTGAATGACTCCGTGATCAAGAAGTCGACAAACATTCCTGAGATAGTCTGAGTCCATATCGATCCCTAAATAAATTGTCATGTGAATTTGATAAATTGGCTGCTCTAAAAAGGGTAAATTACAGATTTTTAAAATTCACTACAGGTGGCTTTTGGACGATAGCACTTAAGCTTCACGGAGTTTTTCTTTGGGGATGACACCGTGCACAGACTGCGGGTTAAGAAGATGGATGGGATGTTTACCACAGATTGGACGGTTCGGACCTGACATTGCATAAATTGGACAGTATATGATTTGAACAAATAACCTTCCATCGTCTACTTTACTGATGGTTAGTTGTATAAGCAGTACGTGCTCAACTCTTCTTATCGTCACTAGACTTAAACTATGGTTGACGAGTCAGTGAGACTACGATTAACTTTCTTGTTGGGCGATTGATCAGCAGACAAAACATTCACATAATAACAACAAAACAGTGGATTTTTCACGTGTATTTGCTATTCCTGAGTACAAAACTAACCAGCAGTACAGAGTAAATGAGGCTGGGACCATGTCAACTGTTTTCTATGGGGGTATAAAAATTCCTGCATCCCGTATGCACATAATTGGTATGATAGACTTCAATCGATGCGACGTTTGCATTCACCGACATGGGTAACAAAACAATCAGTTTGTAAAAATTTGCCAACCGTACAGTAGCTAATCTGGCCAATCGATTATGAGGTCATCACTGGACGGAGGTATTGGGAAGTTTTGACTTTGATTTGAAGTCTACTAAACCGAAGATCAGCGGAAAACGAGTGGGTATTCAAATACCAGATCCTATTCATGTGGTGTCTACTCATATGACGAAAACTCTTAGTTACATTTCAACTGAAGAAATTCTGTCTTACCCACTTTCGCGTATCACGTGCATACACAATTCACGATTCGCAGTTTCTGTTCATCAGATGGCTAACTCACAAGACTAACAAATCGGTCAATCAATCTGAAAGCTCAGGTTACCCTAAAAACAACCGGTTGCTGCTGTTCTCCTAAGCATCATAAAATGTTTCCTTGACAAAGAGGAATAGCTAGTACTTTGTAGTTATGCCACAGTCTGATCGTGAAAAGCTAACTTACTGATGGGTAGTCGGGGATTTGGTTTATTTTCAAGTTGAACATCACCCACATTTGATCGCAACCTTCGCATTCAGATAGACTTTGCAGCCAGCCTCTTTGGAAAAGAATCACCAGACTCGAGTTTCGTTCTCATTAGAGCTCGTCAGTAGTGCATATCCTTGCCATGGCCGGGATTTGAACTCTGGCCACGCTTTCATGAGGCAACCGTGTTGACCGCTGTGCCATTGACCTAACATTAGGCACGACCGATTTATCATATCTGATTGTGCCCAATGTGAGGTCACTGGCGCGGTGGTCAAAACAGTTGCATCAAGAAAGCGTGGCCAGAGTTCAAATCCCGGCAGTGACAAGGATATGCACTACTGACGAGCTCTAATGAGAACGAAACTCGAGTCTAGTGCTTCTTTTCGAAAGAGGCTGGTTGGAAAGTCTATTTGAATACGACAGCTGCGATCGATTGCTGGTGATGTTCAACTTGAAAAAGCTAGTTCGTGCACTTCTGACCCATACGAATCGTCGTCTGTTAAACCATTCCGACCGAGTCATCTGGACAATCTCAACCACAGACAAATCGGCCCTTGATGAGTTATCCAGAGAAGATTTCCCTGAGAATAACTGGCCAACAGAATTACGGTACCTATGGTAAAATATTAAACGCTGTTAGTAAATTGAGTTAGAAGAACGCAATGCTACGAGCAAGTTGTCATTCTCAGCACTTCAGCCATCTCGAGTGGTCTTTCTTTGTAGTGTTGCACTCGGAATCGTGTTAACAAGGGAAGAGAGGTCACGTGGGGTTTGCTATTGTTAGACCAACTTACGTTGCGTCTGAAGCGATTGACCGAATTCATCGCCGACCAAGCAAAGGAGGGGGCTTGAGATTGGTTTAGTTAAGACCCGTCGGGGCCTGGTGTCACTTACCAATTCACCCCACACGAAACACAAGTGTTTCCTATCACTGCGGTTGACACATGCGTGTCGGATTTTGCTGGTGAGATCTTCAGCCCAGTATAGTTCCGCATGGGAACGCAGATCTTTGTGTCACTCGAGTTTGATCAAAACATAGTTTGTGATCATATGATAGTGCACAGCCGATAGTGACAGCCGAGTATACACACACCAAGACCGATCAAAGTGCCATAATTGTGTCATAATTTTGACGTAATCCTATCAAGACGTTGTCTCCGAGTCTGTCTATGATGTTTCTGACCTCACTTGACCTTATTCGTTTGTGTGCGCTTGGCCCTGACAACTCTGTTCCATAAAAATGTTATTTAATTGGCCTGATGATGAATATCCGAAAACGAGCGTGTTCGCTACACCATTTTTCTGATGACTACACTGGTGGTTTTTAACCATCTGAAGCCTTGCTCTTCTCAGCCCATTTAGTAAAATCACGTTAATCACGACGATGAACTTAATTGGTGTTGAATTTAGCTCGGATAGTTTAGAATATGAAATGTAATCAGACTATTGTGTGTCACAACTGCAAAGGAGGCTCATTTTCAATGATTTTTTGTTAACACTGCTCACTAAAGTGTACGACAGTTTAAAATGCTCAGTGATCTTAGTTACACGTAAACTCTGTATCATTGATACTTTCCACTGTTACATGTAGCACCATTCAAGTGAGTCTCAGGAAGTGATCTGGATTGGCGTACAACTATCATGCCTGGAGAGATTTTTCTAAACACTATCCTCCATTCACTTCCGAGACTAAGATATACCCAAATTCATGGCAGAATGGTGTCAAGTCAAACTGTCCTTCTATTTTACGTTGAATGAAAAAAGGAGATGAAACTCAGCACCGACGAACCGTTATTAAATCTCGGATGATAGAAGTGATTAAAAAATGTGCTAGAGGTGCGATGAGTTTTATTTATTCTGTTTATCCACCCCGTGTATATACAAACGATCAACCGGTCATCCAGGAGACCGAGTTTATAGTAATATCTCAAGTCCGATTTAAAAGGAAGCAATGTGCATAGAGAATGAGATAAAAATGGAACTAGAGTCACATTGGAAACCTCAGAATTGATTGTATGCATTTGCCTAGAAGAAGAAGGACTATTGTTATGACATTACTGAGATATGAGAACGTACGAAAGACTCAACCGGTAGGGTTAAACGTAAATTTCGATGCCATCGATTTCCTCTAATTTTAGTGAGTAAACAAGTCACCCAATATTCATTTTGTTATAGTTATAGTTATAGTTATCAAGTGGCCGACGAGATGCTGGTGTGTTCCGCACGCAAGCAATTTAATCTTCTAAGTGATCCTAATGGTTGGGCATGAGCTGAGACATTTGTGACGGTGCCTCCATTACCTACTCTGATGCATTCGCTACATGTGCGCGTCCGATACATTTGTCTGTAGCTTGTGCATTGTTCATTAATGAGTGTCTCACGACCCGTTTATTAGCACTCTGAAACAGCTGGGGTCACAGTTGGGCTCGGTGCATATCATGATGAGTGCTGAAAGGACAGCCATGGAGAGCAGTTGAGTGGCATTTTTATGGTGCGAAAAATAGGGTATGTCAGTTCCACGTTGTGTGATGCTCGAGACGCAAAAGGCGACAATTCAGTTCGTAAGCCGCGTACTAACCTGACCTGCAATCAGCCTTGAGGAAGCGCATGCGATCTGAATTCGTTCCATCTCAGAACTTCTAGCCGAGCATCGAATGGTTCCTCCATGCCACCGACCACCTCCAAGAGTTCGGCTCATCTTTTGTTTAGTCTTGAAGTCACACAGATTGATAGACCATTGATAGACCATTGATAGACTAGACTCACTTGGACAGTATACCGTCACACAGCCCCTGATGACTTGCCCTTTGTTCGCTAGGTTTTCTGACATCCTGAAATATTTCCCCGAGTGGCTTAACTGCATCGGTGTTCTTGCTCAGCCGTACGTCGATCCACAAAGCTAGCATAGCTAAAAACTAACGGGTATTTTAAAAGACGACAACAACAGAATACTTTACTGAATGAAGTTGGTAGTTGGCATGGAACTTTCTCTGACTAAGTGATCCCAGTGAATAATATCTCCCTCAAATCTCCGCCTTGGCTGGTCCAGCACATTCCCACTTGACGACTACAAGCTCAGTGGATGCACTCCGTCGATTCAGTGACTGATAAGTGCGTGATTTCTCCGCCTCAAGGTGTTCTGTTATGAATTGGCCGCACAATGTTTGTAGTTCTGAAGCAGTCTTGTTGTTGCGGTCAGTTCTTCCCCAAAATGGTCGTGGTTAGTAGGAAGCCTTAAAATAGTCGCAGTGTACTGTCCAACAAGTCAAACAACAGCATTTGCATAACGATATATATGGACATCACGGTTGACGGCGTCCGATTCGGATTAGCCTGTCACAGTGACCGAAGCCAAAGGACGCCTGCGCTTAGTCATCACTGCAATTGGCTTGCGCTTCACCAATTGCAGTTCCACCAACACACCACATCCAGTGTAAACCCGAAGGAATAAGACTGGGAGATGTGCCAGTGAGGCTTTTGTGTCCAGCCGGCCAATGCTGGTTAGCTACTTGATTGGCTAATAAGGAAAGGAAACTCTTATCTCTCGGAAACTAAACAGAGAGAGGCTGCAATGACGAGATCTACACTGAGAAGAAAGATTTTTGAAGTGTAGTACAAGAAGCGTTGCAGTTTAAGAGTGCAGGTTAGTGCATCTCAGAGAAGATAGGGATGGAAAGCAAATTTCTCATTGAACTATGAAAGGCCAGGCAGACCATTCATCATACATTACATCAACAAAGCCGGAGAAGAGAATGGGTAGAAGACCAAGTTTCCGAAAAGAGAAGCGGATTAATTGTTAACGACCAGGATGTTGGCCGACACAGTCATTAACAGAAGTATAATGAATACACTGATATGACCTACCTGAGCCTAGTGTACTCGCCGCCTCCTCGCCGACGGTGTACTATGAGTATGTTGGTGGCCTACTAAACCCAAACGGCCAGCGCATTCGCGGCCGCACACATCGCAACGCCATATAGTCACGTCACCGCAACCTATGGCGCCGATGGTTCCTTTGCGTACTGCACGCTTCCGATCGCGGCCGCGCAATAGTTGCTCGTTAAACTTTCGGACGCCCACCCGAACCGTATTCCTCCAGGCCGTCCGGTTCAACGCCAAATCTTCCCAATATCTAAAATCAATGTTACAACGTGAAACACTTACCTGCACAACATCCTGGTATCTCCGCTTCTGACCACCGGGATTTTGCTTACCTGACTTCACTTGTCCGTACAGTAACTGCTTCGGGATACGGTCATCGCCCATCCAACGGACGTGACCGAGCCAACGGAGCTGGTTCAGCATCAACATGGCTTCCATCCCGTCCATGTCCGCTCGCCGCAGTACCTCAGTGTTCGGAATCATGTCCGACCACCGAATACCCAAGATGCGCCTCAGACACTGAACATGGAAGCGGCTCAAATAGCTCGCGTTCCGCTAATACAGGGTCCACGTCTCACTGCCGTACAGCAGGATAGACAGCACCATTGAGCGGTAAACACACAGCTTGGTGGTCATTTTCAGGCTATGATTCTTCTAGACACGCCTTTCAAGACGTCTGAAAGTAGCACTAGCCTTTGCCACACGCGTTCTCAACTCGCGTTCCGCGGACAGATCTGTCGACAAGTTGCTACCCAAGTAGCAAAAATCCCCGCAGCCATTCACAGTGTCTCCAGCGATGCGAATTTCGGGTGGATGAACGAAAGCATCACCTCCACCAGGAGAAAGCTGAAAGAACAAAAACATCTTACCTGTGTTGATGTCCAACCCGAACTTCGATGCTGCCAAAGCGAAGGCTGTGGCCGGACGTTGCATCTCTTCTTCGCTGTGCGCTAACAATGCGATGTCATCTGCGAACAGAAGCATGCGCATCGTTGACGTATGTAACCGGGTTGGGGCGCCGAAACGTCGGATATTCAACAGACGCCCGTCCGTCCGGTACTCCACCTCAACACCATCTTATTCAGAGTTCTGAAAAGCACCTGTTACCATGGCGGTCAGTTATAATCTAAACAGGACTGGAGCTAGAACACAACACTGCTTCACGTCAGTGACGATGTCGAAATCATCAGAGGTCGATCCACACGATTGCACTTCCGCCTTCATGCCCGCATGCAGCAATCTAACCACACTGACAAACTTACCTGGATATCCAAACTTGTCAAGCACCGTCCACACAGCCTTGCGACTCACGGAATCGAACGCTTTGGTGAAGTCCACGAACAGGGCATACAAGGGCTGATTCCGTTCCCGGCACTTCTCCTGAAGCTGTCGAGCAGCAAACACCAGGTCGATTGTACTCCGACTCGTCTGGAATCCACACTGCTCCTCGGAAACATTCACCTCCAGAAAGTTTGCATTCAGCCGGTTCAGGAGGATTCTGGCAAGTACCTTGCCTGCACAGCTACAAAGGCTGATACCTCGGTAGCTGTCGGTGCATTGCTTGCTACCCTTCCCTTTGAACAAGGGTACGATGAGGGCATCCTTGAAGTCTTGCGGCATCACCTCGTGCTCCCAGATGGAGTGAACCAGCTGGAGCAGAGCGCGTTCCAACGCCGGACCGCCATTCTTCAGGATCTCACCTGGCAGCCCATCCTCGCCTGCAGCCTTCCCGTTGCGCAGTTGACCAATCGCCCTCTGCAACTCCAGCAAGTCGGGGGCGAGAGCAAGCGAAGATTTGACGTCCTGTTGCGGCAGACTGTTAACAGTCGCCCAATCAATTGTAGTAGGGCGGTTTAACAGGCTGCCGAAGTGTTTGCGCCATATTCCCATGATGTCTTCCGGCTGGCTGCAAGAACAACCGGTGTCCACGTCTACCAGTGCTTTAGTAGACTGGATAGACGGACCGAAGATCGCCTTAAGCGAATCGTAAAACTCCTTGTGTTGCCGACGATCTGCGAAGCCCTGCATGCGCTCACCCTGTTTCCTCCACCAGTTGTCCTTAATTCCGCGAACACGCTCAGCCAGTTGACGGCGGATATTCCGAAACCTAGTCTTCTTCGCCCCATTGCCCGGGCCCAGTATGGATGTGGCGAACGCGGCATTCTTCTCTCGTACCACGTTGGAGATAGCCACGTTGTTGTCATCGAACCAGTCCGGGTGTTTCTTGCGCTCCACGCCTATCGTCCCGGTGGCTGCTGCCATAATCTGTTTCTTTAGATGTTGCCACATACCCTCGGGGCTAGTGGATACACACGATCCAGGCAGACAGACATACACTCAGTCAAGGCAAAAATAAACACCTTGCCCAACGAAGCCAAAACGGAGCCACAACACACAGTCACCACGCACAACAAACGCACGTGTTTGCTTTTTGTCTGGCTGCTCCCCTTTGGCCAGTCTGACAAAGTTGAACCTGCAAGGACCGAAGTCCCAGTCAGCACAGCCCTCCGGATCAAAACAACACGCAAGCCTGACCATCACGCCAAGGTAGCAGAAAAGATCAGGACACACACACAGGCCTGGACACAAACACAGCCCCAGAAGGTCTCCGCGTATTGTTGATTCCGAGTCGTAACGGTTTGTCTGTTCCAATGTCGCCGTATGAACGGTCAGAATTGTGGTCTTCCGACCGCCGTGTATTTCTGAGTGCTTCTGGCGTTACGTTTCCCATCTGTTGCACCTGAGTTTGACATGGTCTGAAGTCATCTACGTGGCTACTGTTTTGAAGACGTTTACGCCCAGTGGCCGACTGCCGCTACGACCTTTCCGCCCCCCTCAAAATCACGCATGTCGGAAAGTCGAATCCATGGCCCGTAAACAAGCGGTATATTGTAGCCCAGACACCTACTCATCAAACCATGAAACCGCGGTCAACGGGGTTGATAAAATATGTGAGTTACTTTACTTAGTCGCCATACTTCCTTTTCTTATTGTTCTATATGATACGTTTACACAGTGTGTGTACAATAGCTTTCACGAAATGTCCACCGGGATTCTGTATTGTTGGGTACTTTTTTCAATTATAAAAACCCAGCACAAGTCAACCTTTCATTGTCTCTTCAGCTTTATCCATTTTCTATCTGCTCCCTACTAATGAACAGTACGGAGCTGTTGATTACCAGAATTACTCAATTACAACGAAACCTATGGATCAAGAAAGTGATATTAGCTGTATTGCAAATCACAGGAGCGAGCTGGCTCGAAGATGGATAGGGAGACGTGTGGAAAAGAACTTCTCGATTTAGTAAACAGAGGTGAATGTGAAGATGAAAGATGGTGGTTGACTTAAGAATAGACAAGCGAAAGAGGATGAACTGTGGGAATTTTGAAACTTTCATGAAAAAGTTGTAGAATCTGTGGTTGTAAATCAACCATGAGAACGTTGGCTTGAACGATATGATGGATTACAACAGAATAGAGGAAGATGCACGCAGAATTCGCCATGGCAAACAGTGAAAATATGTTGTGGGGCAATACACAGTGAAGTGTGAATTACTCACCCCTACTCTACGACCTTATCAATCTGCAGACTTATGTGACTGGCGGCCATGATATCCTACGTATAATCCCAGTAAAACATGACTAAACAGCCAAAACGTTCGAATAACGCTTTTAAACGTTACGAAGAATGCGACATGGGGGTAGCATGACTGCATTAGTAAGTAGCACCCAATGATACTGTTCTTTGGTGTAAAGATTCCGTCAGTCCCAAAGACACGGATGTCACGTGCTCGCCAAAAGTTGGTCACGCAGTTATATAATAACCAATTGATTTTCAATAATTTTGAACCCTCACATGGTAGACCTGAGGACTGGCCGATAAGCCAAACCATCTCTCAAGACGACACAAATAATTTTCATTCATTCCTTGACCAGTTGTATGAACGAATCAGCCAGAATCCTCATGCGCATGGCCACTGAATGGACAAACCTAATTTGAAATGTATTCCCAAGATCGAATTTGGTAACGAACACTATTGCTGAAAGTGTAGGAAAGCAGAATCTATGTTCAGTGAATTAGATGAACAAGTTGACTGTGGACAAATTTCGTATCAAAAGTATCCGAGCATATTACGATGATACAACAGGCACCGAAGTGGAAGAGACTGATTCTATGCTCTATTACAAAACTCAAACATTCTATTGTAAAGTGGAAATAGAAATACCCACATGTACATCTGATCGCGATTGGACTATCGGCCTGGTTCAAGCATGCGATTTTATGTATTTAGCCAACGATTATGATGGAATTGGAAAATCACTTTGGGAATTTCACCCACTAAAAAGTGGTCTACGCAAATTAATTAACGATAGTGACGGACGTCAGTATCCTTTCTACAGTGTTAATCAAAGTTTGTACAATATCAAAAAAGGTCCAGTCCGTAAACTGACTCTTAATTTACAGGTCAAAGACTATTTTCATCCATCTGTGGTATGGGAATTGCCCTATTCTGGAGGAGTGCGATTAACTGAGATTAACCGACAACAGAAATTCCTCATTTGGTTGGTTGCCATAAAATACGGAAAGAAGGTATCTTGTAAAGATGAGATTACTGTTTTAAAGAAAATTCGTTGGGAATATGACCTACACATGAAAGTGGATCCATTCATGCCTTTGGGAAATCGTGTGCGAAAAATATTCGATATACAAGACAGTGCAGTAATAATGATGGATCCGGATAGGACGTACAAACTACCTGTGGCAGCCACTTTTCCGCCCCATTGCAATGCTGCCCAATCTTTGATCTGGTATCCCAAAGACCCGCACAAACACGCGCGCATTCTGGTGCCCCCAAAACAAATTATCGTGTCTTGGGAAGAATGGGTTCATGATATGCTCGGACCAAACGCTCGAGTGCGTAAGCCAAATGAGGTGTCTGAAATCGGAGATACATTAGTGTGTGCCTAAGCATTCCGTCAATCAAGCGCAATTTTGAAGGTCACAAAACGCACCACAACGAATTCGAATACCATTTGGACGGTTCGAATCAAACCAGATTCGCAGTAGGTCTGTTGATTGTTAAGGACCACGGGAGGTGGTCCAACCCAAACAATGTGACCGAAATTGTACGCGATCCATATCTGATCTTTTGAATTGTTACCCAACCTAGGTATATGACTGTATCCATTGATATTCGCGACACCCAACATCAACGCAAAAACGAAACTACCAACGAAGGAAGACCATGAGTGAAAAACAGTTGTGTGATGAGTCAAAGCTGTCATCATACATTCACGTTATCGACCACTGTCGAAGAGGTGAAAGTGGTTCAGGAATCGATAACAGAAGGCGGTGCCAGGGAAACCACGACAATGGTTGTGATACCAGACACGGTAGATTTCCATCCTATTCAAGTGCCGGACATTTGACAAATACATACAAATTTATCTTTATAGTCCTTGGAATAGTGGTTGTTTTGGTACTCCAAATATTGCTTACTCGTAGAGCTCCATACCCGTCACTAACGTCTTTATAGGTCGAGAGGTCGGTGGTTTAATCTCAGTACGAATGGTGAATTGGTTGCAAGAGAACTTCAGAATTTTAGGGTAGATTTATTATTGGTAGAATGCACTGGAAACGCTAATGATGGGCAAATAAAACGGTTCTGAGTTGTAGTATTCATAACTTGGGGTTAATCCGAATATTAATAGACAGAATTTTACACTCCAAAATTAAGTTGATTGTTGCACATTAGTAAACTATTATACTGTGCAGTGGTTACCTGTGGATGTCAAGCCCATCAGACTTTTGTTCATTTGTGACTAAGGTGTGTTCGAATGGTGAGGCCTGTAATACAAATTAACCCGCGTAAAACCTATTTAAAACTGACTTAAAACCAACATAATCGCTTCGCGAAATTCCGGGGCGAAATCCGTATCTGTAATCCATAGGTCCTCACCTGAGACACATCTATGATGTCTTCATTTCTAACTTATTCAACCTAGTGATATTTTGAACGTGTTAGGGGACGTACTGACTACAGGCAGACGCTGGCGATAACAGGCGAGCAACAAACAACTGGGGAGCGGGTTTTCAGTAGTTAATACCACGTACATATTCGTGATACTTCGACCGATGGGATGACAGTGTGAGGCAGACAGACGATGACTTGAGCCAGGAAAATAAAGAGGGCAGCTGGGAGATTAGCTATTGAGGATTGAGTGCACTTCCCGGAGTAAGGCCTTTACGACCCACAGAGTTGGTGGCAAGAGAGGTTACGAGAGATTACAGGCAACCGGACTCAGTGGCGTGAACGATGCTATTTTTGACTGAGTTATCGATGAAGTAACTGCAGCTTAAGACGTTGGGCAGTGAAATTACAGGTGAGTTGTTTTCCTGCTTACGTCTCAATTTCAATTATGACTCGATTGTTTGCTTGCCTAGTGTGGGCACCTTGATGCTGAATGTTTGAATTCAGACATGAGATCATTTAGAAATCGGGTGCTAACCATGTTGTTGCCGACAGTGTCTAAAATGGGAGAGTTTGGGTAGTATTGATAAAAAATGCATTGTAGATCTGGCCATATTTATACATATGGATAGAAACTCAACTAACAGGCTAGTGTAGCTTGACTGGAACCAGAAATTTTGCATCGGTAGTGATACTGACCGCTGACGGACTCAAATTCCGGTTACTACTACCCCTCTCACTCTGTCTGGGTTTACGAAGCCTGACAGTAGCCTATTTGCGACTGATCTAGTGTGTCGCATAGCGACCAACTTTTCCAAACGTGAAATTCGAAGGATTACAACGTGCTCAACAAGGATGTATATCAGAAAACTGTGTAAATCCCGAGGACAAGCTGTGGGCTGATGTGCATCTATTGAAATCACGGTGAGCGACTCATCATTTAGTATAGTTTCATCTGTTTGATTCAGTCTCTACTGTTATTGATCATTTTACTACTGACAATTAGCATGGCGGTTGTATCCCTTATGAGGCACATATGTGTGCCTGTTACCTCTCTGAAGCGGATAGTTACAGACACGAACACAACTTGGATTGTTGACAGCATCCGTTTCCGGATTGGCCTATCAACGGAAACTGATAGAATAAACACAGTAGATAGGATAAGAAAACAGAGTGGGTAAAGTTTAAAGTTAATAGAATATTATGATATTTTGAAACTACAGTTCGCAAGGGTCATCAGGTTTCGTTAGAAACAAATATTTTTGACAATGGTCAATGAATGTGGTGACAGTGCTGTCGCCACAATTTGGAGATCCCTGTCAAGCCCACGGTTTGGTTACTTGTAACCAGTGGTAACTTGGGTAATGGGTGTCGTTCGAATTCCGACGTGAAGATCGCACGATCCACTTAGACTGTGGTCGGATATGGTGAGAGTGTTGTTTTACTGAGTCACCTATGGAATGGTGACAAATAGTAAGACGGCAGATTCTATTACCCCACCATCTGCAACTCGGTTGTATATATACGAGCAGCACCGTTGAAATACGAAGTTATAGCACGATTTAGAAAACAAATCACAGAAGGGTGTCTGAAAGCCTTTGCCTGAAATTAAGCGTTTAGCGTCAAGCTTAACTACAAGTAGGAATGGGGCACCACTCGTAACATTGCTGTGCACCATCAATTTTCCATATATCAGAGACAACAAGAAAAAACAATTGCGCGAGTTCTGGTAAAGCTGCGTGCATCACAGGAACGTTAGACTTGGGGGTAGGTGTGATTAACAGACGACATCATCATCATCATAGACAGCAATACATCAGTGGTTCACACCAATGCATAACTGCCACACAACCATGAAGAAAAAGCAAACCCTATATAGAAAGAGAGAAGGAAAATGAAGGGGACGGGAAGGGACCTAACTACTGAAAATGACTACGTCCACATTCAAACATTCAACATCAAGGTGCCTACACCTTGCAAACAA